>WOXC01000210.1:0-15147 GCA_011680675.1 Gymnobelideus leadbeateri | reverse complement strand
GAAATGAATCTTATGATTCAGATGATAGAACAAAAGAAGGACTAGTACAGAGTTGATACCCGAGATAAATAAGTGGATAATCAGAGCAATTTACTATTCTTGATGAATTCAAGTTGACTGGTTCAGATAGACTAGATCTTCTTGTCCTGAAACAACTGGAGGATGGGATCATTGAATGACTGTTGGTGACACTAGAAAGATCATGGAAAACCAGAGAGGTGTGACAAGATTGGTAAAGAACAGATGTCCTTCTTTACACAGATGCAAATCAAAGAATATGATTTCTTCTCAATGCTTTGGAAGTCTTAGCTTCCTTCCTTAGCCTCCTTACCTTTCCTTCCACCAAAAACTACTTGATGATTCAGAAGGTTTATACTTATATTCCTTTGAGACAACAGGTAAGTTGCTACATCCTATGAAAGGTTTTTCCTGTCCTTTCTCTCTTTAAAGACTTTTTGCATTCTAATAATACTTTAGATGATTTTGTATATATTTGTACTTATTTATCTGATTCCATGGTATAAAGTCAATGAATTAAAGCTAATATGCATAAGTACTTATGATCTCAACTTTAATTCCAGGGAATAATCTAGAACAGATCATTAAAGAGTTGGTTGGCAGCGATCTAGAAAGGATGGTGGTGGTTTTGAAAATCCATGATTTCATCAAGAACAACTAATGCCAAAATAACCTCTTCCTTTTTTGACAAGATTACTCAACTACAAAATGAAGAAAATTCTATGGATACAATTAATCTAGATTCTATAAAGACATTGGTAATGTATCTCATGTTATTCGTGTAGAGAAGATGAGGGCATGTATATTAGAGGATACAATTAGATGGACTCAGAATTGTATAGATGGTAAGACTCAAAGAGTAGTTAGTTGCTCAATGTCAACATGGCAAGAGGTCAAGGTCTATAATAAATTATTCCAGAGATCTATACTTAGCCTTGTGCTGCATAATATTTTGGCAATGACTTGAAAAATCATAAATGGCATGCTTATACACACTAGATGACACAAAGGATTTAAGAGTATAACAATGGAAAACACTGGGTCACATCACAGTTAAGATTTGTTGTTGTTTAAATTTTATTTTTTTCTGAATTTAAACACCTTACTGCTATCTGAGCATTTCTATAAACACAATAGAACATAAAAGAGGATTGTATATAAAATCATTAATTTCTAATCCCTACTATCTCCTTTTTAAAAAGTTAGGAATCCACCATACTTTAAGATTTTCCTCCCTTCCTCTCTCCTCTGTTTCCTGTCTTCCCTGTCTTCTTTCATATTTCAGTTTAATTCCCCTGTTTTGTAAGAGTTATTTCCCTCTCTTTGCTGGTTTCATCCCTATCTAATTACATCTCATTTTAGAGTGTATACATTTTATGTATATTGTTGTATATCGTCTCCCCATCAGAAGGTAAATCCTTGAGGGCAGGGACCTTTTTGATAAAGTTTCTTTGTGCCCTCAGTTCTTGTCATAATGCCTAGAAGCTTGTTGATTGATTGATGTTTCTTTTAAGACAATCCTACCTGTCTGTGCTTACTTCTGAACATTTTTATATTTTCTTCTGTTCATTTAAAAATGTTTCAGTGGTTATTTATGTATCTATCTATTTTTGGCAAGACAATTGGAAGTGGCCTACTTTTTCAGATGCTGAAGAGAGATCAAGGAAAGTGAAGAGGTAGAAATGACTATTGGGCAGCTAGTATATGAATAGAGTACTTGACTTGGAGTTAGGAAGCCCTGAATTAAAATCTGCCACATTCACTTTCTAGCTGTGTGACCTCTAATTGAAAGATTACCCTTTCTCAACTTTACTTTCCTCATCTGTAAAAATGGGATAACTTCATCATAAGGCTGTTGTATCAAATGAGACAATATTTATACAGTGTTTTGTAAAAATTAAGGTGCTGCCTAAATGTATTATTGTCTTGTAGTATTGTCATTGTTATTATTAAATATGGTACTTAGGAAGTCATTAGTGTTCTGTGTGAGAGAAGTTTCATTAAAGTATTGCAGATTGAAATCATACTGTAAGGGGAGGCAGAGTATATTGGTCTTCTTTTTATGGAGGCCAATTAAGGTGCATTTTTTACCCAGTTCTTGAAAGAAATGAAGTAAAAAACAAGGGAATCTGCTGAAGAATTTTGAAGTGTAGATAAGGAGAATTGAGCTCCAGAGATCTTGATTTTAGTGAGGTAGGGTAGGTCAAATGTTATAAATGTGGAGACTGGATAGAAGAGAAGAACTTTGTTGATTGAATCACAGAAGTAGTCACTGATACTTGCCCAAAATGGGCACAGGGGACAATGGTAAAAAATATTTGGAAAAATTTACTGAAGTTAAAAAAATGAAGCAGACCAAAAACTACTTGATGATTCAGGTTTATACTTTTGTATCATGAAAACTTTCTTCAAGAGGAGATTCAGAAGATGCTTGAAATGATAAATATGGAAAAATAGAAAACACACAATTAATTATATGTTAAAATACAAGGAACAACTGGTTACCTGCACAAAGAAATTTCAGAATCAAATATCTGAATCATGGGTAGGTTGGGCAAAAGCTCAAAGATCAAAGTCAATACAGTACCCAAAGGAAATGGGTTCAAATTCCTATATTCTTATTAACTGAGCTGGGGCTAGTCACAACTTCCTTGGTCTTCAGTTTCTTCATCTGCAAAATAAGTGAACTACACTTGTTTGCTTCAGAGGTCTTAGCTTTAGATTTGTGATCCTAAAAACTTCAGGAGGTAGTGGGTTCTCCCTCATTGGGGGTGTTCAAGCGAAAACTGTATGACCATTTACCATGTATTCTATAGAAAAGTTTTGTGTTCAGGTTGGTATTGGATTATTTGACCTCCAAGTTCCCTTTCAATTCTGAGATTTGGGATTCTAAGATTCCATGTATTTGTGAAAAGATAATTGGGCTGGATTTCATTTGGAAAATCATTCAACATTTTCAAAAATTCCAATTAACTCTCTGATGCTAAAATAAATTCTGATTAACATTAATGTTTTAAATAATAGTTGGGAATCATGGAATATAATAATGTCAGGAAAATAGAAATTGTACACGACTCAAAAACAACAGAAAGAGATAGTGTGGCTCTAAGCAGGATGTAGCATATTGTTAATGATAACTTGTGCAGAAGTGTTATAAAAATGTATCCATGATGTGCATAACTGGAAAAGGAGGTGGGCCAGTCAGGTAGCAAGATTGATGTAGAATAGATAGATAACTTGAATGATGCACTGGTGTCCATGAAATACTAAAATTCAAAGCATGGCCTCCAATGTGTTGGGTAGGCCTCACACAGAGGATTTATGGAATAATTCAGATAAATATTCCACAGGATAAACAATAATAGAGCCATCTTGAAGTGCACCAATGGAGGGAAGGCCTAGGAATTGGAGCATAAATATACTAAGATGGAGCATGATATATTGGTTAGAGCAAAAGACTTGAAGTTTCAAAGACTTGGATTCAATTCCTAACTCAGTTACTAGCTGTGTGACCCTGTGCAAGTCATTTTATCCCTTGTAGACTCAATTTCCTCTTCTATAAATGGGTATTTATGATAGCTCTCCTTGTCATAGAATTGTTGTGAGAATTAAATGGTAATATGCATAAAGTATTTTGGAAACCATAAAATACTACATAAATGTGAGCTTTTATTATTAAAGTCCTAGAATATTTCCTGGTCCATAGCAGAAAAGTAACATGGGGGCGACTAGGTGGCGCGGTGAGTAGAGCGTCAGCCCGGGAGTCAGAAGGACCTGATTTCGGATCCGGCCTCAGACACTTAACACACGCAAACAAAAACCTAGCTGTGTAACCTTGGGCAAGGTACTTAACCCCAACTGCCCTCCAAAAACCAAAAAAAAAAAGTAACATGTATCCCAGACATGGGGGTGCCGGTGGGGTTGATCTGACCCTTTAATAGCATGGCCAGTAATCTTCTCGTATTTCTGATGGTCCTCCTTTGAAAGCGCTCCAGGTTGTCCAATTCTTCTAACTGGTGCTCAGAACTAAGCACAGTACTCCAGATATCAACTGACCATTCAGAGTAGACAGGGACTATGATCTTTTTTTTTTTTCTGAACACCACAACTTTCTTCATGAAACTTCAGATTTCCTTAGCTATTTTGGGTGGCAGTATACCATTGACTCCTATTGACATTACAGTCCATAAGAGTCCCTAGCCTTCTTTTTTTCCACAAGCTGTTGTCTAGATGATTTTGTCATACAATGTGCCATAGGAAAGAATATTGAATATGGAAGCATTATGACCTACATTCCATTCCTAATACTAATATTTACTGTTTACTGGTGTGTCTTTGGGAAAGTCACTTAACCTCTCTGGGTATTAGTATGTTCATCTCTAAAATGAAGGAGTTGAATTCAATGATTTCTAAGATATCTTCCAACTCTCCATCTTTGATCATATGAACAATTGTTGTTTTGTTTTTTTTAACCCAAGTATAGAACTTTATATTCCTATCCATACATTTCTCCAACCTTTCCTCCAAAACGTTTTTTTTTTTTTTTTTGGAAGGCAATTGGGGTTAAGTAACTTGCCCAAGGTCACACGGCTAGGTTTTTGTTTGTGTGTGTTAAGTGTCTGAGGCCGGATCTGAACTCAGGTCCTTCTGACTCCAGGGCTGATGCTCTACTCACTGCGCCACCTAGCCACCCCCCCTCCAAAACGTTTTTAACCTCTTTTTTTTTTTTAATTGAACGCTCTGATTCCTAGTTCCCAGGTGGATGATTGTCATGGTAATGGGAATTTGAAGATCTTCCCTGACCCTTAATAAGCCTAGGGGAATTTGAAGACCTTCCATGCTTTGAAAATAGATTCTGACCCCTAATAGGCTGAATATAATCTCATGGAGACTATGATGGGAGGAATTTGATGAAGAGTGAGCAGAACCCACAGGAAACTGGGAGTCAGAGCTAGCTATACTGGGAGAGAGAGAGGACTCTCAGGCAAGGAGTCAGTCAGGCTTGAGTAAACCTTTTGCAACCTGCTGTGACAGCTAGGCTTATCTTGGTTTGTGGGAAGGCTAACTGATGGTATGGCTCTCTGCTATGTTGTGGTACATTAATATCTATGTTGCTATATGGATTTGGTTTCCTGGTATTGAGATTTGGTTTTCTGGTGTCTGAATAAATGTTTTACTTCTGTCTTTTATATGGAGAACCTGTTATATTTTGCTATCAAGCACCATGTGGAAATATTTCTAGTCATGGTCGGTATATTTATTGTGATCATGGGCGCTGTGAATATTGCATTGGTGCTATAATATTTCCCCTGATAATTGACATTAACTTACCCAGGAGTTGAGAGACAGAAGCTAATATTCTAGAGCCTTTTCTCTAAAAAAGTGTCGTGAAGAAAAGGTAATGTTATTGCTCTTGAATGTCCTGAGTTTAAACTTCCCTAGAAAAAAATAAAGAGTACTTGTCTATAATTTATGACACCTAGTATTTTTAGAAAGTCATTGTTCTATGCCATAAGTAAGGACTGGAGAAAGTGTTTGCTATGCTAAATCACTTTAGACAATTTTTTACAACCATCTAAATAGGAAATTTGGTGCAGAATTTAGTGTTCTAACAAATATTACCACCACACAGAAGGTACTGTGGGGTGGTGTTAGGAGTGCCTGTCATATAAGGAGTGCCTTTGTTGGACTTTAGTTACAAAGTATTCTTGTAGTATGTATAGTTCAGTTCTTTTTTGGCATGGAGCATTTAATTAGTACTGAATCCATGTGACGCAAAGTAGTGTGGGATTTCTATGATCACCATGTCTGGTTACAAGAAAGGGGCCCTGGTAGAATCATTTGAAAAATTCTGGCATTTGCCACCCCATGCCCTATCAATCTGCTGCAGTAATGAGTCAGTGGGGGTGGGCAGCATGTGAATTTTGGCCAGAAGAGAAAAAAACAAATACGTAGCTCACTTAACAAGGCCCCATTTTCTTGGTCTTAGTGTAAAAAGGAAATTGGGATGGGTGGGACCAATGTATTTGGTAGATTCAGTAAAGTCTGAAGTGGAATGTTTTTCTGTCTTAATAACCATGGAACCCCTAATTCTGTTGGCCTGTACCCACCCCATTTCTCCCAATTTTAAATTGTTTAGGGCTCTTGAATAGACAGTCATAAAGTTTCAAATCTTAGCTTCTGATATAGTAATTCATAATTTCCCATAATCAAGCTTTTCCCAGGAATTCTGTTTTCAGGCTTCCTATATGTAGTTGATAGATAATTTGCATTTTTAGATTTGCTATTTAATAGAGTTTGACCCTGAAGGAATACTGTAGGACCTATTTTAAGGCAGGAATTGGTGGGGGGAGATATGTGTGTGTGTGGGCAAGATGTGACACAGATGAAGCAAGATGGTAAGTTGGCTTAACGCCAGAAAATTTGCTTGCCAGTGGGAAGAAGATGATTCTCTTTCAAGACAACTTTGGATAGAATGTCTTTTCTTAGGAACCTCATCTGGTAATAAAGCCAAACTACAGAAAAAAACCTATTTCCCTTAGGCACTGTATATATTATGTGACTGTATCAGTGCAAAGAATTTTGCCTGATGAATTGGGAAACCTTAGCATGGAGGAAAAAGGGGAAAGCAAAGCTAGTGGAGAGAAAGGACCTAATTGTGATATTGCTTATTTGTTTGTTTCCTGAACATCAAAAATATCTCAATCAATTCTATGCATTTTTCCTGACAAATTAGGAGGTTTTCATTTTGGAATTTCTAGTTATTAAAAATGTAGTTTACCTTCATAGAAGTATTTTGTGTTATAAAGCATAAAATTATTAAAATGTTACAGAAAACAAAAAC
Source organism: Gymnobelideus leadbeateri (assembly GCA_011680675.1). Lineage (NCBI taxonomy): Eukaryota > Metazoa > Chordata > Mammalia > Diprotodontia > Petauridae > Gymnobelideus > Gymnobelideus leadbeateri. The sequence continues at coordinate 8,285 of WOXC01000210.1, read as the reverse complement.
ATTTTCTCATGTAAGTAGCTTAAGGCACTTAAAATATTTTGTTCTGAATCTCACACTGACACACAATCCCTTACCTCCTGTGAAGAGGAAAGTCGAGGGTAAGCCTTGACGAATCCATTTTTCAGACAGAGAAGCTGAAACCGAGATAGAGTAAGTGAATTTGTTGGAATTTAGATTTAGGGCAGGAAGGAACCATAGACACCAACTCGTTTTATAGATAAGGAAAATGACCACCAGAAAATTCAAGCAACTTGGTCACTAGAGGTCACAGTTATAGTAAGTGACAGAGTCAGGAATTGAATCCAAGTCTTCACACTCCAAATTCAATGTCTTTTCCACCATACTACCTTGTCATATTGACCTAAAACATGGGTTTTATATATATACGTACGGACTTTCTCTTTGACTACTTCTGTATCCCCATCCTTCTCATCCAAAAGCTGCCTCAAAGCAGAACAAGATAGGATGCTAAAGATAAAGCAAGGGAGGGAGAAAATGACCCACTTAATCAATTAGCCTATAAGTATTTATTGAAGGATCTACACTTAATTAGATGTGGAAATTAATACCATGTCTTAAAAGTTTGGAGAGGCAGGTAGATGATATAGGACTTACAAAATATTCTAGAGGAAACATCTTTTCCCACTGCTAAGAAACTTCTTATGTCTTTTTTTTTAATTCAGTGAACATTTAATACACTAGACTAAATACTGGGGACATAAAAATACAAATTAAAAAAGTCCTTGCTTCTAAGGAGCTTGCATTTTACTGGGGCAGAAGGATGGGGTATGGGGGTAGATTAGAGGTGATGAATACAAGTGAATACTGACTTAGATATTTACTAGCTGTGTGACCCTGGGCAAATCATTAAACCCCTTTTCTTAGCTTATTTCCTCATCTGCAAAATGGAGATACTAATAATTATACCTGCCTCTTCAGACTGTTGTGAAAATCAAATGAAGTCTTATATTATAGCACTTTGCAAACCTTAAAGTGTTATATGTGTAACTATTATTACTATTATTATTTTGTGAAAACAAAGTATATAAATGTAATATGAAATCATTTCAGGTGGAGGGGAGAGAGAGAGAGAGACAGAGAGGCAAGTAGGAAGGCAGAGCAGAGAGAGAGGGAGAGGGGGAGAGAGAAAGAGAGAGAGAGAGAGAGAGAGAGAGAGAGAGAGAGAGAGAGAGAGAGAGAGAGGGAGGGAGGGAGAGAGAAAGAGAGAGAGAGAATAATTGAATAATTTCAGGAAAAGGTCACATATAAAAGGGACTGCCTAAACTCAGCTTTGAAGGAAACCATTCTGTGAGAGATACATAGAGCAAATTTTCTCTACTTGGTAAACATCTTTTGCAAAAGCACGGAGGCCAGAGTTGGAATGTTGTCTGAGGAGAAGAGCTAGTGGGTAAAAACAGAAACAGAGATTAAGAGAAAGAGATGTGATAGGAATAGTATCTATTGTGTAGACTGCAATAGTTTCCCTAAGAGTTTAGAGACAAAAATCCCAGCCTACCAGGAGTTAGTGGATGTTCTGTTTCCCTGGTAAGTACGGAGGCAGAGGTCTGTTTTTAGTAAATTATATCATTTTAATCATATTGTGAATAAATTTATTTTTATTGAGTTTTATGGACCATGAGTGTTTCATTGGGCTCCATTTCTGAATCACTTTGTACCAGTGGACTAGCCTGAGCTAGACCTGGTCCAACATGATATCAACAAATAAGACTAGAAAAGGTAGGCTGGGAGTCAGGTAGGTTGGAGTCAAATTGTGAGGAGCTTAAATATAAATGTCAGCCTAAGGAAAGGAAGCCCTTGAAGGAATGTGTGTGTGTGTGTGTGTGTGTGTGTGTGTGTGTGTGTGTGTGTGTGTGTGTTGTCTGCTTTGTTTTTGGTATCTATGTGGTAAATGGATTTGAGGTAGGGAGATCAATTGGGAGACTATTGTAATAGCCTTGCAAAAGGCATAATTAGGTCCTGAGTTAGGGCACTGGAGCCAAATTAGACTTTTTTGTGCTCTCTGCAGACCTCATGAGAGTGCCCTCATGCACTGGTCACTAGTGACAGCGGTGAGTTTGCCAAACACAACACACAACTCCGGATTCTGGAGTAGCACTTGACCTTAGAATTAAACTAAATGAAATTAAATTGGATTAAAGTATGAAGTTTTTCCCCTAAGAACTTTCTCATATTTTAGACCAGGTCTACATGGAAATATTCTATCATAGACATGACCATTTTAGAAGTTTTGAAAACTCATACAAAATTCAGGAACTAGTCTAACCCTCTCAGTAAACAAATTATAAACAGGTTTAAAGAGAGAGGACCAAGATCATATAGCTAATCAATGGACTAGAACCACAGTGTAGAACCCAGTCCAGTGATCTTTCTACTATTCCATTCTGGATCCCCTTGTGCCATTTAATTTGAGTCAGGGATGGAAAAATGAGGGTTAGTCCTGAGCAGAATTGTCATTTTCCCTCTACTCATGCACACTGTCTTTATTGATGGGTAATCTGTAGGCATTGGAGAACGACATCAGTTGTTTAAGATAGTCCAAGGGCATCTGAATAGGAATAATGGGAATGGATGCAGCAAGGGAAAATTTATGCTGAATTATAAGAGAAATTTCCTAACAGTGAGATCTATTAGACTGTAGAATAGGCTCCCAAGGGAAGCAAGTGCCAGTGCTTGAGTCATTTAAATTCTGGCTTGGGTCCATAAGTGAAAATGAATTTGGTTGTCTCATCTTATTCTCCATTTATGCATAGGCTTATGTGTAACTACTGCAAAGTTTGGTAGACTGCGCCGTGACTGGCAGTCTCTGTTCCTGAAAGACATGGTAACAGAATGGGTCAGACTATGGGTGAGCTCCCAATCTGGAGAGGAAAGATGACAGATAATTTGCTCATAGAAGGCCTGATGCAAATGGAAGCTGTTTTCCCCTTGCTTTCTGAAGCACTATCCCTTGTATCCAGTTTAGGGGAAAAAAACAAAACAAAACAAAACACATCTGATTTGTTTGGGAGAAGAGGTGGCTAGTTAAACTTAGACACATGTTAAAAAAGACCCCAAACACCATGCAGACCTTAACAGTGTTCCAGTGACACATACTCGAACTTTTCTTTACTGAATTTTAAGGATGGCTAAAAGATGTTGCACTTTTTGTAAGTCAGACTTCCTCTAGTTTTAAGGTGTCTGTTCTGTCAACCAAAAATATTTGTTAAATATCTAATAATCTCAAGTTTAGAGGGGTTGAGGAGAGCTGGAAGGGTTTGAATTAAAACCCAAAACATGAGGCTTGAAAACTTCCACAAAATGCAGTCTGTCCTCCATTAAGCCTTAATGGAGGACAGACTGCATTTTGTGGAAGTTTTCAAGTCTTCAACAATAAAGAATGCTAAAATAAATATGCCCTGACTATCTCTCTCTTGAACAACTTTAACAGGCTTTTGCTTAATCTTTCTTCCTCCATCGTCCATTCTCATCTCCCCTCCTTCCTTTATACCACTGCCAAAGTAGTCTGACTATGCTAAAGTCCGGCTCAAAACAACTTTGGGAGTTCCCTTTTCCCCATAAATTACAATGCCTCATGTTTTGGGTTTGGGATATGACTATCTTTGCTTCAATTTCTATTTTATCTCAATAAGATAGCATAATATTCCTCCACGAGTCTCAGTTACAATTTAAAGGCCAGGTTTGGAAATGCAAAGTTACCATAAAAGTAATTGCTCTTACATGAATATATTTTCACACATTTCCCAAACCTATTCTGCAGATCAGTTGAAAACATAGAATCCCTGATTTATTATTGGAAGGGACCTTTGATATCACATTGTCTAGGGCACTCATTTCTTATAGATGAAATAGTGAGAACCCGGAAGAGTAAAGTGACTTGCCCAATGTCACACAAATAATAAGCAGTTGAGATTCAAACCCTGGCCCACTGACACCTCACCAAACAACTCTTTCCATTGTGACACACTGTAAACTTCAAGGTGAGAGGTGATCATTAAGCATCCACTTCGTGCAGTGTTTTATGTAGGATGCCGGGGAGATAGATAAATAAAACAGTCCCTGCCTTCATAGAGATTCCCGTCTTGTGGAGGGATATGACACATATAAAAATAGCTGTACTCCAAAGCAGAACATGATGAGTGTAAGAAGCAGGAACAGAGTGTTTTGAAGGAGGGGATTTCAGGAAGGAAAGATAATTTCCCACTGCATATCCTAAAGATTTGAATAAATACTGCCTTAGAAAGGTTGACTCCCAGATGAAAGGTTGGTATTCAATTAATGTGACACCATGGCACCCGTCTTCCCTTTATCACTTGCATTTTGAAAAAGTGAGTTTGGCTTTAGCTAAGGAAGTACAAATCTAGCCAGGGTTTAGTTTTTTCAGAGCTAACTAATAGCAGGGCTGCAGCTGCAGGAATTGTAAATACATCTGTTTTTGTGCTGGTTGAAGCAACAAGATATCCATTATGATGATTTGACACAAATCCTAACATCTCCTCCTGGGACTGGCAGATCATTTACAATAAACTCAGGTAACTGATGTTGTGAAACTTGCCCCACATCAGTGCCAGGCTCCGGTTAAGTGACCATCATTGGAGTTGCTAAAAGGAGGTATCATTTAAAAAGAAAAATCTATGGGTCTTTTCCCCCCTCCTTTTTTAACAAGTAGATAGAAGTCAACAATATCTTAATTACTAGAATTAATGGTAGGTGTATTGGTGACATGGGTTATTGACTGACTTACTGCAAAATACCCGACATTATTTCCCAATAATTACACAGTAACTGCATAGTAATGCCATTAAGCACAAGGCTAACTGTAGAGTAAGGCACATGACAGGCCGACATGGTAAATAGCTTGAGTCACCACTGTAAAGCCTCCACACAAAAGGAACACATCTCTTCAAGTGTTTGCAGCTTGTTAGTGATGTGAAGAGCAGCATGAAGAAATGGTGGACTGGAGCAAAAGCTGAAACAGTCAACTGAGGGAGCATGGTTATTGCCATTAGAAAAGTGGATTATCTTTCAATCTAAGTATAACTCGGTATGCAAAGTTTGTATCTGTGTTTTGGCCAGCAACTGTGCCCTCTTGTACTATATCACCGAGGTCATTTTCCTTCTATATACCTCAATTTCTTTATGTTTAGAAGGTGCAAATAGGAGTAGATGATGTCTCATGTTCCTTCTAATTCCATGATCTTTAACCTTAGAGAAATTTGGGAATGAGAATTGAATTGTCATAGAATTATAGAATAATAGATGAAGAACTGGAAGTGACTTTGGAAGTTAAACTTATCCTTTAATTTCTTTAAAGGAAAAATTTCTCTTGAATATAATCTTTCTCATAGAAGACCGTGTGAATATTTGGTTGATGGTACTTCTTTGAAATTATAAAGGATAACAAGAAAGGAAATAGGATATTTGATATGTGGGGTCAGGACAAGGAGATGCTGTCTACCAATGTATTGCCTTCCTCCCGAGACCCTGAGATTTCTGTATTGTTTAACTCCTGCTCCTGGTGGTAGTTTGCTGCCTCCCCTTCACAGAGTGGCATTGAGAGGGTAACATGAGTGACTATATATGCAGCATAAGAAAGACTTTTCTCCTCTGCAAGTCCTATAGAAGTAAGGAAAGAAGAGAAAGTAAAGAGAATAGTTCTTGGGAATCTTTCTTTGTTGCCAGCTTAAAAGTTTCATGTGCTATGATTCCCCATGGAAAAGAATACTTGCATAAGGAAAATAATTATTTTGAGACTGAGTGCTCTAATGGATAAAATCCAATTGAATTGTCTAGTCTTTGTTGTTTTTCCAAGTACTTTCGTTTTCTTTAGCTCACACATCTGTACACATACACACATATCTTTATATACATCCATGTGTGCTTGTATGTACACAGTTATATGTATATATGTGTTATACACAGATAGTCCCACTTTTTAGGTGAAGAAATTGAGACACAAAACATTATGTTGCTTATCTAAGATCCCATAGTTATTTAATTCTTGTACTGACACTAACCCAAGAGTTTTCCATTACCTTGCTGGAGAGGAATGCAAGTCTATATTGATTAGGAACTATTGTTTATGTTGCTTAAAACCAAGAGAATTTGGGGATTTCTTCCAGCATCATCACCCATGGTTTTTCTCTAGAGGGAAAGGTAATATTGCAGGTAGGATGAATCAATGTGTGGGTGGTGTTTCTGGATTAGAAGAAGAGGATTTTTAAAGTGTTTTTTTTTTTTTATAACTTTGCGCAGGTAGGAGAGGGTGCTTTTCTTGTTCTAAATGTTTTTTTCATTGTACCTTTCAAGAAGTAGTGACATTTCACATGGGGATCTTTCCTGTTATTTATTTCTCTTTATCTGGGCATGTGTAGTATCAATATGGAGAAATCACATTCATTTTATAGATCATGTAGCAATATACTTCAGTTCCTTTGGTCTCCAAGGCATTGTACCTAAATGTAATATGTTAACTATGCATCTCCATTTTATTCCTATGGAAAACACTTTCTATGTGCATTTCCATGCAATTTAACTTTCTCTAAGCATATTTGTGACCCAGCATGTTTCTTTATGTTGACATATTGTTCATCGGGTTTCATTAGTCAGATGATATGTCACATTACATATGGAACATGAGGAAAAGTGACATTAATGACAATCTGGTGACATTCAGTACTGTGCAACACATCAGGTTAAAAATAAAACAGGAAAAAAGTGTCTCTCTTGTTTTCAGTGAGATTTTTCCCCCTTCCCCTTGAAAGAACTGCTATCTGTTTGGATCAGGCGTTAATTATTACCAGCAAGGTTTTGTGGGTAACCAGTGATGCGGTTATCAAACCACCCACTCTATTTGTAGGTGAAAGGGAAGAAACAGGAGGATTTCTGCTGAAGTGTTCGTCACATCTCAAGTCTCAAATTGTCCAAACCATTCAATTATAACACTTCACTCGGTGCATGTCAGCTTCTCTGGCACTGTGTTTCAGAGAGCAGTTGGACGAGATAGAAGCCAAGGTGTGTCAGAGAGGTATAGGTGTGCCTGTCTCCCTGAGAGACTTCTAAGAGAGACTAAATTCAAGCTGAGATTATTGGGAAAAAATAGTAAAGGGCTCCTATTGTGGTTTTCCATACTCCAGAGATAGCAATAATTAAAAAGTTAAAAATATGAAAGCGTTAAACCAGAAGTTAATAAAGCATTTGAAAAAAAAAGAAAAATATGAAGGAGTGAGGTTCCCTATGGGGAATACCCAAAGACAGTTGCCCAAATACTGGGAAATTCATGGGAAAGTTTAGAAGATTTGGACAATCTTATCTTAGCCTATTATATTTTGTACCCAAGAATGAAAGAGCATTTGATTTAGCTTTGTGGTCACATACCTTTCACTTCTGCAGTTGTACTGGAGCACTAAGAATTGGTCCTTAATTAACATAAGCTCCCAGAAGTTCTGGAGGAGGATGGAATCTGGCTAGCTAGAGATTGGAGAGTGAGTTAAAAGAAACTGAATATTGCATTGTTCTGAATGTAAGCCAACCCCTTAATTTTCAGGTTCTCTTAAAAAAAGGAAAAGTTCCAGAAATAAATTGAACTCTTTCTTCATTTAAGATGTTGGTATACTGTAATTTTCTACTTTTTTTTCAATCCATGTACTTCATTTCAATACTGTATTTATATTCATTACAATATGGTTTGGGCAGCGTTTAAACAACTGGCAGTTTGTATTTCTGAATGCCAGCTTAAACGCACACACACACACACACACACACACACACACACACACACACACACAAACACACACACACAAAATTCATCCAGCTTTATGGCCATTCCTACCTGTTCTATACTTCCAAAAGAGACTCCTTTATGATCCCTGCCTTTCTTCCACTTTTCCTCAGGGATTGCATTGTCTTCTACTGCTTCTTCCATTTTCCCACAGGAGTGGGGAATAGGATATACAAATACTTTGGCTCCTTCATCACTAGTTAAAGAGAGAATTTCCACTTTGTTATTGAAACTATCATCATTGGGGTGGCTAGGTGACTCAGTGAATAGAGTACCCACCCTGGAGTCGGGAGAACCTGAGTTCAAATCCAGCATCAGACACTTAACACTTACTAGCCATGTGATCTTGGGCAAGTCACTTAACCCCAATTGCCCTGCATCCTCCTCAAAAAGCAAAAAAGAAACTATAATCATCATAGTTCATCCTGCCTTATAGTTACACCTGCCTTACATCTATGACTGGGCCTAAAAGCAGACAGAAAGTAAT
>WOXC01000209.1:0-102209 GCA_011680675.1 Gymnobelideus leadbeateri | reverse complement strand
GAAGGGGGTATGGGAGAAGGTATGGGAGAGAGCAGATTGGAGGAAGCGATATCTTGTGGGACTGCTATTCTGGGAGGTTGGGTAGGGGAATAATGGGGGAAAATGATTGTAACTCAAAATCTGGCGGAAATGAATGATGTAAAACAGAAGTTAATAAAGCATTTGTTTTAAAAAAAAAATAGAGGCACATAGTCTGAGTTGCTGAAGCTGTGACCACATTCTTCTCAAGTTACTACCACCCCCCCTACTTTTTCTCTTGCCATTTGTAATTTTGTGGAAAGAAGAAATCTAGGATTTGATCCCAACCGTCCTACTAACCAACTATATGACTTGAATTCACCCACTCTACTGTCTCTCTTTTTTGCCATATGTCTAATGGAAGTTAATAATCCCTAGTCTGTCTATTTCATATAGAAATAGGGAAGATCAAATGAAATCATGTACATAAAAGCACTTAAAAGTTTTAAAATGTCAAACAAATTTCTTTCTTCTTTTCTGATATGATTCTGTAACCCATATATCTGAAACTATGAAAGATCTCAGAAAGTATTTTAGGACTCGTAGCTTTTTGCTACTCCAACAGAATTCATCACCTAGACCTTAATTGTATTTTGTGCTTAAGTCCTCAGGCAGTTTTCAGTACAGCCAGATGGATGAGACTTTCCCAAGGACACAAAGAGACAAGGAAAGCCTCCAGAGAAAACCAGACTCCCAAAGCAGTTGCTCTTTACCACAAAGTTTTCTTCATTCTCTGGTTCTTTTTCTTTTTCCTATTCCCCACACTATCAACTCTATAGCCACAATATAAAGACCAGTTTAGTACCACTAAGCAGGTTACAGTTATCCAACCCCTTGTCATTTGCAGCCTTTGTTGGGATACAAGCCTGTGCCATAAGCATCAGTTGCTTTCTTTCTCATTCCCATAGCTCAACAATACTGCTTCCTTGAGTATATTAACAATTTCCTTACATGCCATCTTTTTTTTTTCAAAGCAATTGGGGTTAAGTAACTTGCTCAAGGTTACACGGCTAGTCATTATCTATGCGTGGGTGCTCATTTTCTGAGGCCGGATCTGATCTCGGGTCATCCCAACTCTGAGGCCAGCGCTCTTACTCACTGCACCACCTAGCCGCCCCTTTAGGGCAATTGGGGTTAAGTAACTTGCCCAAGGTGACACGGCTAGGTTTTTGTTTGTGTGGGTTAAGTGTCTGAGGCCGGATCCGAACTCAGGTCCTTCTGACTCCAGGGCCGGCGCTCTATTCACTGCGCCACCTAGCCTCCCCGACGCCATCTTTTTTTTTTTAAATCCCCATCCCATTTTCATCTTCTTCATTTTTCTCCCCCTCCCTTTCTTCATCTCTTTCTCTTTTTGGACATCTGGAAAATTCTATCAAAGAGGAAAATCCAGTGACTCAGATTAATTTCTGCACTGGATTATAAAATTTCCAAAGCAGAAAACTTCAGTTATTGAAAAGTAGGTAAAAGTCTTGGTGAACCTCCTATTTAGTTATTTTTAAGTTGACACAAATGAATAATAAGATATCATTTTCAGAGAGTGCTATGACATCATCCAGAGTCAAAGCTTCCCATTCTCTACTTTTTGACTTTTCTAAATAATAGTGTATGTCGCTGGAACATAGAAAATGCAATTCAAGTACTTCACTGCTATGAATGATCTTTACTTTTGGGGTAAAGAGTTGATTTGGTCTCTAACTACATGTTCTGCTAATGGATTGGTCAGAATGTTTGGAGAGTGCCCCTGGGGGTATGAGCCATAATGCTCAACAATTGTTTGTCATATTTGACTTGATGATAACTTAGCATCCAAAGGGCCCTGAGGACTACTTCCCATCACAAAAGAAAAGGAAATCCAATCTTGGGGCATTGTTAGTTACTTAAAGATAAATTAGACCTTTCCTAGCTTGGCATTAATGGCATGGGAGCACCAGGGCAAAGTGGTCCAATGATGTGTTTCATTACAAAGGACTAATGCTCAGGCCAGCGAAAGAAGAATGAATTAATAACAAATGTTATTCATTTATATTTGGTGCTGGGTTGTGTGAATTATTTATGTTCCTACACAGGGCCTGTAAAGTATTTCAATGAAGACTAATTTGTCAAGGTTACTTATACTTTACCATATTTTTTCCAACTCTGTCTCTCTGCATAGTGCCATGCATAAATATTTTCATTGTGTTGCCCATCTATTTACAATATCGAAGCCACCATAAAATGTAGGGCATTAGCCCCTCTTTAACAAATGTCATTGTTAAGAATTAGGATAGGAAACACTAGTGTCTCGTTTTAAGAAATATGACTGTTAGCTTGGATGATTATTCAGTTTTTGTGGCTGATGAGCCAGCTTTGTGTCAGAGGGTAGAAAATATATGGTCTAGAAATCATGCTACTGAATATTTTATCTTACTGGAAATGTGTTACTAGGGGGCAGCATCTTTAATCAAACCCATGATGATGGTGCAATCTCTTGGTTGTCATATTACAAAGTGGAGGTTAAACTAAATGAAATACCTAACCCCTGCAGAGAACAATCATTGGTTGCTCAATAGTTAGATAGTCCCTAAAAGAAGTCATTGCTTTTGATTTTGTTTAGCTCTTGAATATCTTAGTAAGGAAATCTTTAGATGATTGTGATTGTCAGTACTGAGCTAGAAAATGAAGAAGAAATGATAACCAGATTGGGATAGTGGGCCTTTGCTTGTTCTTAATCTCTGACCCTTGATTATGGATGTCAGTACCTGTTCCCAACCCTATTATTCCCAAAGTAAGCAGAGAAGGGGAATGAGAGTACAGGTCTTTCTGCCTCGATTCTTTCCATTGTATTATAATTGAGGCTGGGTCTCCAATGGACTCCTGGCTCTGATTTATTTGCATAATTGCAGTTCTTTCCAGTGTTTTAGAGCAAGACAGAAAGCAGCAAGATGGAGCAGTGACTGAATCTGGGAGGAGCCCTGGTAGAGGCAGGTTCTAGGCACTTTGTGGACAGGTCTAGAACAGAGTTACTTGAGGTATAAGATGGACTCAAGATCTCAGTTCAGTCATGGCATACAGAGATCACTTTAGATGCCAGGCATCCCCCATGAAAGCTGTCTCCAGAACCAGTGCCATCAATTGTGCTAGGAAAGAAGGGTTGAACTATCCCAAAGGGAGTCTATTATTGCAACCCTGTGGCATGGTCAATGACTCCTAATCTTTTTTTTTCACTTTCTTTTTCTTTTTCTTTTTTTTTATTAACAATAGTATTTATATATATCTGAAACATTTAATGTTACGACCTCGAATTTCAGATTCATTTCCTTCCTCCCTTGTCACCCATTCCCTCTTGGGAGATAAGTAATTCAGTATATGTTGTACATGTCTAGCTATGCAAAACATTATCATAGTAGATATATTATACAAGGCTGCTTATAATTCCCTCCCACTCATCCCACCCCCCCACCTGGTCCATTCCCCACATGATCCTGTCCCTCTTCTATAGTGGGTACCTCGAACCACCCCTCACCCCAAGGATGCCCTCCCATCCATCATCCCTCCTCTCATCCCCCTTCCCCCTATTCTGCTGCAGGTTGAGATATCCCATTTAGTATGTATGTCATTCTCTCCCTGAACCAAATTCAATGAGAATGCTGTTTTGCCTTTTTGTCTTCCTATTCTTCCTCTCCCTTGCAGCCACTTCCCCTTGCTTCTTCTACATGAGATAGTTTACCCTACCCTGTCTCTCCCCATCTCCTCTTGCCACTTTCCTCTCTCACCTCATAATTTCATCCCTTGAGTATTCTCCCTTCCCAACAAATTCAAACTATGTCCTCTGTCCATATATAACTGTAACCATATACAAACACATTCACATATGTATTCATATGACCACACACCCTTCTTCCATTATTTTCATAGTGAGAAAGATATCATCAGTCACCGTTATTGCTTTTCCATATAGGAATGTAAATAGTTCAACTTTGATAAGTTCCTTTTGATTTCTTTTCCCTGATTACCTTCTCAGGCATCTCTTGCTTCTTGTGTCTGGATGTCAAATTTTCTATTCAACTCTGTTTTTTTCCTCAAGAATACTTGAAAGTCCTCTATTCCACTGAATGACCATATTTTCCCCTGAAACAAAATACTCAGTTTTGCTGGATAGGTGACCCTTGGTTTTAATCCTAGCTCTTTTGCCCTCTGGAATAACCTATTCCATGCCCTTCAGTCCCTCAGTGTAGAAGCTGCCAGGTCCTGGGCTATTCTGATTGTGTTTCCACAATATTGAAATTGTTTCTTCCTGGCTGCTTGTAGTATTTTCTCCTTGATCTGGGGATTCTGGAACCTGGCTATAATATTCCTGGGAGTTTTCTTTTTGGGATCTTTTTCAGGAGGTGATCTGTGGATTCTTTCAACCTCTATTTGCCCTCTGGATCTAAAACATCAGGGCAATTTTCCTTGAGAATTTCTTGAAGGGTGATTTCTAGGTTCTTTCTTTGATCATGGCTTTCAGGTAGTCCAATAATTTTTAAATTGTCTCTCCTGGATCTATTTTCCAGGTCAGTGGTTTTTCCCATGAGATATTTCACATTGCCTTCTAATCTTTCATTTGTTTGGATCTGCTTAACAGCATCTTGATTTCTCATAAAGTCATTAGCTTCCATTTGCTCCAGTCTAACTCTGAAGGAATGAATCTCCTCAGTGAACTTTGAGATTCTTTTTCCATCTGGCAAATTCGACTTTTTAAGGCATTCTTCTCCTCATTGCCCTTTTGGGCCTCCTTTGCCATTTGAGTTAGTCTATTTTTTAAAGTGTTGTTTTCCTCAGTCAGGCTGTTGACCCTCATTTCATACTTTTCCTGCATCCTTCTCATTTCTCTTTCCAATTTTTCCTCCACTTCTCTTATTCGATTTTTAAAGTCCTTCTTAAGGTCCTCTATGGCCTACAACCCGCTCATCTTTTCCCCTGGGACTTTTGGAGCAGGATTTCTGACCTCACAGTCCTTTTCCCGCTCTATGCCCCCAAAATAGGAGTCTAGGGTTGCATTTTTCTGTTTCCTTTGCCTTGGCATGTTGCCACTTAATTACTTGACTTTTGGGCTTGTTGCCACACTATGGCTTTAAGGCCAGATAGAGGAATTTTCATCCCAAATGTGTGGGGGGCAACTTCCGTTTCTGGCAAGCTGTAAACCCACCCACGACTTCCACCCTAGATCACAATCCAGATCCAGGGAGGTTAAAGCAAGAGCGATTACCCCCCAAGACTGATCGCTGGATCTCCCTACAAATTTGCAGGCGGGGAGCTGGCGCTGCCTCTGAAAACTACAAAATGGCGTTTGTCCTCAGTGGCTTCTAGCCCCCAGGGGAGGGAGCCGATGCATTCCCTAAATACGGGTCCCAAAGTCCATAGGAGACTAACCTCTTACTTTGTCCCAGGCAAGTCTATGTTGATAATTCTGGAGTCGCCACAGCTCCTGGTGTTCTGGAGTTCCTCCAGCCGGTTGCTGGCCCTGCGGCCCTGGGGCTAAAACCTCGGCTCACGTGGACCTGGGCTCGGCTCAGCTCCTGCGCTCTGCACGCTCAGCGCTGCCAGGTCCCAGACCGCTGCGCTGGTCCTTACTGCAGGCTGCTGGGCTGTCCTCAGCGGGAGTTTAGCTTCTCTGTGTCGTTCTGTGGGTGCCTGGGCTCCAGAAGTTGTTCAGAGTCCCCTTTTACATAGTTTGGGGGGAATCTGGGGACAGAGTAGCTTGGTTGAGCTGTTTCTACTCTGACATCTTGGCTCCGCCCCCCCCCTCCTAATCTTAATTCCCAACTGTGGCAGGTGAAAGTCATGAAAGTCAGGGAAAGTAAACACAGGGAGAGAAGGTGTAGGACCCTGCAGTAGCAGCCTGGGTTTAAGCAAGGCAAAGGTATGGTATGTGGTTGTTCTGTGTGGCTCCCTGCCAGGAAGATCATAGATTCTGGTGGTGGTGACACTATTACTGAAAAGAGGCATATTCCCAAGATTATAGGATATGTGAATTCAAAACCCTGGTTATAGTGACCTATTTCCTGAAAGAATCAAATGGTGGGATTGGATTAAGTAATTGCTAAGATCCTGCTCCTCAAGCTTTAATGTAGTCTTCTATGAATCTATTTAGAGAGCGCTTCACTAATACCAGGTGCTTGTGGAGAATGTTTCAAGAATGCCTTCAATGACATTTGGGATGTCAACCTTTCAGTCTTATGTGGAATTTTCAGTCTTAGCACTTTCAAGCAGATTGACAGCCCACATAGTCAGACTCTCCCTCATCATGGAATGTGAAGACTAATGGATGCACTTTTTCTCTCTCATTACCTTGTGTGGACACAGGCTAGGATGAGTAATATTTTCCAGAATACTTCTCTAAAGGCATGATATCTTGCAACTTTATTTTTGTGTGTGTGTGCCATCAAATTAATTACCCTTTCCTTTTCTTCCTAAGACATGTGAGAAGGAAGAGGGTTAGTCCCACTTCTATCTAATCATTTTTGTTCTTTCTCTTGGTTTGCCATATCTTCTATTTGACCAAGTCCTGTCTATCCCTTTTCTGTTCTACTTCCAAGCACTCCCCCTCAAAAAATCGAGAATTTGGCTAATATAGTTGATGAATCTGCACTTGGTTCAAGAAGTAGGCTACTCCTGATGCTTTTCTACCAAAATGACTTTCAGCAAGTCAATTAAATCTCTGGCATTTCCATATATGGAAAATTAGTAGGTCAGGCTAAAGGGCCAAATCCTAAAGCTCTTAATGTATGATATTCCAATAGATACAGATAGATGTAGTGTCTTTGTATATGTATGAGTTTGCACATGCACACATGTATGTGCTTGCATGAGAGAGAATATGAATTTTGCTAATTAATTAATTAATATATTAATATTTATTAAGCATTTACTACATCCAGACTCTGTGCTTAGAACAGAGTTGTTATTTTTGTTCTTGTTTTTCTGGCAGTGTTATTTAGTATTTTATAGGGATTTGTGCCTGTCATTTTTTAAAACTTTAGTCAAGTTTATTATTGAAATCACTATTAAAAAGAAAAATCAAAACATTTTTAAACATTTCAAAAAGGTAAATAATCTGAAACTTCAGATCATTCAATCATTGAATGATTATGCTGTGGCAAATAAGTAATCCTTTATTAGCTTAAAAAAAGCAAGATGCTTCCTGCCCTCAAAGGCCTTCTTGTGTGGGGAAATAGTACATAAAAGCAAATTGGAAAGTTGGGGGAAAGACAGCTGGAGGGGAGAAGATATTTGGAGAAGGAATTTAGACCTGAATGAAATGAAGCATGAACAGGTCCTAAGGGAGATTATTTAGGTTTAAAATGAACTCAAGATCTCAGTTCAGTGGCTCTTCCTGAGTTTAAATCTGGTTTTAGATACTCGGTAGCTGAGTGACCCTGGGCAAGTCACTTAACTCTGTTTGCCTTAGTTTCCTCATCGTAAAATGAGCTAGAGAGGGTAATGGCAAAACATTTCATATCTCTGCCAAGAAAACCCCAAATAGGGTCACAAAGAATCAGATATGACTAAAACAGCTACGTGTCATGCACTGTGCCAGAGTAATGGGGATACAAAGACAAGGCAACATCACTCCCCTTCCTTCAAGAAGCTTGCAGTCTAATGGCGGACACAGCCTGTGCATAAAGAGGGGCCTACCAGATTGTAGTGTAGATGGAAGGTCATCTTAGAGGAAAGGAGCTAATAATGGGGCCTGAGAAACCTCTCTTGCAGAAAGTGGAAGCGGGATTTGGTAGGAAGGTGATGGTCAAGGAATAGGAAAGGAATCTACTTAAAGTGCTTGATTTTGAACATTGGTTCATATACTTCATCCTCCTCGTATCCTGCTGAAAGAAACCTTGTCACAAGCAACCACCATCCTCCCCCCTCAATTATTCTATTTCTCTTCATTCACATTGCTTCTCTTTCTCTCTCAGTACAGAGGTAAAGATAAGTGATTGCCAAGGGCTTCATGCCCATGCTCAAGGGCTTGCTTTTATCCCTAATTTTGTGCCTGATCCTCAGTCAGTGGGTTCCACTTTCCTAGAAATGAAGGACAATTTCATTCTTAGCCTGACAGTGAAAACAAGTGTCTCTTTGACTTGAAACCATCCTTCTGAAGGCAGGAATGCCTGGCCTGTGCTCAGGGATCACCACAGTCCTTTAGAAGAATGAATTACATGACCAAATTACCCAGCCAATTCTGCTCTGTCCCACTTTTATCATTTTCTAAGCAAGATGTCATTTCTTATTGCATTAAAAATATATCAAAAGAAATTCATCAAAGAGCATGGGCCCAGAGAGGCATTTAAATAAACAAAATAAACTCCTCATAAAATTCCTGTGTTTGTTAACCCCTCATGGAAGAAAGCAAGTTCCTGTTCAAGCTTTCAGAGATTTTATTGTAAATGAAATAAGTAGGTGGCACAGTATTTCAGAAGTAATAATGATAATAGCTTACATTATAGAGTGTTTTAAGGTTTACACTATGCTTTTCTCTTAACAACCCTGTGAGGCAGATGGACCAATATAGTAATACCCCACTTATTTAGATGTCAGACCTGACCGAATTTCAACTATTCATGACATTGATGCTGGCTTGGGAAGTCACCAGTAAAGGACTCTCTAGTGGCTTTTGAGCAGACAGGAAAATTAGGAGGCAACCTGCAATACTGGAAAGATCATTGGCCTGGAGTCAAGGAATCTGGGCTCAAATCCTGCCTCTGACAATGATTATCTGTTTGACCATTAGAAGCAATTTATTCTTTGTGAGACTCAGTTTCTTCCTCTGTAAAATTAAGGAGTTGGATTTGATGCTCTCTGAACATCGAAGGCATATGGAATCCTCCCTTTTAAGTCCCAGCTACAATCCTACTTCCACAGGACTCCTTAATTCAGTGCTTTTTCTCTATTTATTATTTCCTGTTAATCTTGTATATCACCTGCTTTCTCCATGTTTGTACATTATCTTTCCCATTAATTGTAAATTCCTTGAGGACAGGGACTGTCTTTTGCCTCTTTTTTGTGTCCCAGGACTTGGCACAGAGTCTGGTACACATTAGGCGCTTAATAAATGTTTATTGATTGATTAAATAAAAAAACTTGGGTTCAAGTTCCAATCCTACTACTTGCCAGTGAAGTGATCTTGGACAAATGATTTAAGCTTTATGAACTTCACTTCCCTTGTCTGTAAAATGGGAATAATAACAGAGTGACCAAGATGATGACAGCCCTCAACATTACACCACTGAATAGCTAGCATTTATTAATTGCTCTCAAGGTTTCCAAAGCACTTTATATATCTCATCTCATTTTACCTTCAAGATAACCTTGTGCAATAGGTATATTATTGTGGCCACTCTACAGAGGAGGAAACTGAGGCTGAGTGAGGTTAAGTGACTTGCCAAAGTCACATAGTCACTTAATTCCTGCAGCAGGATTTGCACTCAGAATTTCTTGACTCCATTTCCCATGTCTTATCCGCTCTATCACCTAGCTGCCTAATTCCTGTGAATGAACTGAAGGACTTGGAAATGTTTTTAGCTTGGAAAAGAAAATGCTTAATTCAACATTCCCTAGTGAATTTTTGCCTATACTATAAACAATAAAAGCCATGACCAAGATTTCACTTCCTATTGTATTGTTCATCCTTTGTTTCTGAAGAGGACCAGTAACAGCACAGGGTAATGTCTTAGCTCTGGTATGAATTGGATTTAAGTGAGGCAGAGCTCCATAAGATTAGGAGCCTCATGCAAAATCCAGTGGTAAGACAAAAGTTAAGATGATTGGAAATGTCCTAAGATGCAGTGGATGACCTTAGCATCTTTAGCATCTGATCAAGCTGCAAACACTCCACAGTGCCCGCTTCAGCTGCCTTTAGGGATGCTGGAACAAATGGTTCCCAACCACCCATTCTTCCAGGTATACTCTTCACATGCTTAGGGTAGATATTACCCTAAGTCACCAAAGGATTTGAACCCTCAACCTGGTTTAACCTGTCAGCCTGGAGGGTTTTACCAGGGTGTGACCACTGCACATGTTACAGTTTCTTGGAGCGATAGACTGGGTGATAGAGGGGCACCAAAAAGTGGATGAGCCTTGAAAAGGACTCAGTAAGCCCTTATACCAGAGATTCTAGTACTCTCTGAATACCCCATATATGCCAATATTTTTGCAAGGGGGTCAGGGATCAACCATCATTCTATTGTGCTCTGGAACTATTATATACGACTGAGTTATCTTTGTCCTTAGGCAGAGGAAGGGGGTGCAGAAGGATATAGAGGGAGATACATGAGGCTACCCTAGAAAAACATACCCCCAGGGCTAATAAACACTTTTTTCATTCTTAGTGGAAAAAAACCATCTTACTCCACAATGATCCCCAGAGGTGGGTATGAAGATAGCTCAAGTGAATATGGTCCAATCAGTTCCTTTCAATTTTTTTCATGTCCTAGTCAACTAAAGCTAAAGTCACTCCAGTTATCTTGATGCTTCAACAAGACTCAAGGAAGACTTTAGCAACACTGTAAGCGGGGGTGGAGGAGAGGGTTGACTTTGCTTTTGTATCCCTGCTGATGTAACAAATGTCCCTATCCCACTTATATCTATATAACAAAGTGATAACCAGCCACCAGCCCAATTGTCCATTTATACCCAGCATATTTCAACGTGTCTAAATTAAAATCGATCAAAATAAATTGGAAAGCTTGTTTTAAAATGGTATAATGACTTTTGAGTGATAATTTAAGAGGGTAGAAAATTTTATCTTCCCCTTTTTAAAAGGGTGTCATAGGCAATATGTTTTGTAAACAACACTTTATACCAATGTCTAATATTCCACAGACAGTATAACCTACCACAGTTCTAGTAATGTGGGACCTAGAAGTTTGAAAGAAGCAAATTGAGACTTGATGAAAGAAAAAAATAACTTGCTAACTTGTTAACAATCAAGTGGAACAAGCTTCCTCAAGAATCAGTAGATCAACTCTAATATATTCTCCTATAGTGACCCTACACAGAAAAGTTAAGTGATTTTCCCAAACTGTTTCCAAAGACTTCTAAAACTTTTATTCCCAGATTCTTTTCCTTCTAGCTTTGTGACCCACCCCTACTGGAAGTAAAAGTGGTTCAATATAGGTTACACATGTGTAGTTATGCAAAACATTTCCATAGTAGATATAATATGAAAGAATGACTATATTTCCCTCCATTCTATCCCACCCTTCACTTATTCTATTTTCTACTTTGACCCTGTCCCTTTTCAAAAGTGTGTACTTCTAACTACCTTTCTCCCCTAATTTGCCCTCCCTTCTATCTTTCCCCCTCTTATCCCCTTCCCCCTACTTTCCTGTAGGGTGAGATATCTAATTCAGTGTATATATTATTCCCTCCTTAAGCCAAATTCAATGAGAGTAAGGTTGATTCATTCCTTTTTGCCTTACTGTTCTTACCCTCCATTGTAACAGTTTTCTCTTGCCTCTTTTATATGAGGTAATTTACCCTATTCTATCTCTCCTTATCTCCTCTCATTATATTCCTCTCTCACCTCTTAATTTTATTTTTTAGATAGCATCCCTTCTTTTCAACTGATCCTGTGCTTTCTGTCCATGTATACATGTATACAAACACTAACACATGTATTTATATGCACATATGCCCTCCTATATAAATATATATGTATGTATACATATCTATATCTATATCTATACACACACATATATTCCCATCAACTATCCTTATACTAAGAAAAGTCGCATGGGTTACAATTATAGTTTTACTATATAGGAATGTAAATAGTTCAATTTTAATTAGTTCCTTATGATTTTTTTCTTGTTTACCTTCACATGTTTCTCTTGCTTCTTGTATTTGAAAGTCAAATTTTCTATTCAATTCTGGTTTTTTCATCAAGAATGCTTGAAAGTTGTCTGTTTCATCAAATGATTATATTTTCCCCTGAAACATTATACTCAGTTTTGTTGTGTAGGTGATTCTTGGTTTTAATCCTAGCTCCTTTGACCTCCAGAATATCATATATCAAGCCCTTCAATCCCTTAGTATAGAAGCTGCTAGGTCTTGTGTTATCCTGATTGTGTTTCCAGAATACTCAAATTGTTTCTTCCTGGCTTCTTGTAATACTATCTCCTTGACCTGGGAACTCTGGAATTTGGCTATGATATTCCTAGTTTTCTTTTGGGGATCTTTTTCAAGAGGTGATCAATGAATTCTTTCCATTTCTATTTTGCCCCTTGTTTCTAAAATATCAGGGCAATTTTCTTTGAGAATTTCTTGAAGAATGATTTCTAAGCTCTTTTTTTGATCATGGCTTGCAGGTAGTCCAATAATTTTTAAATTATCTCTCCTGGATCCATTTTCCAGGTCAGTGGTTTTTCCAATGAAATATTTCACATTGCCTTCTTTTTTTTCATTTGTTTGGATCTGTTTTATAGTTCCTTGATTTCTCCCAAAGTAATTAGCTTTCATTTCCTCCAATCTAATTTTGAAGGAATCATTCTCTTCAGTGAGTTTTTTACATTCCTTTTCCATCTGGCAAATTCAGCTTTTTCAGTCATTCTTCTCCTCATTGGCTTTTTTGGACCTCTTTTGCCATTTGAGTTAGTCTGTTTTTTGAGGTATTATTTTCTTCAATCAGGTTTCTGAGTCTCTTTCCATGGTTTTCTTGCATCATTCTCATTTCTCTTTCCAGCTTTTCCTCTACTTCTCTTACCTGATTTTCAAATTCCTTCTTGAGCTCCTCCATGGCCTATAACCAATTCATATTTTTCTTGGAAGCTTTTGATGCAGGAGTTCTGACTTCATTGTCTCCCTCCTGTTCCATGCTTTGATCCTTTTTGTCCCCCAAAAAAGGATTCTATGGTCTGTTTGTGCTTTCTCTCCTTGATCATATTGCCAGTCAATTATTTGAGTATTGAGGTCTTTGCCATGGTAGAACTCTGCTTCCAGAGAGGAGAGTTTTGTTCCAAATTGCTGAGCTTTTTGCAAATGTTGTTAGAGGTCTGAGGAGGGTGTCCTCTCTACAGACACCACAATGGCAAACTGGCATTTCTCACCCCAGGACCTCCACCCAAGAAAGCAACCCAGATCCAAACAGGTCAAAGGGAGAGTGATTACCCTCTGAATGGTTGCTTGTCTCCCTCTGATCTGTAAGCCAGGAGCTCCTGATGCAGCCACATGGCAGACACTGCAACCACCATGCATCTGCCACCTTTTGCCCTGGGGTTAGAGGTCAGACTACCCCCTTTTTTCCAACAGAAATTTCATTAAATCATTTCTTTTTGGAGTTTGTGGGTTGAAAAGTCTGGAAACTGCCACAGCTTTTGGTCATTCACTCTCTAAAGTCTGTTCTGGCTGCCGCTGCTTCCCTGGGGCCAAAACCACATAGCTCATATGAGGCTGTGCTTAGCTCCCAGTATGCTGGGATGAACCCTTCCTTCCAGCCTTCCAGGCTACCTTCAGTGTGATATTTGTTTCTCTCTGTCACTTTGTGGGTTGTGTAGCTTTGTTTAAATTTTATAGGTATTTGAGGTGGTTGTGGGGGAAGATCATGGAATTTCCTGCTTCTACTCCACCATCTTGGCTCTGTTCCCCCATCCCTTCTTTGTCCTTCCCCTCAAGACTTCTTCTATAGGACCTGGTACTCAGTAAGTCCTTATTAATGTTTATTGATTTGTTGTATAAATTTAATTATTTCATTTAATGTGCAAATGAATTTATATAAGTCATAACATACTGCAAATGTAATTGTAAATTATTTTTAAAGGGAATAATTTCCCTTCTCTTCCCTAATTTATCTTTATCAGGAATCGGAATTTTCATCTCATCTGTTGGGTTAAATTTAAAGTGAATCTCAAGTATAGAAAACAACCATAGACTTTAGACATAACCACATGTGGTCATTAAAACATTGTGTCTGACTGGGTGCCCTTAGAAATAACTACAGTCAGTCAATATGAATTTATTAATTGCCTACTTTGTGACAGACAAAAGTTCAATAAGGTCACACCTTAGAGCTTATACTGTGTAGGAAAATAATTACCATTAGTACATATACAAGAGTAGTACATATTATAATCATTCCCTTTTTGTCAAATTTTAAAACATATTATTTGTAACCCAGGCTGTCATCTCTCCATGTCTATTGCTTTCTGAAGTCTTTTCTCTCTCATGAAATGTGAGATGAGAGAACCCCAATTATAGAACCCCTAGAACCTAATCAATCTTTTCCCCCAGTCTGAGGAATAAGGTTTCTCCTCTGGCAAACTTAGGCCAACTCTGCCCACAGGCATGAAGGATCAAGTAATCATTCTTTCCATCAATAAGGGGAGTTGAATGTATATGTTCCAGATTTAGACCCCAGGTTATATGTTGATGGTCCTTTCTTTTTTTAAGTAGTTTTTATTTTCCATGGTCTTATGGAAACTTGACTTGGAACAAATCATTTCATTCAATCAAAACTAATATTTCACTTGACATTTCTTTTTCACCACATCAATGCTTCACAATCAAGTCCTCTGAATTCATGATGATTGGGTCATAGGATCAGTCAGAGTTCTGAAGGTTTTTCATGTGATTTTCCTTTATGTTACTCTGTGTAAAGAGTTCTCTAGTGTATTTTGATTTCCATTAATTTATAGGATTTTAGATGTAGGGATGGAAGAGACCTTAGAAGCCATCTAAGTCCAACTCCATTTTACAGATGAAGAAACTGAGGCATTGAAGTCAGTGACTTGCCCAAGGTCACATAAGCAGTAAGCAGGAGATCCAGGATTTGAAATCAGGTCCCTTTACTCTCAGTTCAGGACTCCAAATGTGACCTGCCTCAAATTACCTCCTACAAATTTTCTCAAGTTTCTCCAAACATTTTATTTTGAATATATCTTATGGCATAATATTCCATCATATTTCTTTAAACTACATTTTTATCTGGCTATTCTCTAATCAATGGGAAGCCAATTTCCTTCCAATTATTTGCTACCTTTAAATGATTTTGTAAATATATTTGTATATTTGGAACTTTCCCCTTTATAACAAGACTCCCATGGAATTATGGCATCAGAGAAGTGAAGCCCAGTTACAAGTGACATTGACATAGTTCTGATTCCATTGGGTATAATAAGATAAAAATGCCTTGAGAAAGTATAGATGGTGAAGAAGGGTGACTATATCTATGTGTTTCACTGGTTTCCAAAACAGGTGAATGCATTGTTACTTCATTTTAGACATATTTAAATTTGTCTAATTAATTAGATAATTAAAGATAATGCAATTTTGAGTGGAAAAGGACCACAGAAAACGTCAAGCTCAATTGCCATCATTTTACAAATAAGGAAACAAACTAAGGCCCAGGAAAGGAAAATTAACTTTTTCAGTAGGCAGTAAGATAATTGAAATCAAAGATAGTTTTCTTTGTCATTATACCCCCTAGAACATATCCCCTAACATATTAAACATTAAAGATTTGGCTTTGCACTGAATTGGATTTTTTAAGGTTAAACAAGTATTAAGCAGGTGATCCTAGAATGAGTTTATGAGATGTTGTTTATATTGCATCCTCCTGCTTTTTGGACTTAGAGATATTTTTAACACGTGTATTTGCAGAAAAGAATTATATCGTGAAATCAAGTTTGTGACTTGGTTCATTTCTTTGAAGGGATGCTCTTGTAAAACTCTACATAGTGACCCATTGGCCTCTTACAGATATTTCCTATCTGCATTGCCAAGGACATTTTTTTTTAATTCTGAGGCATGAAATGAATTGGTCAAACAGGATACAGGCATCTGTAATTATAGCTCAGTTTCCTAAATTTAATTACTTATAATGAATATGCCCGTTCCTTCTACAGATAGGTTTTTCTTCTTGTTATAACTATGAAGCAACTCCTAGAGGGCTTTTATTCCATTTTGTTTGGTTAATTCAGGATAGTTTTTCATTTGAGCAGAGAAAACAGTCTTTTAAAATGATAATTCCAACCTCCAATCTTCCAAACTAAATGCAATCAAGTAGTGAGTGTGTGTTCCCCACCAGAAGCCATCTTGACAGTGGTGAATGAATATTAGTGGAGGGTCCCTGGAAAGATTAATAAGATCATGTATTTAGAACTACAAGGGACTTCAAGGATTATCTAGTCCAACTTTCTTATTTTATATTTGAGGAGAATGAGGTCCAGAGAAGAGGAGTAGCTTATCCAAGCTCACACGGCAAGGATATGGAAGAACCAGGATTTAAATACAACTCCTACGACTTCAAATATAATCCACTTTCCACAATAGTAATAACTACTAGCTAACATTTATATATTACCTACTATGTGCCAAACACTTTATTAAGCATTTTACAATTATTATCTCATTTGATCCTCACAACAACCTAGGAAGTAAATACTATCTCCATTTTATATATGAGGAAACTGAGGCAAATAAGAGTTAAATTGACTTGCTCAGGATCATACAGCTAGTAAGTGGGGGACCATATTTGAAATCAGGCCTTCCTGGTTTTCCAGATGTGGTGATACACACACACACACACACACACACGCACACACACAATTTTTGTAATTCTTGATAGCTATTCATATTATTTGTCTTTAAATTTATTTTAAATAAATATATCATTCATTCATTTTAACATTCTTTTCATTTTAAATATTCCACTCACTGAAAAGGCAAGGAAAATGATATCAATTATAGATGTGAAAACATAAAAAACATATTTCTTTATTAGGCATATCACAAAAGAGGTGAGAACATTTAATTTCAAATTGCCCTGAGAGACACTCAGTTCTTTTTTTTTTTCTTTTGGATGAAGATAGCATTTTTTCATGGGTCCTCTAGATTTCCCTTGGATCACTGTATTGATTAGAGTAATCACATCTTTCACAGTTGGTCATCATTACATTGCTGTTATTGTACAAAATGATCTATGGGTTTTTCTTATTTTACTTTGCATCAGTTCACATAGGTCTTGCCATATTCATTTTTTCCAGAAACCATCCCCTCATCATTTCTTAAAGCATAATAGTCCTTCATTGCAATCATATGTCACTACTTCTTCAGCCATCCCCCAAATGATGAGAATCCTCTCAATTCCCAATTCTTTGCCACCACAAAAAGAACTGCTATAAATATTTTGGTACATATATGTCCTTTTCTTTTTCTTTACTTTATTTGGAGTATAATCCTAGTTTTAGTATTACATCTATAGTTTTATAGCACTTGAGCATAGTTCCAAATTGTTTTTCAAAGTGCTTTGAACAGTTTACACTACTCTACCAAAAGTTAATTAATACAATTATTTTCCCTCATCCCCTCCAGAACTTATAATTTCTGATAGGTATTAGGTGGTACCTTGAAGCTCTTTTAATTTTTCTTTCTCTAATCAATACTGATTCAGAACATTTTTTCACCCCTTAGAACTATAGATGATTTTCATTTTTTCTTCTGAAAAATGTGTTCATATACTTTGACCATTTATTAATTGGATAATGGCTCTTATTTTTATAAATATGAGTCAGTTACCTATATATTTGAGAAATAAGGCCTTTAACAGACAAACTTGCTATAAAATTTTTCCTTTTTATTCCATTAGTACATATTTATGGAACAAAATAAACATTTTCAAAGCATAGTAAAATTAAAAGATGATTGTATATGAAGCTTGCAAATATACTATGCACCATTTGCTATTCCTTTCAAATATGTAACAAAATTATGATGTATATTTCTTTTTTCTTTTTTTTTCTACCCTCCCCTTACTCCACCCTAGAGATGCCTACCATTAGACACAAATAGATACACACACACACACACACACACACACACACACACACACACACACACATATATATGTAAAATTATTCTATACATACTTTTATTTGTTAGTTCTTTCTTTTGATGCAGGTCATGTCTTTCTTCATATATTCTTTATGATTAATTTGGGTATTTATAATAGTTAAAATAGCTTATTCACTCAAAGTTATTCTTAAAGCAATTTTGCTGTTACTATATACACTGCTCTGTTGGCTCTGCTCATTTCACTCTTCATTATTTCATGCAACTCCTTCCATGTTTTCCTAAGATCATTGAGCTCATCTTTTCTTTTGTCATAATAGTTTTCCATCACTATCATATACCAAAACTGAGCCATTGCCCAATTGATAAGCATCCCCACATTTTCCAGTTCTTTACCACCACAAAGAGATCTACTGTAAACATTTTAGAACATATAGGTTTATTTTTTTTCCTTTTTCAATAATCATCTTCGGAAATTGACATAGTGGTGGTGTTTATGGGTCAAAGATAGATAATTTATGTACTATAGTAGGTAGGTAGTATGTAGGTAGCTTAATAACACTTTTGGCATAATTCAGACTGTTCTCTGAAATGGTTGGATCAGTTCACGATTATGCCTACAATGAATTAGGGTCCTATTTTTTCTACATCCCCTCCAACATTTGTCACTTTCCCCTTTGATCATTTTAACCAATCTGGAAGGCATAAAATGATACCTCAAAGTTGTTTTAATTTGCTTTTTCTGGAGTTCTCTCCAGTGGTTTTTTGTGCCTCTTTTATCATTTAGCCTATTCTGTTTTTAAGGTGTTATTTTCTTCAGCATTTTTTGTTCCTCTTTTACCAAGCTGTTAATTCTCTTTTCATCATTTTCTTGCATCACTCTCATTTCTTTTCCCTATTTTCCCTCTGCTACTCTTATCTCTTTATTTAACTCTATTAGGAATTTTTCTTGGGCTTGGGTCAAATTAGAATTTTTCTTTGAGGCTGAACTTGTAGGTGTTTTCACATTATTGTCATCTTCTAAGTTTATGTCTTAGTCTTCTCTGCCACCAGAGTAGCTTTTTATGGTCAAGTTTTTGTTGTTTGCTCATTTTCTCATCCAATTTCTTGACTTTGAACTTTATGTTATACTTGGGCTCTGCTCATCTGAGGATGGAGAGGCACTGTCATAAGATTCAAGGTTTGTCACACTTTTTTCAGAGAAAATTACTAGAAAAACTGACCTGACACCCCAGATCCAGAGGGTAAAATAGAAATTAAAAGAATCCATCTATCAACTCCTGAAAGAGATCCCAAATTGAAAGATTGTAGCCAAATTCCAGAACTCCCATGTCAAAGAGAAAATATTAAAAACATTCAGAAGTAGACAATTCAAATATTGTGGAGTCATAGTCAGAACAACACAAGATTTATCAGTTTCTGGAAAAAAAAAGTATAATCCTTTCTATTCCCAATCAATTTTTTCCAGATGGCTATCATATAAGGGTCAAAGTGTTTGGAACATAATATTCTGGAGGGCAAAGGAGCTAGGATTACAACCAAAAATAGCCTACCCAGCAAAACTGAGTATAATTCTTCAGGGAAAAATGAATGAAAAGATCAGACCTGAATAGAAATTTGATTCTCAAATATGAGACTCAAGAGAAGCATTAAAAGGCAAACAATAAAGAGAAATTATAAGGAATTCAATAAGGTTAAACTGTTTATATTCTTACATGGGAAGATGGTATTTAATAGTTCTAAGAACTTTATCATTATTAGAGTAATTAGAAGGAGTATAAATAGAAAGTGGGAATTAATGTGAGTTAACTATGATGGGATAATAGCCAAAAATAAAATTAAAACAAAATTAAGGGGTGAGAAAGAGGAATGTACTAGGAGACAGGGGAAGGGACAGGTAAAATGTAAATTACCTCACATAAAAAAGACATGAAAGAGCTTTTATAGTAAAGGGAAAAAAAGAGGGAGTGGCAGCCAACACTTGAACCTAACTCTCATTGGGATAGGTTTAAAGAGGGAATAACAAATATGCTTAGTTCACTAAAGAACTAATTATTACCCTATGGGAAGTAAGAAAGGAGAGAGAAAATGGGAGAGGTGATAGGAGGGAGGGTGGATGATCAAAAACAATTTTTTATGAGTGACATTGTGTAAAAAGATGTGAGAGAAGGTTGGGGGGGAAATAGGAGGGAAAGTGGGATGGTGAGAAATACACATTTAGTAATCATAAATGAGTGTGAATGGAATGAACTCACCCATAAAAACAGAAGCAGAGAGCAGAATGGATTTAAATAATGATCCTACAGTTGTTCTTTGCAAAGAAACTCACTGGAAGTAGAGACACAAGCAGAGTAAAAAAAAGTTAAATAAATAAGAAAAAAAATAAGGGGCAGGAGCAGAATCTATTATGCCTCAACTGAAGTTAAAAAAAAGTTACTCATGATCTCAGAAGAAAAAAAAAAACAATAGTAAAAATAGATCTAATTTAAAAAGATAAGTAGGGAAACTACATTTTGTTAAAAGGCACCAGAGACAATGAAGTAATATTAATACAAAACATACATGCACCAAATGGCATGACGTCCAACTTCTTATAGGAAAAGTTAAGTGAGTTAGAGGAGGAAAAAGACAGTAAAATAATAATAATAATAGATGACCTCAACATTTCTAAGACTTAGATAAGTCTAACCAAAGAAGTTAAGGAGTTAAGAAACAAGAAAGTATTTAAGGAGATGAATAGAATTTAAAAGAGATAGATATGATAGCCATCTGGAAAAAAATTGATTGGGAATAGAAAGGACTATACTTTTTTCCAGCATTACATGGCATCTACAAAAAAATGACTATGTATTAGGACTTTAAAAGCCTCAAACCCAAATATATAAAGCAAAAATATTAAATGCATGTTTTTCAGATCATAATGCAATAAAAAATTACATTCAATAAAAGGTTATGGAAGCACAATTTGAAGATTAATTGGAAACTAAATAATCTAATACTGAGGAAAGAGCAAGTCAAAGAACAAACCATAGAAACAATCAATAATTTCACTGAAGAGAATGACAACAATGAGATAACATACCAAAATTTATGGGATGTATCCAAAGGAGTACTTAGGGGAAAATGTATATCTCTAAATTCTTACCTCAATAAAGCACAGAAAAAGTAGATCTATGAATTGGGCTTAAAATTAAAAGAAAAAAAAATTAAAATCCTCAAACACCAAATTGGAAATACTTAAAGTCAAAGGAGAAATTAATAAAATTCAAAGTGAGAAAATCATCAAATCAATAAATAAACTAGGGGTTAGTTTTATGAAAAAAAAAACAAAACAAAAAACAAAAAACAAAATAAATCATTAGTTAAATTGACTTTACCAGAAGAAGAAGATAATCAAATGCCTAATATAAAAAAAAAAAATGAAAGAGTGAATTCACCACCAATGAAGATGAAATCAAAGCAATTATTAGGAGCTACTTTGCCCAATTATGTGCCAATAAATCTAACAATATAAGTGAAATAGGTGAATATTTACAAAAATATCAATTGCCCAGATTAACAAAAGAGGAAATAAAATACTTACAAAAAGACATCTTAGAAAAAGAAATTGAACAAGTCATCAGGGAGCTCCCTATGAAAAAATTCCCAGAACCATATGGAATCACAAGTAAATTCTGGCAAAACTTAAAGAATAATTAATTCAACATTATTTTTAATTAAAATTTGTTTAATTTTAGTTTACAACATTCATTTCCACAAGATTTTGAGTTACAAAGTTTTCCCCATTTTCCCCCTACCCACCACCCCAAAACAGTGATCACACTGAATATCCCCTCCCCTAATCTGCTCCCTCCCATATTTTCCCCCATTCCTCTTCTGACTTTCCAGTAGGGCATGGTGGATCTCTATGGCCCAGTGCCTGTATACTTTATTTCCCAGTTACATGTAAAATAATTTATATATATTAACATTTGATTTTAAAACTTTGAATTCCAAGTTCTTTCCCTTCCTCACTCATCACCCACCCTTACTGGGAAGATACACAATTCAATATAGGTTGTATATGTGTAGCTATGCAAAACATTTCCATAGTGGATATATTGTGAAAGACTGACTATATTTCCCTCCATCCTATCCCACTCCCACTTGTTCTATTCTTTACTTTGATCCTGTCTCTTTTCAAAAGTGGGTGCTTCCAACTTCCCTTCCCCCCCAGCCTGCCCTCCCTTCTATCATCTCCCCTCTCATCCCCTTATCCCCTACTCTCCTGTAGTGTGAGATACCCTATTTAGTGTGTGTGTCATTACCTACCTAAGCCAAATTCAATGAAAATAAGGTTGACTCATTCCCTTTAGCCTTCCTGTTGTTCCCCTCCATTTTAACAGTTTTCTCTTGCCTCTTCTATATGAGATAATTTACCCCATTTCTTCTCTCCCCATCTCCTCTCATTATATGCTTCTCTCACCTCTTAATTTCACCTTTTAAGTATGATCCTTTCCTATTCAATTGGTCCTGTGCCCTCTATCTATGTATACCTGTACACATATATACACACCACACACTCACATATGTATTCATACACCCATATACCCTTCTATATAGACATATGTGTGTGTACATACATACATAGACATACATATATATGTACATATGTACACATTTGTATTCCCTTCAACTATTCTTATACTGAGAAGTTTCATAAGTTACAATTATCATTTTTCCATGTAGGAGTGTTAATAGTTCAACATTGATAAGTTCCTTATTATTTCTTTTCCCTATTTACCTTCTCATGCTTCTCCTGCTTCTTGTATCTGAATGTCAAATTTTCTATTCAACTCTGGTTTTTTCATCAAGAATGCTTGAAAGTCCTCTATTCCATTGAATGACCATATTTTCCCCTGAAACATGATACTCAGTTTTGCTGGGTAGGTGATTCTTGGTTTTAATCCCAGCTCCTTCAACTTCCAGAATATCATATTCCACACCCATTGATTCCTCAGTGTAGAAGCTGCCAGATCCTGCGCTATCCTGATTGTGTTTCCACAATATTCAAATTGTTTCTTCTTGGCTGCTTGTAATATTTTCTCCTTGATCTGGGAAACCCAGAACCTGGCTATAATATTCCTAGGAGTTCTCTTTTTGGGATCTTTTCAGGAGGTGATTTTTGGATTCTTTCAACCTCTATTTTGGTAATTTTCCTTGAGAATTTCTTGAAGGATGATTTCTAGGTTCTTTCTTTGATCATGGTTTTCAGGTAGTCCAATAATTTTTAGGTTATCTCTCCTGGATCTATTTTTCAGGTCAGTGGTTTTTCCCATGAGATATTTCACATTGCCTTCTATTTTTTCATTTCTTCAGATCTGTTTAATAGTATCTTGATTTGTCATAAAGTCACTAGCTTCCATTTGCTCCAATCTAATACTGAAGGAATGATTTTTCTCAGTGAGCTTTTGAGATTCTTTTTCCATCTGGCAAATTTGGCTTTTTAAGGCATTGTTCTACTCATTGGCTTTCTGAGCCTCTTTTGCCATTTGAGTTAGTCTATTTTTTAAGGTGTTGTTTTCCTAAGTAAGTTTGTTGACTCTCATTTCATAATTTTCTTGCATCATTGTCATTTCTTTTCCCAATTTTTCCTCCATTTCTCTTATTTGGTTTTCAAAATCCTTCTTAAGCTCCTCTATGGCCTGCAACCAGATCATATTTTTCTTGGAAGCTTTTGGTGCAGAAGGTCCGACCTTATTGTCTTCCTCCTGTTTCATGCTTTGATCCTTTTTGTCCCCAAAATCAGAGTGTAAAGTTGGATTGCTGTGCTTACTTTGCTTCCTTTGCTTGCTCATGTTGCCACTCAACTACTTGACTTTTGAGCCTTTTGCCACAGTAGAACTCTGCTACCCATGAGGGGAGCTTTGTCCCCATTGCTGGGTTTTTCTCAGCTGCCAGAGCTATTAGTTGGCTGCCCTCTCTGAAGCATCTGCACGCTCTGGCAAATTGGTCACACACCCTAGAACCTCCACCCTAGACAGTGATCCAGATCCATGCAGGTTAATACAAGAGTGATTACCCCTTAGACTGGTCAGTTGGTCCACCTACAATCTGCAGGCCAGGAGATGGGAAGCAGCCACACGGTGGCAGCTGCATGGGTGCCATGCCTCAGCTGCTTCTCCCTCCAGGGGACAAAGGTTGGACTGCACTCCTGAATTTCCTGTTCCCAAAGTCCACACTGCACTGACCTCTCACTTTGTTCTTAGCATCTGTGGGTTGATAATTTTGGAAATTGCCACAGCTGCTGGTGATCTGAAGTCCCTCCAGGCAGCAGCTGTTTGTGACAGCCCTGAGAGTAAAACCTCTGGCTTGAGCAGGGCTGGGCTCAGCTCCCAGAGTGCTGAACTGACCTCTTCCTGCTGGCCTGATGGGCTGTCTTCAGCATGAGGTTAGCTTCTCTATGTCATTTTGTGGGTTCTATAGCTCCAAAGTTTATTTAGAATCATTTTGGATGATAAATAAATTGGAGGAGGTGGAAGTGGGAGCCACGTGGAAATCCTGTTTCTACTCTGCCATCTTGGCCTAATTCCAACATTATATAAAATATTTTTTGAAAATAAACAGAGAAGGAATCCTAGTAAATTCCTTTTATGACACAAATATGGTGCTGATACTTAAACAAGGAAGAGCAGAAGCAAAGAAAACCATAGGCCAATTTCCTAATGAATATTGATGCAAAAGTTTAAATAAAATGCTGCCAAGAAGATTACAGCAATATATCACAAAAATCATAAACTATGACCAGGTGAAATTTCTGCCAGGAATATAAGGCTGGTTCAACATTAGGAGAATTATCAGCATAATTGATCTTATAAATAACAAAATCAACACAAATCACATGATTCTCTCAATAGATGCACAAAAAGCTTTTCACAAAATACAAGATTCATTCTTATTTAAAACACTAGAAAGTATAGGAATAAATGAAATGTCCTTAAAATGATAAGTTATATCTATCTAAAGTGTTATATCAGTAAGCATTATCTGTGAGATCAGGGCTAAAGCAGGAATGCTCATTTTTACCACTATTAATCAATGTTATTCTACAAATGCTAACTATAGCAATAAGAGAAGACAAAAAGAATTGAAGGAATTAGAAGAGGCAATGAGGAAACAAAACTATCACTATTTATGTGAAATATTGTGGTATACTTAGACAATCCTAGAAAATCAACTAAAAAACTAGTTGCAATAATTAACCACTTTAGCAAATTTGCTGGCATAGGAAATAAACTCATATAAATTATCAGTATTTCTATATATTGCCAACAGAGCCCAGCAGCAAGAAATGGAAAGAGAAATTATATTTAAAATGGCTACATAAGAGCCAAGGAGCTGACAGCTTTGGATGGAGTTCCAAGGGCTCACCCTAGACCAACAACCCTGGAAGCTGGGATCTCCTGGATTTACTTTTCTCCTTTCTCACAGATAACTTATTGTGAAAAATTAATCTACGTCTTTGGGACATGATTTTAAAAAGCCCAGCAAGTAAAACATGCAATAAAAATTGAAATTAACAGAAGAGACTTACAGTGTATTCCGTGATGGTGGTGATCATTTTCACAGATCCTAAGAGAAAATAGAGAACAACTAGACGCCTTTATTCACCTCTGATGACAAGGAAAATGGAAAAATTCATAAGAGCAAAACTCAAATAAGTTTTGTTGAAACATTGGGGGATAAAATCTTATATAATAGCCCCGATATTATTGAATCATGTCATTCAGAAGGCTTACAGTATGTAAATCCTACAAAAGTATCCATGAATATCAGTGAAGTACTTAGAAATAATTATACTTATATTTCTAGAAATATTAAAGAAATTAGAGTGCAAAGAAATAAAAAGGTAGCTATCCCAGTTAGTGGAGAGGGAGTAGAATATAGTACAAGCAAAGAATTCATAGGACTTATTTACTCTCCTGAGGAAAATAAATAAGATAAAATAAAACATCACATAAAATGACTATAAATAATATAAAATAATTGGGGGATCTACCTGTGAAGACAAACACAGGAACAATATAAAAACAATTACAAAATACTTTTCACACAAATATAAATAAAGTCATATTTAAACAAATGGAAAAATCTTAATTGCTCATGGGTAGGCCAAGTCAATATAATGAAAATGACAATTCTACCTATTTATTTATTCAGCACCATACCAATCAAACTATCAAAAATTATTTTATAGAGCCAGAAAAATTGTAGCAAAATTCATCCAGAAGAATGAAAGATTAAGAATATCAAGTGAATAAGCAAAAAATGCAAAGGAAAGTGACTTAGAAGTAGCAGATCTGAAGGTGTATTACAAAGTGGTTATTATCAAAATAATCCAGTACTGGGTAAGAAATAGGGTGGCGGATCAGTGGAATAGATTAGGAACAAAATACACAGTAGTAAATTCACATAATAATCTAGTGTTTGAAACCTAAAAGTCCAAGTTTTAAGACAAGAATTCACTATCTAACAAAAACTACTAGGAAAAATAGAAAGCAATTTGGCAGAAGCTACATATTGACCAACATCTCACACCATATACGAAGATAAGGTCAAAATGGGAACATGATTTATACATAAAGGATGATACTATAAATAAATTAGGGGAGGGAAAGAATTTGGAATTCATAATGAATGTTGACATTTTTCCTTATATTTGGCAAAAAAGAAAATATTTGATAATAGGAAAAATTTATATCAAATTTCTCTAATAAAGGCCACATTTCTCAAATATACAGAGAACTGAGTCAAATTTATAAGTAGAAGAGCCGTTACTGAGTTCATAAATGGTCAAAGAATATGAAGTCAGTTTTCAGAAGAAGAAATGAAAGTTATCAATGTAAGTATGAAAAAGTGCTTTAACTCACTAGTGATTAGAGAAAGGCAAATTCAAACAGCTTTGAAGTACTACCTCACACATATTAGAAATGACAAACCCTGGAGGAGATGAGGGAAAATAGGTACATTAATGAACTACTGCTGAAGTGGTGACTTGGTCCAATTATTCTGAAGAACAATCTGGAACTGTGCCCAAAGGGCTATAAGACTGTGCATATCCTTTGATCCAGCAATACTGCTACTAAGTCTGTGCCCCGAAGAGAGAAAAGGAAAAGGAAAAAGACCCATATATACCAAAATATAGGTACCCTTTTTTGGTGGCAAAGAATTAGAAATTGAGGGGATGCTCATCAATTGGGGAGTGGCTGAAGAAGTTGTGGTATATGATTGCAATGGAGGACTATTGTCATAGCACAAAATGTTATATCACAAGATGACAAAAGAGTGGTTTCAGGGGGAAAATGTAGCAAGATCTATGTGAACTGATGCAAAGTAAAATGAGAAATACTGGGAGATCATTGTGCACAATAACAACAATATGGTCATGATGATCAATTGTGAAAGACTTGGCCACTACATTCAATACAGTGATCCAAAACAATTTTAAAGGAGCCATGATTAAAATTTGCTATCCATTTCCAGAAAGAGAATTAATTCTCAGTGTAATCAATTTAAAGTATAATTTTCTCACTTTTTAAAACTTTTTTTGTGATATGAATAATATGGAAATCTATCTTGCCTACATCACTCAGATCAAACATGATATGCAGATCTTGGCAGCATAAGTTAAGTTCACCTCATCTACTTTCTTTCTTTTTTTGCCTTTTGGAGGGCAATTGGGGTTAAGTAACTTGCCCAAGGTTACATGGCTGGATTTTTGTTTGTGTGTGTTAAGTGTCTGAGGCCGGATCCAAACTCAGGTCCTTCTGACTCCAGGGCTGGTGCTCTACTCACTGTGCCACCTAGCCACCCGACCTCATCTACTTTCATAACCACATCTTTTTTTTTTTTTAACCTCGAAAAAAGATTACACATTTTGCAAGATCCTGTTGAAAAGAATCAGAAATCTGCTGTTTATTATTTAAATATAAAACACCCATAGCAAGAAGGCATATTATCAGTTTTCTTGTTCAAATCCTAGGAATCACATTCTGGTATTATAATTGGAACATCTCTAGCCCATTGTATGCTGAAATATTAAGAGAGAACTCCAGCTGAGGCCAATTCATCCAAATGGAGGCTTCCTCTCCAGTCACCTGGAAGATCTTCTGTCTTTGGAGCACAACAGATTCCATTCGATGGGGAGTCATGTTAATGTTTCTTAAGTATGGGCTCTGTGCCACCCTACAGGAGCTCAGCTAATTGGTCAGACTGTCTTGGAATGGATTTAGCCACTGGTGGGCAGGAGTGAGAATTGTCAAGTAACACATCTGGGCTGAGCAGTAATTTGTTTTTAATTATGGTGCTTGCTTGGGAAAGGCCATAAAGTCAATACATCTCTCATGTTGCTAAACTAATTGGCTACTTGGAGATTTAGAAACTCAGTGTCCTCTTTGGTAGCCTATAGTGTTGAGGAAAGCATATTATCATTTATGAGAATATTGCTTTAAGTGAATACATAAAACATATTTTTCTAATGCCCTGATGAAAGATAAAAGTAGATAGCTATTCAGTAAATCAACAAGCATTTATTAAGCTCCTATTATGTGCCAGTTATTGATCTAGGAATGGAGGATTCAAAGTCAAAAACAAAAGTTCCTGCCCTCAAGGAGACATCATTTAGATGTATAGGCATGCACAAAGTATGTACTAAATAAATACAGGAGAAGGAGAGGTGGGGGGAAGGTAGGGCTCATAAAAGGCTTCAAATAGGAAGTAGCCCATAAACTGAAACTTGAAGGAAACTAGTGATTCTTGATGGTAGAAATGAGGAGGAAGTACATTTCCAGGCTCGGGTTTTGGCCAATACAAAGGCACAGTCAAGAAGGCCAGTCTGGCTGGTCTGTGAAATATATAAAGGGAAGTAATTCAGAATAAGTCTGTAAAAGTAAAAAGGGATCAGTGTGTGGAAGACTTCAAATGGCAAATAGAGGAACGTGTTAAAAGTTGAAATTCACCTTTGCCAACAAAGCATCTCTAGTGCCTAGCAGAATGCTTTATAAACAGTAGGCATATAACAAATGCTGCTTGAATTCCATGAAATTTATCACACTACAATGAGGAAGAGTGTACAGGTTCTGAACTTGGAGTCAGGGAGACCCAGGTCTAAGTCTTATCTCTGACATGTACTAAAACTGACTTAAGATGAGTGTGCCTCATGCTACTACCAAGGAATGCTAGAAAATTGTGGATTTGCTTTGAGGGAGGGAGGTCCTCAGGTTGACCAAACCCCAAATTCCCGTTATATTGGGCTATAAAGAATATGGGATCTTAGTCTTTCTTAAGTATTTCTTCCTGTTACTTTTAATTGCCTGGGCATGAAAACAGAACTTGGGGAAAATAAAAATATAAATGCACATTCCTGTATACAAGTGCACAGTTATTCAATCAATCAACAACATTTATCAAGTACTTACTATGTTCCAGGCACTCAGTTTTCTCAACTATAAAATGAGGGTATTCAATTACATGATTTCTGAGGTCTTTTCCAGCTTTAAAATAGTGTGGCTTTTTTTATTCAGTCATATGTTATCTTTTCATCTGTGGTTCTCATGTAGACAGGGAAAAATGAGGAAAATGGTTCAATTCAGGTATCAAAATACTCTGGCCTGATTAGCAAAAGATTTCATATTTTAAACTATTAAGAGATGGGAGTATACACTATGTGGAAAATTGATTCAGTTCTTAATTTAATTTGTTGTTGATAATGATGCCAAATGTTTGGACAAAATTGGAAAGCTACATTCAAAAGTCTGGGTGTTCTGGTCTCTGGCCAGATTTTTAAGTGAATGTTTCAGTTGCCAGGCAGGTGTTTGGCAACATTAAGACAATTATTGTGCTGTATGTATGAGATAGACAGACAAACAATGAGACAACACACAGACACACACACACAGAGACATACACACCACAGGGGTGGAGAGACACACACAGAGAGACATACACACCACAGGGGTGGAGGGAAAGAGAGTGAGAGAGAGAGAGAAAGAGAGAGAGAGAGAGAAGGGAGGGGAGGGGAGGGAAGAGTGAACTAAATAATAAACTGGGACTCCAAAATCAGAAGCTATGAATGAATTCATTTAGTAGTGACCTATTTGATAATCAATTGCAAAGTGTAATAATTTGAGAGTCACTGAGGCATGGTAGAAAGAAGGCCAGATATGAAGGCAAGAAGACATGTGATTGAGTTTTTCCAAGAACACATATTAGCCAATTGACTCAGGGCAAATCCACACAATCCCCACTATGTATTTCAGACAAGTCTCTAAGATTATAACATACACTTATCTCAGATAATTTTCTGTCCTCAAAAGAGGCATTCTATTGTTTCACAGGATACCAAATATTGAATTGGAAAGATCCACAGGGGCCATCTAATTCAACCCTCCCATTTTACAGATGAGAACACTGGAGTCTAGGGAGGAGGGACATGACCAAGATCATAGTGCCAGTAAATTAGAGAGCTAGGATTTGAGCTGCTGTCCTTTGCTTCCAAATCAAGCAGTCAGTCTTCCTACTCTTCCAGATTTCTTCCATCTAATTGGGTCAATGGAGTCAGTTTCCACACTGTAAATTCACTATACTGATGTAATCATGAGTCCAGACCATTCAATATTATAAGTTATATGTAACCTGATCATTTTATGACAAATGCTATATGGAAATACTATCTGGGGAAAAGAACTTTTAGGAAATGGTTATGCTTGTACAGGTCATATGGACTTGTGAAATTCAAGCATCTTGTCTTTTAATGATAGCTGATAGGCTGCCATAAACTAAAGTGACCTCAGTTTAAACAAATAGGTGATAATTGTTGACCACAAAACCAGTGTGATGCTTCCACCCGCATAAAAATAACCAGCTCGGGCGGAGCCAAGATGGCGGAGTAGAAACAGCTAGTCCAAGCCTCTCTGCCCCCAGATTCTCCACAAACTATGTAAAAAAGGACTCTGAAAAACTTCTGGAGCCCCAGCACCCACAGAACGACACAGAGAAGCTAACCTCCCGCTGAGGACAGCCCAGCACCCTGCAGGAAGGACCAGCGCAGCGGTCTGGGAGCCGGCAGAGCGCAGAGCGCAGGAGCCGAGCCGAGCCCAGGTCCACGTGAGCCGAGGTTTTAGCCCCAGGGCGGCAGGGCCAGCAGCCAGCTGGAGGAACCCCAGAACACCAGGAACTGTGGCGACCCCAGAATTATCAACATAGACTTGCCTAGGACAAAGTAAGAGGTTAGTGTCCTATGGACTTTGGGACCTGTATTTGGGGAATGCGTCAGCTCCCTCCCCTGGGGGCTAGAAGCCGCTGAGGAGACACGCCATTGTGTAGTTTTCATAGGCATTTCCGGCTCCCAGCCTACAAATCGTGGGGAGATCCAGCGATCAGTCTTGGGGGGTAATCGCTCTTGCTTTAACCTCCCTGGATCTGGATTGTGATCTAGGGTGGAAGCTGTGGGTGGGTTTACAGCTTGCCAGAAACGGAAGTTGCCCCCCACACGTTCGGGACGAAAATTCCTCTATCTGGCCTTAAAGCCATAGTGTGGCAACAAGCCCAAAAGTCAAGCAATTAAGTGGCAACATGCCAAGGCAAAGGAAACAGAAAAATGCAACCCTAGACTCCTATTTTGGGGGCATAGAGCGGGAAAAGGACTGTGAGGTCAGAAGTCCTGCTCCAAAAGCCCCAGGGGAAAACATGAGCGGGTTGCAGGCCATAGAGGACCTTAAGAAGGACTTTAAAAATCAAATAAGAGAAGTGGAGGAAAAATTAGAAAGAGAAATGAGAAGGATGCAGGAAAAGTATGAAATGAGGGTCAACAGCCTGACTGAGGAAAACAACACCTTAAAAAATAGACTAGCTCAAATGGCAAAGGAGGCCCAAAAGGGCATTGAGGAGAAGAATGCCTTAAAAAGTCGAATTTGCCAGATGGAAAAAGAATCTCAAAAGTTCACTGAGGAGATTCATTCCTTCAGAGTTAGACTGGAGCAAATGGAAGCTAGTGACTTTATGAGAAATCAAGATGCTGTTAAGCAGATCCAAACAAATGAAAGATTAGAAGGCAATGTGAAATATCTCATGGGAAAAACCACTGACCTGGAAAATAGATCCAGGAGAGACAATTTAAAAATTATTGGACTACCTGAAAGCCATGATCAAGGAAAGAACCTAGAAATCACCCTTCAAGAAATTCTCAAGGAAAACTGCCCTGATGTTTTAGATCCAGAGGGCAAAATAGAGGTTGAAAGAATCCACCGATCACCTCCTGAAAAAGATCCCAAAAAGAAAACTCCCAGAAATATTATAGCCAGGTTCCAGAATCCCCAGATCAAGGAGAAAATACTACAAGCAGCCAGGAAGAAACAATTTCAATATTGTGGAAACACAATCAGAATAGCCCAGGACCTGGCAACTTCTACACTGAGGGATCGAAGGGCATGGAATATGATATTCCAGAGGGCAAAAGAACTGGGAATGAACCCAAGGGTCACCTACCCAGCAAAACTGAGTATTTTGTTTCAGGGGAAAATATGGTCATTCAGTGGAATAGAGGACTTTCAAGCATTCTTGAGGAAAAAACCAGAGTTGAATAGAAAATTTGACATCCAGACACAAGAAGCAAGAGATGCCTGAGAAGGTAATCAGGGAAAAGAAATCAAAAGGAACTTATCAAAGTTGAACTATTTACATTCCTATATGGAAAAGCAATAACTGTGACTGATGATATCTTTCTCACTATGAAAATAATGGAAGAAGGGGTGTGGTCATATGAATACATATGTGAATGTGTGTGTATATGGTTACAGTTATATATGGATAGAGGGCATAGGTTGATTTTGTTGGGAAGGGAGAGTACTCAAGGGATGAAATTATGAGGTGAGAGAGGAAAGTGGCAAGAGGAGATGGGGAGAGACATGGTAGGGTAAACTATCTCATGTAGGGGAAGTGGGTGCAAAGGAGGGGGAGAATAAGGAAGGCTAAAAAGGCAAAACCACATTCACATTGAATTTGGTTCAGGGAGAAAATGACATACATACTAAATGGGATATCTCAACCTGCAGCAGGATAGGTGGAAGGGGGATGAGAGGAGGGATGATGGATGGAGGGCATCCTTGGGGTGAGGGGAGGTTGGAAGTACCCACTATAGAAGAGGGACAGGAT
This sequence comes from Gymnobelideus leadbeateri, assembly GCA_011680675.1. NCBI lineage: Eukaryota > Metazoa > Chordata > Mammalia > Diprotodontia > Petauridae > Gymnobelideus > Gymnobelideus leadbeateri. Next base: position 69,200 of record WOXC01000209.1, on the reverse strand, counting down.
CATGTAGGGAATGGACCAGGTGGGGGGTGGGATGAGTGGGAGGGAATTATAAACAGCCTTGTACAACATATCTACCATGATAATGTTTTGCATAGCTAGACATGTACAACATATACTGAATTACTTATATCCCAAGAAGGAATGGGTGACAAGGGAGGAAGGAAATGGATCTGAAATTCGAGGTCATAACATTAAATGTTTCAAATATATATATAAAAAAAAATAAAAAATAACCAGCTCCCTAGAGTAGCTCAAACCAAATCAAAATGTCATTGAGTAATGTTTAGCAAAATAAATAAAAATACAATACCACACAACACTAGTAACATAATATTAATTTATAGTTTTGTAAGTCAATATGTGGCCTGCAGGGATCCATTCCTATTTTGTTGAAACCACAGGTATAGTAGATATGGTTTACTTGACTTGGAGTCAGGAAGAACAGGTATCAAATCTCACCTATAGCACTTACTAGCTTCGTGACCTTGGGCAAGCCATTTTGCTTGCCTCACTTTCCTTATCTGTAAAATTAAGGGACCTTGAAGGTCCCTTACTGCTCTAGAGTTGTGATCTTATGACAAGAAAATAAAAACACAGTCAAGATCCACACATTGGCTAATAGTGCTTTATGTTTTGGGGACATTAGCCCCAACCCATCACTGAAGGCCAATATCCAATTGTGAATGCTTGATTCCTGTTGTCTTACACCTTAATTTTATCTGAAAAAAAGCTATTTTGATAAATATCCTGCTTCAAAGCAAAATCGAATGGAAATATACAATACCAGAGCAGGAGGAGTTCTGGCACTTGATTTGGGGCATCATATTGAATAGCAAAATACACTATAAAAAGAGGATGTGTTATGGAGAGGAAATGAAAAAAAATCTGCAAAACCCAAACAGTTCAGGATGCTATATGGGAGCTCCTAGGGATTCATTTCATTTATGGCTCTAGCTTCAATCTCCAATCAGAGAATCTCTCACTAGTCTTCAAAGATGGTTTTATAACCCACCTGGGTAAGGGGAAATGGTCCATCCTGATCAGTCCCCTAATAGGAGACTAGTTCAAGGAAACAGATGAGAGAATGAAGAAAATGGTTTACAAAATGAAAGGTGAAAAAGTGTTCTTCCAAAGGTAATGTGAAAAAGTAGAAGAGACATCTCTTCAGCTCAAGGACAATGTAGGGGATGATGGGAGGTCAGAAAAAAAGTTGGAGAGAATTTATAAGGAGGAGGATAAAGCAATTAGGGGGCACACAGCATATTGGTCAATAAATTTGTAAAAGGGGGGCAACATTCCTTGAAATTGCTTTTTTACATCAGTAGAACTACAAGATAAGCAATTGCACCTACTGGATCAGTTCCTGTTATTTATTTATTGTTTCTATGAGTAGTAAAAACAATTATGACTATAGATACAGTCTATGGCACAATAATGACTCTCAAATCTATTTTTCTAGTCCTGAGCTCTCTCTTGACATATAATCTCATGCTTCCAAGTGCTTCTTAGACCTTGGAAACTGGAAAATCTATACACATCTTAAAATCAACATGTCCAAAACTGAATTCACTCTCTTTTCCCAAAACTTCTCCCTTTTTCTAAATTTCCTGTAACTAACTAGGGCAGCACCATATTCTCAATCACCCAAAAAGAAGGTATCATTCAGGACTCCATACACTGTCTCTCTCACCTCCCTATAACTAATCAGCTGTCCTGTTATTTCTGCCTTAGGAACATTTTCTCCTCTGACATTGACCCCATCTTCATGCAGGTAGGTACTTATCACATCATTACCGTATCAATCTCTTTGCCTCATCTCTCCCCACTCCAGTCCACCTGCACTCAGCTCTCAAATTGATCTTCCTAAAGTAGAGTCTTCACCATGCCGTCCCTCCAATTAAATACACTACAGTGACCCCCTATAGCCTCTAGGATCAAATAGAAAATCTTCTGTTTGATTTTAAAAGTCCTTCCAAACTCTCCAGTCTTCTACCTTACTCCTTCCATAAATTCTATGATCTAGTAACACTGGCCTCCTTGCTGATCCCCAAACAAGACACTCCAACTCTTGACTCCAGGAATTCTCTCACTGTTTCCTCCACCTGAAACCTTCCCTCTCCTTTTCTCTGCCTCCTGGCTTCTTTCAGATCTCAGTAAAGACCCACTTTCTTCAAGAAGTCTTTTAATCATGGTAACTTCTCCAATCTGTCTTGTCAATATACTATTTGTATATTGTTGCTTACATGTTGTCTCCCACATTAGACTGTGGACTCCTTAAAAGCAAATATAGTATCTTTGATTTTTTTGTTCCTATGGTCTCTTTGACTTTTCAAACACAAGATTTGATGTTAGGTTCCATTTCCTGCCTTGAAATAGAATGACTTAACTTTAAGAGCATCCTAAATCCCTTCATTCTTCGGGGTTTCTTGGAGAAAACCTGACTTCACAGTGACTTGTGATTCTAGCCCATTAGAGGACAGTAGCCTTTTCCAAAGCACACATCTTTCTGTCACAAGAAGCATCCTCATGTCTTCAACAGAACAGAAATAGCAAGGCTATATTTTTGGAGGCTTGCTAAACTGAAGCCTTATCTAGGAGCACTAAGCTGGTATTTAAATAGCTCTATGTGGAAATGGAATCCCATTGCTGCATTTAGCACCATGATGGCAAAGTTCCTTAAGCTACACTGGCTCAAAATGGCTTTGTCATCATTCAAGGCAGAAGGAGGGGAAGATTCAAAATATCAGGCAATGGTAGAAATAAGGTGAATGGTGAATGACTGAATAGGGACCACCCAAATAACATCACCTAATTACTGAATATATTTAAAATCCAGGGCCCTGATCCAAAATGTCAGGAAGATTCCTCTTAGAGGGAGACTGAGTTAATTTCTCCAGTTTCTTACCCTGAGCCCCAGTCCTTTCCTTTCTCACTGCTATATTACTCTTACTCTCTACCAGAATCTCATCACCCTTGTACCCTCTGATCCAGAGCAGATAAAAAATGGGTTAACTGTTTCTAGATTGGGAACTGGAAGAGAGCTTAGAATCCATCTTAGAATCCACCTTTTGCTTTACAAATGAGTAGCCTGAGATTTTATATGGAGATGGAAAGGACCTTAGAGGCCTCCTATAACTAGAGACAGGTACCACATGACCTCCCTTTACCAGTGTTAACCCTAGGATTTGGGGGTGAAACATACCATCGAGAAATCACACTTTACTGTTTTGGTCACATTAGCATGGCATTAGAGTGATGGATCAGCTGGAACCATTAAGTGACTATGAGATAGCCTCATCTTCACCTCTGCCTTTCAGCCTCCCTTTCATGGTTTAATGACTAGGAAGCTGGCTTTGAATCCAGGAAGATATGGGTTCTAGCCCACCTCTGAAACATAACTGACTCTGTGGCCATGGCTATGTCACTGAACCCCTGAATGCTCTAGGCAACAATCTCACTATAAAAATTGCAAGGAAAGAGTTGACTTGCGCTGGTAGAAGGAATCAAGTCACCTGGGATTTGGCTACACCAATGAAGTTACAGATCCAGCCCTGATATTCCTCTAAAGCTCAACTCAGGTACCAGCAACTTGATGAAATCTTCAAACTCTCCAGTTGTACTTCAGTTTCTTTGTTTCTTTGTTCATGCATCACACCATCAGTAAAATGGAAGCTCTTTGATGAAAAAAATCATATTTTGTCTTCATTTACTAAATGTCTAGCAGCTAGAGGTTTTAACTAGGGCCTGGACCACAGCAGGTGGTGTTTACTAATTAAGCACATATTCCTTTCTGTCATACATAATACTTAACACCAGGGGGCACTACGAATGACTGTCAAATTCTCTCTGGTACTCAGAGCATTGGCTGCTGATGACCCCTTTGCTATGCCATCACTTTCTTCTCAGTTTGGATGATGTGTGGATTGCATAGCTCACTCCAATTCTTATCTAAGGTAAAAAAGAAGAAAAAAAATTCCTCCTTTTGATCTAGATCCCAGCTGTTTCTTAATTATTCAAGTCTCCATGTGCAATTAAAATAATGCACTTAAAGTAATAGAAGTATGTAAAACAAAATTATCAATGAGGGCCAGCATCCACTCCTTTTTATTTGTTCCCATCATAACAGGGCCTAATCTCCCAATTGAAGTTATGTAATTTCTTAGAACCTTACTGCATGGATGGGAGGGGGTATACATAGACCCACCTGCCTCCTCACTATATATGAAATCCACATGGTCAGAGTGTCACTAGCTTAGTCCCTAGAACTGTGTTCCAGAAGGTCCCCAATCCAACCTTTCCTCTAGCTCAGCTCCTGATGCAGGTCTTCTCCTACCATTATACTACTTGCTACTATGGCTCTGTGTTAATCTAACTGCAGAAAACCTCTCACCGGAACATGCCATGCCTGTGAGAGAGTCTGGTCTTGATTTACAATATGAGTGAAGGAGGCGAGCACATGTAGAGTGTCTCTATTGTGATCACTGTTTTTTTTTACCTCAAAAGTTCTGGGACTCCCTTCTTGTGATCTCATACCTATGGTTCATCTATCTGGGCAGGTCAATCTGCTGACATGGAAGAAAGCAAAATTCACATCAGATGCTTTCTAAGTGTGTGACCTTGGTGTAGTACAGGGGAGTTGGGATGAAAAGTGGCAGCCCACACAGAGATAGCTTTAACCAACTCTATTGCTACTCACAAGGAGAGGAAAACAGCTGCTAACAGAAGTCTCAGTGTATGGCCTCCATGCCTGTGGGAGGGGGGAAGGGTTGGTGATGATATTTTCAAGGATCCAATCAATATCCTAGAGTTCTTCAGGGCTCAAACTCATTTTAAGACAAAAAGATCTGTATTATGCCAATGGAAAACTACCTTTTTACCTATAGGACCAATAAAGTAAGGGTATTTTCTAAATGACCTAGTCATGAGTGAATAATTTAACTAGGAAAGGAAGAAGTTTAACCCTACTATTCCCATTCCAGCAAGAAGCTAAACATTTATTAGCTTTGACATATGTGCATCATGGGGGGCTAAGATCATCCCAGTCAAACCAATTTTCGTAGGGATGCTCAGTAGTTCCCTAATTCTACCCCATTTTTGAGTGGCAATGCTAGTCTCTTGAGTTTTGTTGGTGTGGTATTTAGGGATTTATCCAATTAAAATCTTTGCTCAAGCCCCCCAAAACAGTAGGAAAATTGCCTTCTCCTCCCTTCTAGATTTTCTTTTTTTCCTCTCTTTTAGATGTTCTTGTCTTATAAACTTTAGAACATTAACAAACATGAATGTTTCTATATACAAATTAGAGACAAAAAAGAGGATTATCTATGAAGCCATGAATCTATTATGTACAGCTTGTTTTTAAACACTTATCAGTTTTAACACAATGAAAACCAGCCCAGTATTGCTTGCGTATGTTCCCTTTTGAACTTCCTGTTCTTTTCCATTCTGTATTTCCATTCAAAGGATCCCGATCATGTAAAGAAACTATGGTGTTTTAGCTATGGAAGCCTGGATTGTATACTGTTTCTTTTCTCATACCCAAAGAATTATAATAAAATAAATAGCATCACAATATACTAAAACGCCTTCTCTTGGGCTTGACCAGAGCCTAGGAGTTCTTAGACACAGTTACTTGTTTAGATTCAGCCTCCCCATTAGACACTTCCAAAAGGAATAGGCACATGTACACCAGGATTATTGTGCCCACAGTGTCCATGGGGGTGGGGGTGGAGGTCAATGTGCAGTCAAATGATTTTGGACAGTTGTCAGGTGGTTGGGTTTTTTTGCTCTTCATTAAAGACAGCCATCCTCAATCTGGATCTAGGTTTTGATTTCACTTTTCCTTGTTCATAACTGCTTTGTTCTACCCAAACCTATAGCTTCTATTGCCTCACTACTCACCTTATGAGCCTTCTCTTACACAGAGGCACTGCCATGATATCATGGTCTCACCATGAAAATGCTTTTTGTTGCTCATTCTTTGTTTTGAAGAGAACCAATGACATCACAAGGTGATGTCTTGACTTGCCCGTGAATTGGATTTAAGTGAGGCAGCTGTACAAAGTTGTCAACCTCACTCTCTCTCTTCTGGAGTCATTGAAATCCAGTGGCATGACAAAACTCAGGATCACTGGTGATGGCCCAGGATGCGGCAAATGACCTTAGTATCTTCAATATCCAAACAAATTCTAAGTACTGTGCAGCACCTGCTGCAGCCACCTTCATGAAATTTAGAACAAATTGTTCTCATCTACCCATTCCTCCAGAGGAAATTTTTGAGTGCTTGGAATAGACATCCCCCCAACTCACCAACAGATTTGAGGGCTGTCAGTTACCCTCAACCTGGTTTATCCCTTCTACTGGGATGGTTTGCCAATACGTGGCCACTGCATATGCTACAGCTTTTTGGAGCCACAGGTGAGAGTTGGATGAAGGGTGGACACTAAAGATGGATAAAAAGGTCAGGCCCTCATATGAGGTGCTAGTCTTCCCTGAAAACCACATACACCCCATGAGAAAGTAAAGAGGAAGACTCTTTCCATGATGGTGCTATCCTGTCTTCACTTAGCTTCTCTTTTTCCTAACATTCTTGTGGTGGCTACCCCTACTTCATTTCTGTCCTTGGCCAATCTTAAGCCCCCTTTTTTTTGACTTACCTAAGCTTTAAAGGCAAGGCCAACCTGAAACAGCTCACCAGATAAGGTCCAGTTTTAGCCCATGTACTATGTATATATATATATATATATATACACACACACACATACATACATATGTATATGTATATATATACATACATACATATGGATATATGTATATGGATATATATTTATATATGTATATACATATGCAAACCAGTTTTGATAAGGCAGGAATACTAAGAGCTGAGGGGGATCGAGAAAGGACATGGTAGGATTTGACTCCCAGATTGTGCTATGAAGGAAAATAGGGATTTTAAGAGGCAGAGGTGAAGAGGGAGTACATTCCAAATATGGAGACTTGTGAATACAAAGACTAAGAAGCAACAGATAGAATAATTGAACTTGAGTACAGACTGAGTCAAGAAATGTATAAAAAAGTAAATACAGACCAAGATATGGCTGAAATAATAGATGGGAATCTCATTATGGGAAATTTTAAGTGATAGTCTTAAATTTTTATAGTTTTTCCTTAAAGGCAATAGGGAATAATAGAATTTGGGGCATAGCAGTGACATGATGACACCTGTATTTTAGAAATACCATTTTGGAAATTATGTAAAAGATAAGTTGTTGATACAGGGAGGCCAATTAGGCACCCATTACAACAGTCTAGTTCAATTAGGTCCAATTAAAAAGGCATTTATTTACTAAGCACCTACTATGGGTCAAACACTGTAGTAAGTACTGGAGATAAAAAAATAATAATCACATAATGCTTGCCTTCAAGGACCTTATACTTTGCTGAGTCAAGGTAAGAAGTGATGGGGGGGGGTGCCTTGAACTAGGTTGGAGGTTGTGCGAAGCTATAGAGGAAAAAGAATGGAGGCAAGTAGGGTTTTGTGGAAGTAGAACCAATAAGGTCAGGTAATAGTAAATAATGAAGGTTAGAAGGAATACAGAATTGAGGATTATTTCAAGGTTATGAATCTGAATGGCTCAGAAGATCCATAATAGGAAAATCTGGAGGAGAGAATGTGTGTTTCTGAGCAGTGGGAGTGGGGGAAGGGGTGTTGGTTTTTGCACTTTTGGAAATACAATGAGCTCTGTTTTAGACGCATGGGTCTTCAGAAGCCTATAGCAGAACAGGATGGATAATAGTAACAATCTTATAATGACAAGAGCAACAAGCATTTGTCTAGTGCTCAAACATTAGCCTAGTGCTACATACACAAAATGCATATGCTATGTCACTTGAACTTCATACTAATCCTGTGAGTTAGGTGCTATTATTATGCCAGTTTACAAAAGTGTTAACTGAGATAGACATGGTCTAAGTGACTTGCCCAGTATCACAGAAGTGTCTAAGTGTCTAGGGTCTAAGATGAGATTTTAATTCAGGTCTTTCTGACCCCAAATAGGATACACTTACCCACTGTGCTACCTCTCTGCCTCTTACAGAGATGTCCAGCATCAGAGTTTTTTTTTAGCTCCAGCCTATTGGGGTGGCAGGGGGAGTGCAGGTGGAAGGGAGGAGTAAAAGGATCCCACAATCATTGGTGAAATTGATTTCCTCTTATTTCTCTCTTGACTGATGTGTGACAGACAATCTAGTCATGTTGGTTATTCCTATACTTTATTGCAAGAACACTTATCCACAATTGCTGTCTAGAAAATGCATCAAGTAAGTCTGTTATTGCCATGACAGCTCATGAACTACAAACTGTTTTTATGAAGTCAGGATTTGATGCAGCTAAAGATGAATGTTACCAGTTGGAACATTTTTCAGCAGCAATTTCAGCAGTGACAAATGTTGTAATGGGGATAAAACAAAAATCACGAATGTTAGAGTTGTTGTTGTTTAGTCATTTTCAGTTGTGTCTGATGTTCACGATCCCATTTGGGGTTTTCTTGGCAAAGATATTGGAGTGGTTGACCATTTCCTTCTCCAGGTCATTTTATAAATGAGGAAACTGAGGCAAATAGGGTTAAGTGACTTGCCCAGGGTCACATAGATAACAAGTGTAATAGGCCAGATTTGAACTCAAGAAGATGAGTCTTCCTGACTCCAGGCCTGGCACCCTAGTCACTTAGCTGCCCCCTAGTTAGACTGTCTAGTGTAAGAGGTGGGAACCTGTGGCTTAAAGGCCACATGTGGCTTTCTAGGTCCTGGGGTATAGCCTTTTATCTGAGTCCAAGTTTTACATAATAAATACTTTTATTGATTTATGATTAGTTGACATGACATTTGTGTTTTAGAAATACCATTTTGGAAATTATGTAAAAGATAAGTTGACACAGGGAGACCAATTAAGCACCTATTACAATAGTCTAGTTCAATTAGGTTTCCAATAGACCAATAATTCTTAGGTTATCTCTCTCCTGGATCTGTTCTCCAGGTCAGTTGTTTTTCCAATGAGATATTTACACTTTCTTCTAATTTTTCAATCTTTCTGTTTTGTTTGACTGATTCTGATGCATCATAGAGTCATTAAGTTCGGTTTGACTGATTCATTTTTAGTGAATTATTTTCCTCAGTTAGTTTTTGAAGGTCCTTTTCTGCATGTTCATATTTCATTTTTAGAGAGGTATTTTCTCCATTTGGATTTTGAACCTCCCTTCCCAGTTCACAAATTTTACTTTTTAAGGATTTGTTTTCTTCAGTGAGATTTTTTTTTCCATTTTGGAAATTTCAATTTTAAAAGAATTGGTCAATTTATCTTCTATCTTTCTAATTTGGCTTTTAAAATCCTCCGTGAGCTCTTCCAAGAATGCTTTCTAGGCTTGACACCAGTACATATTTCATTCTGTGGTCTCAGGTGTGGGTATAGAGTCAATGGTGTCCCCTTCTGAAATTAGTTCTTCTCACTTTCGATAATAGGATTCGATCATCTTTGGTTTTGCTTTAACCACTTGCTTCCTGCCCATTGTCATGGCCTATTCCCTGGCTTTTAAAGTGAATTTCTGCTTCTGGGGTATAGAAGGCTCTGACCCATGCTTCTCAAGCTGGGCGCTAGGGGCCTGGCTGTTGATTTTGTGTTCTGTAGCCTCTGGGTTTCTAGACTGAGGCCAAGGCCAGGACTTTCAATATTTCCCCTGGGTTACCTCGAGGCTCAGAGAGTAAGGTGTGGGGGAGAGGTGGTCTGGCCACTTCAGGTTTCTGGCTCTGTGCCCCTGGCATACAGCTCAGGCAGGCTCAGCAGCTGGTGGCCTGCCTCTCTGGTGTCTGCAGATTTCCCTGATTATGCTAAGGCAAACCTGGGCTATGATGTTAGCACTTGCTGGCTCCACCACCACCACGACCCCCCCCCCCTCCCCCCCGCCTTGAGATCTCCTGCTGGTCAGCTGAGATGGGGCTTGTTGGGATGCCTCCTGCCCTTCACTTCAGGCTCTGCACAGCCTCAGTCATACCCTTCCCCTAGGACTCCCAAGCCTGCCACTATTTCAGGATTTTACACTGCGGCAATAATCTCTGGGTTTCAGGATGTGTGTGGGGGCGGGGGCAGGGATTAGAGCAGCTAGGGTTTATTCTGCCCATGCTGGCTCCTGGAAGTTTAGGTAACTGATTTTTAAACATCCAGACTGTGGGTTGATAGCCCCAGGAGAAGCTGCTGTCACTGGGGCCCTTTGTTTGTCTCTTACCCAGCTCCAACAGAACCTCTGTCCTGTGGTGCCCTAGGTCTGAGAATCCCCCTTGGGGTGGGTGAATCCACTGGCCAGGGCTTGCTCTCACTCCCCTGTGGTCTGGTCTCAGGTCTACACTGGTGCAGCCCCGCATGTTCTGCACTCTCTAGACACTTCTAATGGCACTACAGCCATCATGCTGAAAACAGAGAAAGCTCTTCAATTATGTTGCTTAAACAGAACTCAACACTATCTTATGACTTGCTATTTGCCCTGCTTGACTTCAATTAGAAAGCAAAGGATTGACACTTTTGGAGACACAGAATTGGAAGTGGGGGTTGTTAATGTGTGTGTGGGGGGGAGGAGGTTTAATTAGCCTTTCACTAATTAAGTTATTTTGCAGATGTTTCCTTTATACTTGCATAACTTCCTATCACTCTCCTTCAAGTTTCTAACTGGCATAGGGACAATGGTTTCGATGAAGACAAGTGCCTGAGGCATATTTGTTACTTGAAAACAAATTTCTTCACAGTAATAAACACTTGAAAATAGGGTGATTTATGCACAACTCCTTTCCCCCTCCCCCAACTAGAAATCTCAAATTGAAAGAAAATCTGGTTGTGTTTATTTCAATGAATACACAGTGTTCATTCCTGAGAATATGTGATTACCACAGCTGGAGAGCCAGAGCACCAACCAAGAATTAAATATGATGATTTCCTACTTCCCACAACAGGGGAGATATCTCATGAAGGATCTGGGAGAGTCATTTGGGGAATGGTCCTTTATGTTAGAATGCCAAGATTGGCATTGACCCATGGGGGTTCTGAAATATAGACCTTTTTGAGATTCTGCTAATCACAGGAATTTGAAGATCAAAATAGTCATGATAGAATTATGGAACCTCAAATTTGGTAGGGCCTTCAGCAGCCATCTACTCCAATTTATTTCTGGGGAAAAATCCTCATTACATAATATTTAACAAGTGGTCATGCAGACTTTGTCTGGAGAGGACCAATGAAAGGGAACTCAAGGCTATGGGTTTCTATTTGATAGGAAGATTTTTTTATATCAATCCTAAAACATCATCTCTTGAACTGCTAACAATTGCCCTTGATTTTGGGCTCTCAGACCAAATAGAACAAATTGACTCCCTTTTCCCTGATAGCAATTCAAATACTTGAAGATAACTGCCATGCCCTGTCCCTCATAAGTCTTCTTTTCTACTGATTATTCCTTTAACTGATTCACATATATCCTGATCTTAAGAACTATGCACTGGGGCATCTAGGTGGTACAGTGAATAGAGCACCGGCCCTCCAATCAGGAGGACCCAAGTTCAAATGCAGCCTCAGACACTTAACACAAAAACTAGCCATGTGACCTTGGGCAAGTCACTTAACCCCAATTGCTCTCCAAAAAGCAAAAAAAAAAAAAAACCTCTCTCCATCTTGCTCACCTTCCCTCAGACAGTCTCTAACCTATCAACATCCATCCTAAAATTTGGTACCCAGAAAAGAGCATAATATTAAATATATGGTCCAAGCAAGGCAACAGGTTTACTCTTTCCCTAGTCCTAACCACTGGGACAGCAGGAAATAATGTATGGAGTATTCAGTTGGGAGTCAGAAGATTAAACTTGTACACGGGAGAGAGCACTGTTTCTCAGTCATAGGACCAAGGTTCAAATCTTGCTGTGAACTTGGATAACTTAACTACTCTAACTTTCAGTTATCTCATCTACAAAATAAGGGGTGAATTCAGTTGGCCTCTGAAGTCCCTTCCAACTCTCTAGTTATGATCTTATGCTACCTTTGTTTCCAATTCCAACTCTTTCATTTACTCACTACGTGACCTTGGGTAAGTCACTTCTCGTCTGCATCTGTTCCCTCACCTGTGAACTAACGGGCTTAGAAAAATTGTCCATAAAGGGGCCAACTGAATCCAAATCTGTTTGTTATGATTTCATCCAGTTAATGTTTTATTTTATTTTATTAATGTGATTTTTCTCCCTCATCTTTTTAAACAGGTTAACTGAAGGTTGATCTATTTGATGAGTTTGATTTATTTTTTCCCCAAAGAGGCAACTAAGAATCTAAATGGAATGAGGTTAATAGGAACAATTATTATTAACAATTATTATTAACAACCTAATTGGTGCTGTGGATAGAGCACTGGACCTGGAATCAGTAAGACTTGAATTCAAAGCTGGCCTCAGACCCTCACTAGCTGTGTAACCCTGGGAATGTCAATCTCATTTGCCTCAGTTTTCTCATATATTAAATGGGGATAATAATAGAAACTATCTTTCAGGGTTGTTGTGAGGATCAAATGACATTATATTTGTAAAGTACTTTGAGAACGTTAAAATTCCATATAAATAAATATCAGCTCTTCTGAGGATCACATGACATAATGTACGCAAAGCCCAGTAAATCTTAGAGCTTAGCTCGATGCAATCAGTGCCAGTCATTGTGTGTTAGTTTTATCTCATTAACGCAGCCCAAGATTGGCTTCGCTTTCTCAATGTCTATAACACATTATGCGTATTGACTTATATTAAGCTTACAGTTGAATAAAGTCTATAGAGCTTTCTTCAGTGGATATCTATTCATTCTCTTTTTATATATTTCCCATAGACTTAGATACTTACTCATTGACTTCACCATTAGGATGTAAGCATTTGGAGAGTAGGGATTGTTGCCTTCATTGTATTCATAACCCTATTTCCTTTCACAGTGCCTGGAACATAGTAGGTCTACTAATTGGTTGACTGATTGATTGATGAGTAAGCCTCAGTTTCCTCATCCTTAAAATGAGAACATTGGACTAGATGATGCCCAGGTCCTTTCCATCACCTCTGTGGGTCTCAAGTTTCCTCATCTCTAAAATGGTGAAATTAGACTAGATTATCCCTCAGATTCTTCTACTTTTAATATTCTAAGAGTCTAAGAGAAATTTCTTAATCCTCATCAAGTCAGGCAAGCTTCAGAACCACATAAAATTGAGCGTTGTTTATTTCATTTCTTTCAAGTGTAGGATTCTTGTGGGGTTGTGCAATAGGAATCTGATTAGTGTACAAAATAGAATATCTACACCTGACTGGTGCCATTGCTCATGGTTTGTAGAGGAGCTCATCTGAACTATGGAAATTGCATTTGAAAACACCTCTACCTGGATTTTATTCTTAAAGACAAATTACTCAGAAGTGGCTAACCTTTAGATTAACCTCCTTGGCTTATGGGAGGCAAGAGGATTCAAAACTTGGTAGAATGAGTAAAGTTTAAATGAATGAGACTTCCCTGAGGATTAGAAAGATTCCTTTGAGAGGATCTTAAGGGAAAGCAAATGCATTAATTCCTTTGTCGATTTTAATAGCAAAAGAAGCCTTTTCATTACAGATCCCTTTTTATAGTCTTCAAAATGATAGTGGACAAAAAATCTCAATGCTATCTATTTATCTTTGATCAAAAAGTCAAAGTGATGGATTAAATAATTTTATTCTATTCCACACTGCTTTAGTTTCCTGTAGAAAATCAGCACATCTTGAGACTGTTCACCTTAGACTATGAGGGGGAAAAGCAATTTGAACTTGTAGGTGATTCAAATTTGAAGTAAGGACAAATATATTAATAATTAGCATTTTTCTTGCAATTGTCAAAGTATCTGGGAATCAAAAGCTTGTATTAGTTTTTTTCATTCAACAATTTTAATTTTCAATAACAAAAATCATAATCTAAGACCTCTTTCACTTCCAGATTTATATTTTTAAAATTGTGTTTGTCTAAGATAGACTAAACAGATGAAATAATTTGCCAGTTTGGGGCTGCTAACTTTTTTTTAGTTTAAATTTGAAACTTCCAAGCTGTTGGACTCTACATTTAATAGATTTAATTAGTCAAGTGAGCTGCAGAAAAATCAAACCTACGAGTACAAGGAAGATATGTTTAGAAAGCAATTAATATGGAAAAAAACCACTCTTCAGAATTGGTCCATATCATCCTACCACCACCAGCACTAACTACTAAGCAAGTCTTACCTATGAACAAATAAGACCAAGAGCCTTGGGATAGCAATTTTCCAAGACAACTAGTTCTATTTTTAGCTCGCCTCCCCCCAAGGGGAGCTGCCCTTCTGAAGATGGTACCCGGCCACTGCCTATGCAGGTGTGGCAGCTGACATTGGTAGAATAGGGTGGGGGAAGTAGGGAGACTGCAAGGTAATGATGAGCCAACGATGTTATATGGCAGCCAAATAAACCAATATGATCTAAATGGAAACTTGTAGGTACAGGATGCTCTCCTTCCTACCAAGTCTGGGATGTTCCCTCTTCACCTGTACTTTTGAAAATTCAAGACCCCTTAAAGGTTTAGTTGTAGTTCCCCTCAGGTCTTTCCTGAGCCTCCACACCCCATTTTCCTCCTTGCCCAGTTGTTATGCTTTTCAACTCCCATTAAATTACTTCACCTTTTACTTTATTGGATCTATAATTTCACTGATACAGAGAATTTACACATGAAGAAACTCCCTCTGTAAATGCAGATTGGTCCCTACTTTGAATTTTAGATTTAGAAAATTACCTGGGACCTTTGAGAAACTGTCAGTCAGTCAATTTACTGACCTCATCATCATAATCATCATCATCATTTGTTCATTTTTTTTTTCATCATGTTTGACTCTTTGTAATCCCACTTCAGGGTTTCTTGGCAAAGAAACTAGAGCGGTCTGAACCCTTCCTTTTCCAGTTAATTTCATAGATGAGGAACTCAGGTAAACAGGATTAAGTGACTTGCCAGGGACACATAGCTAAGAAATATCTGAAGCCAGATTTGAACTCAGAAAGTCAAGTCTTCTTAACTCTGGGGCACTCTATCCATTTTTCCACTTCACTACCCCAGTATTTAAATAATTTGGTCCCAAGAATACTTTCTCAGAGATTTCATATTACATTGTTTCATACAATCTATGCTACAACAAATGCAGTCAGCCAGTCTTTCCCTGAATTTGTCTTTTCCTTTCCCTTGCCTTGATGCCTAAGCACTGGCCATGCCTTGTCTTGAAATTACAACAACTTGTGTTCTATCTCCTAAATGCCTTCAAAATGTAGCTCAGGTTTCCCTCTGAAGCAAAACCTTTCTGTATCCCTCCAAGAGTTAGAATTGTCATGCACTTGATTATATGCATACATGTTGTATACTCTCAATGGACAATAAGTTTCCTGAGAGCAGACACTGTTGTGTCTCCTTTTTGCTTTTGTCTTTGTATCTTTGGTGCCTAGTATTTTGTAAATTTTTATAAATGTCTGATTTTCTTGAAATACAGTAGTCTCTGAGGACAGAGTGAGGATCAATGGATTTTAATGGAAGGATGATTTTGTCTGATTTTTTTGTCACTGAAGATCTTCCTACAGAGTTTGTGTCTCCACTTGCTGAAATTATTTATGAATTTGTGAGCAATTCATGGAGAGATGAATGACCTTTGAAATACCTTCGGGTTCTCGGATTCTAGTGTATGAACTTTATGTATAGAATGGAGTCTAAGAAGAGGAAGCAAAGTACAGCTGCATCAAATGTTATTTCAATAAGTGTTTGTTTAAGTGATTGGATCTTTTCCATACTTACAAAATTATAGAACATATAGTGATAATATAAGGACATAATGATATTTCATGATAATGGAGAATTTCTTTTCTTTTCCTTTTTATATATCCAAGTAAAACCCTTTTTTTTCTGGCAAGGCATCATCTATCTAGGGCATGTGAATTCATATTACTGTTTTTAAGTGTAGTTATGTTCATCCATAAGTATGAGATTTTCTATCCAATTTTTGTGAATTTGCTTGAATGACTAAAGTATACTACAGAGATTTTTCTCAAAGCATTGGTCTTTATTCAGATGCCAGTATCCACCCTTGTGAGAAAAGAGTATGAGCTCATTAAATTAGTTAGAAGAGAGGACAATGGAATACTTTTTGTAACTGTGCTCAAATACTTCTATCAATTCAAATCATGTTTTATCAAGGTTAGAACAAAAATAGGAAAATGTTCCCTTAGGAGGCTAGGAGTAAGCTAAAATCTAATTTTTATTTCTTATGGTCAAAACATCTAGATATGAAAGTTGTAACTGAATTGCATTATCCATTAATATAATTGTCAATAACATTTAGAATTCTATGAAAAAAATATTCGAGACCACAGTTGGAATCTACTTTCCAAGATATATTCTAGTGAAATATTAAACATTCACTTGGATTAAGTATAGCTCATGATATCCCATGAAACAAATAAAAATAATTAATAACCATCAGTCCTCAGTACTCCCCTTCCTCTTTTGTAGTATCAGGGAATGGAGGGGAAAGAAAAGAATAGGCATTTATTAAGCTCCTACTATGTGCCAGGATATGCTAAATGCTTGGTGAATATTACCTTCTTTGACCATCACAACAACAGGCAGGTGCTATAATTATCCCCATTTAACAATTGTGGACAGGTGGCTAGGTGGCGCAGTGAGTAGAGCATCGGCCCTGGAGTCAGAAGGACCTGAGTTCGGATCTGGCCTCAGACACTTAACGCACACACAAACAAAACAAAACAAAACAAAAACCTAGCCGTATGACCTTGGGCAAGTTACTTAACCCCAACTGCCCTCCAAAAAAAACAATTGTGGAAACTGAGGCAGAGACAGGTTAAGTGACTTGCCCTGGGTCACAGAACTAGTAAGTGACTGATGCAGATTTGACCTCAAGTGTTCTTTACTGCAGACCTAGCACTCACTTTGCCACCAGGAGCAAAAAAAGGGGGTAGAAGGTCTCTTAAAATCACATTATATTTTAACCTAGCTATTGGCATTCTAAATGTGAAATGGTTGACCAATGACCATAAGTAGATATGCTATCAAAAATAACTGAATGAATGAAAAAGCATTTATTAAGCCCTCACTATTTACTCAGTAAACAAAATCAGAAGCCAGAAAGTAGTTTATAAATGGGAATTTGGCTTCCAGATTTTCTTTGGCCAGACAAAAATACAGGAAATTTAACATGTATCTAAAAGTAGCAAGAAACAGAATTAAATAGAGAAGGGGGCAGGGAAAGACAAGTATTTATTTAGCACTTACTATGTGCTAAGCACACTATTATTTCCCCATTTTAAAACTGAGGCCAACAGATGCCTAAAGTCATATAGCTAGAAAGTATCTGAGCCTGGATTTGAACTGCAGGCCCACCATTCTATCTATTGCCTTGATTAGTTACCTGAAGGAACTAGTAAATAAGGAGAGGTTGAAATTTCAAGAGAGAGGAGATGATTGAGGATGTTCCAAAAGGGTCTTGACAGACTGAATTTAATTGAATCTAAGAAGGTGAAATTCAATAGAAGTAAACTGAAAGTCTTGATCTTGGGTGAAAAAAATCAACTTCATATGTAGAAGATAGACAATGCATGGTTAGACAACAGTAAATATCTGGAGGTTTCAGGATTAGTGGACTATATACTCAGTATGAATCAGAAATGATATGGAAGCCAAAAAATCTACTTTGATCTTGGACTACATGAAGCAAGGCCCAGCTCTAGGAATAGGGAGCTTATGCTCCCATTGTACTCGCCTGTCATCAAACCCCATGAGATAACTGTCTTCAGTTCAGGACACTATAGTAGGAAAAAGACATTGATAAGCTGGAGAACATTGATAAGAGGAGGACAATCAGGACCTTGACTCTATGTCATAAGAATATCAATTGAAAAAATATAAATGTTTAGCCATAAGAGGGTAAGTGGATGTTTGACCAAAATAAGAGAGGACTGGGGTGGGGGGAACATAATAATTCTCTTCATGTATCTGAAAGACTCTTGTGTGGTAGAAGGATCAGACTTTTTTCTGTTTGTCTTCAGAGGTCAGAATCAGTCGTCAGTATGTGGAAGCTAAAGAAACTGATTTAAAGTTGATATCAGGGAAAAACAAAAACACTTCCAAACAACAGAGCTGTCCAAAAGCAGAAAGCGTTGTCAAGAAGTGATGAGTTCCCTTTACTTGGAGGTCTTCAGGTAGACACATGGGTAAGCACTTGTTTAGTATATTGTTGTGAGGATTCCTTTTGTGCATATGTTCGATCAAATGGCCAGCAAGGTCCCTTCCAACTTTCAAATTCTGTGATTCTTTGATTCAAAAGCCAGTTTTCTTTCCTACCCCATAGCCTCTATCTCTGAGGAAGATAATGTCAAGAGAAAGAAGAGAATATTTCAGCTTTGAGACTGGTAATTCTAAATGATTTCAAATTAATTTTTAGATTTGTGTAGAAATGTGCATTGTTCTACAATGTTTTCCTCCAAAATGCACACAAATTAAGACTAAAGTGCAATAGAAAAAGACAATGGGCTTTGCTGCTGGAGGCACTCACCTTTGAATGTTATGAGATAAATGGCAAATTTGGGAGTAAAAGTAGCTTTCCGATGCCAACATCTACTGCAAAGTTCACAGATGTGCCGGTGATGTGAACAATGTAAGTTTCAGATATAGATAATCAGGGAGTCCACATGCAATGGGATTGCCAAGGCAACATTCAGCATGGATATTGGTGGTTGCTTAAAACTAATGTTATGTAAGGACTCTTGGGTAGGTGGACAAATGAGGGCAAAATTAAAGGCTTACAATTTCAAGAAAGAGAAACTTGTTTGGATTCTGTGATTGGGGATGAGTATCTAATTACATCTTGCTTCATATGATTAATGCAGAAGTATATAATTTCATATCAAAGATTTATGAATAGAATGAGAGGACACGAGGTTAACTTATTAAAATCAGCATGTTATTTTGCCTCAGTGATGACAAAAAAAAAACATTCTTAATACAAGGTGCTCAAGTCTGGGAGTTTTCACAACTTTGGTTGACAAGTCTCAATCCTACTGTGTTTATTGGGAACAAAATTCCAGTGATCTACCACATGGTGCAGAAGGATATTGACATGGGTTACCATGGCCAAAGAATTCACTGCCTCTCTGCCAACCTGCTAATGAAGAGTTGCTTAACAATTGATCTTAGATAGGGGTCAGTTTATCTAGTACTGCATTAAAGACTTCCAGGTGTGATCCATTCTTCCCAAAGTCTGGGTTGTGCTAGCATAGCCTTTGAGAAACCTTCACAATATGATTCCACCCTATCTTTCTAGGAAAAGTGCACATTAATCAATCAGAAAGCATTTTGTTAAGCATAAATCAAGTGCCAGTCCCCAAAATCCCTAGCCTCAAGGAGCTTACATTCTAATGGAGGAGATGTGTAAACATAAAAGTACATATTAAAATGTATTAGCAAAATATGTAAAAAAATATTTTGGGGGATGGAACTAGGAATTAGAGATATTGTATGAGCTTTGAAGGAACTGGGAATTCTAAAAGTTGGAGGTGAGGAGAATGTGCAATCCAGGATATTTAAAACAAAGACATAGAGATAGGGGGTAGTGTTTTGTGTGTGAGTAGAGAGAAGGTTGTTGGGTTGTTTTGTTTTTTTTTAACAAAGAATGCATTCCAGGCAAACTAACACCCCCATCTCTGTCTCTGCTTCTGTCTCTGTCTCTGTGTCTCTCTCTTTCACACACACATATACTTCTATGTGTGGGTGTATATATATATATATATATATATATATATATATATATATGTGTGTGTGTGTGTGTGTGTGTGTGTGTGTGTGTGTGTGTGTGTGTATACACTATATACATATATATATATATACTATATACATATATATATATGCAAAGACACAGGTTATACAACACACACACATATACACACCATTCAATATTCCACTCTGTGTCTTTGCATAGGCTGACCCTCATGCCTAGATTTGTTTTTTAATTTTTTAAAATTTTCTGTGGCTACCATTTTAGATGTAGAGATTTAGACATTTCACTGTTCATGCAATATATAGGATTATGAATAAGTTCAGTCTAAATAACCAAAGAGGCATGTTCTGGATGGAGCCCCAGTGGAGGTGAACAGTGGGATTTCAAGATGTATCTGATTCTCATCACTGATTATTAGAGTTTTAGGATTTGGGGTATTAATATGAAAATAAGTGGTTAATGCCTTTCCTGTGTGGTTAATGATTTTATAATAAAGAAAAGAGCAATTCTTTTGGCTTTAGAATGTGCAGACCTCAGGATAATTTAGAATCCTAAAATTTGGCTAGTGCTTCTCATGCCTAGTATGCTATATTTCTAAGAGATGTCAAGGTTCCTGATTTTTAGGTAGACTGTCAGATCCCTCAAGGTTGGTACCATGTAATAGTTAATATCTGTATCTTCCTTACTGACTAAGGAAGTGATCTGCACATAGTAGATGTTTAAAATACTTGCTAATTCAAATTACCTTACCCAGGCTATAAAGTGCCATGCTTATAGTAGAAATAGCTTTCATGCAGAGAAGAGCTGGATTAATCTGGTCTGAATCCCAAGAATGAAGAACAAATACAAATAATGACAATAAACAAAGCCCATAATGTCCTCAGTCAAGGTTTCACAACTCCATTGACTCATCTTTAAGCATAGCCCTAGACTCGAATATCATCTTTAAAAAGAATTTAATTAAATGTTTTATTATAAATATAACATTAACCATGAATACAGGCCATGGAATTTGCTCAGTAACTATTTACATTTAAATTACTTGCTTTCAATGTTTCACAAAGCAAAGCAAATAGAGGGCTAGCCTTGGAATTAGGAAGACATGGTTTCATATCCTGCCTTTGATATAGACTGGTTGTGCAGCTACAGTCAAGTTCTTCAACTCAGACTATAAATTATAGAGAAGTTGCAGATTTGCAGTGAAATCTACAACTTTATGTTAAAAAAATGGATCATGACACTTTTTCATTTTTTCCAAATCCCCATCAAGGGACCATGCATTCTCATCTTTTTCTTGTGGCATTGATCATGGCATTAAAGTGTACTCCATTATTCTGATTCTATTTTTTTACTTTGCATTATTTCATAAGGGTTTTTCATATTTCTCTGTATTCCTCATATTTGTCCATTTTTAACAGCATTACAATATCCCATTATAGTACGCCCACTTAAGTAAGCACTCCCCATACTGATGGACACAGCTCACTTTCTTTCCCCTTTTCTTTCTTTTTTATTTTTTGCAACTGTATACAATTCTATCATCATCTTTTATTTTCAGACCTAAGGGCAGCTGCTTTTTAAGTGTCCATACCAGTGAATGTCTTGAATTTATTCAAAATCAAAGGAAGTGGGGGTAAGAAAAAAATTTCCTTCATTATTATTGATGTGGAAATTCTCCCTCCTCTGTGCTCCCTGAGCAGAATATTGTGTGCATGGAATATGATAGGGAAGAGCTGGCATGGAACAGAAACCAAATATTCCATAGAGGTTTGCATTAACTTGACTCAAATCGCTATCAAAGAAACCAGTTCTAATTGCTGTTCTTCATCAAAATAATTCATTTTTATAAACTTAAGCTTTTAGAGCCTGCATTAATGAGATCCAAATCAATCTAACAAGAAGCCCAGGAAGCAATTAAAGTTTAGTACAGCTAGCATGCAAGAGAATCGTTGATGAAATAAAAGATTTCTCTAAAGGAGACAAAAATCAGTTCAAATGGTGGCTGAACCCAATATACTGACAAGCATCCTCTGGTGGAAATATGGAGGGATAAAAATGAACTGTATAACCACCCAGCTGTATCCCCATTTCATCAGTTCTGACTCAAGAGCAAAAACAATGCCTTATCCTTTAAAAAAATGTATATTCAGAACAGAACAGAATTTCAGTATTGGGAAGGATTGAAGTTGACATCCTATGTATCATATTGTAGAATCATATTTTATCCTCATAACCACTCTGTGAGTTGAATAATGCAAGACATTGTTATCCCCATTTTATAGATTAGGAGACTAATACAAAGAGCAGTTTAATGAATTGCTCTTGGTCACACAGCTAGTAAATGGCAACACTGAAATCAAGTTTATGACTCCACTATTGAAGCCAGGACAATAAGATACTTTCTGTTGGAATTTCTAGAAGTCAATGAGGTTAAGGGGGCTATTCTCCTCTCCCTCCAATCAATTCACTGAATCAGAATACCAACATTTCAGATTTGGAAGGTGCCTCAGAGGCTATCTAGTCTAACACATACTTGGAAATATAATGATATATCAAGACATTTTTTTTTTTTTGGGTCAACAAGCCTACTTTAATCAAACACACATTACCTAGTTCAGGGGAAGAAGGTCAGCACGCCGAACTTCAGAGTTACAGGACTTACAGATCAAACAGACAGGCTTCCAAACTGTCCAACCATTACATCAATACCAAATCACAGTTACCAGAGAGGGAAGCATCAACATCTGGGTTTTCAAAGCCGGGGGGCTCTCAACAACGGCTTCCCAGAGTCTCATCTGGTCAAATCACACAACACTTCTCAAAGTGAGCCCCAAAGCAAAGCCTCTCCTCAGGGCTTATATAGCCTTCTCTGGGCTCAGAGAATGTAACCACCCTTTTGATCCACTGCCCAATCACACAGCATCAAGGTGTGGTCATTCCTGAAAAACAAGCCTCCCACCACAGGCTCCAGGTGCACTTAAGCTAGGGGCAGGGAAGATCTTTAAATCTGCATTTCCATTACATTCGGCCCCAAGATCTTTCATGCCCATAGCATACACAATTTACATTTGAATTAGCACTAAACATCTCCTAGGTCACATTTTCCAGGTACATAATAAAATCACAATATCTCAAAATACAATAGTCCAAGTCTTCCACTCATGGGGCAAAGGTTAACTCAGCCACTTATCAGTAAAATCAAAAAATAGTCACTCTTAAGTTAACTCAATCAGTTACATCAGTTTTCAAAGTTTTCTTCCACTTGTGGGGCAAAGTCTTGATTAGCTCAATTAGTCTCTTATCTGTAACAATATCTCAAAGTACAATTAGTCACTTATTCAGTAAAGTCTTACTAAGTATGCCCATAGCATAGACAATTTACATTTCAATTATCACTAACCATCCCTTAAGTCATATTTTCAAGGTACATCTAAAGTTACCAAAGTGGCCACTGGGTCTTAAACAAAGTACATTGCATTTTCACATCAATTCACAAAATACAAAGCATTATCACATAAAGTACTCTTGGGAGGGGGGCGGTGTCCTCCCCCTCACACTGCTCCAGCCCCTGCTTCCAAATCCAGAGAGGGAGCTGGGCGACAAAACCAATGTGGGGTCCTTGGGGGTCCATGGCACTTCACCCCACCCACCAGTCACAAGTCCATCCTCCCCCTG
This sequence comes from Gymnobelideus leadbeateri, assembly GCA_011680675.1. Lineage (NCBI taxonomy): Eukaryota > Metazoa > Chordata > Mammalia > Diprotodontia > Petauridae > Gymnobelideus > Gymnobelideus leadbeateri. The sequence goes on along the minus strand of WOXC01000209.1, from coordinate 45,654 downwards.
GGTCCCAAACTGTGGGATGCAGCAAGGAAACACATTCAGTGCCCCTGCTTTGCCACACAGTCCTTATCTTGTCCTGTGGCTGAACTCCAAACTCCTGGGTTCCTTCTCCTCCAGCAGAAGGCAGCAGCTCCAGGCTTCTCCACAGGTCTCCATGCAGGCAGCTCACCATTCCTGCTCTCAGCTCAGTGAAGTCAGCATGCAGGTCTTTCTTCTCCTGCTCCATGGCTCCACAGAATCACAGCTACCACAACTGGGAAACAAACAATTATCCCAGCCCCCATACTTTCCTTTTACTCAGCAGATCCCATCCCTCGTCGCCATTTTGTAGCAGCAAGCACCCCAATATCCCCAGGGTAGCTGCCAACACAGGTTCTTAGATCTGCTTTTCAAAAGGAAAGCAACTCAAAATGGGTTAACAAGCTTACTTTAATCAAACAAACATACATTACCTAGTTCAGGGGTAAAAGGTCAGCACCCCGAACTTCAGAGTTACAGAACTTACAGATCAAACAGACAGGCTTCCAAACTGTCCAATCATTATCAATACCAAATCACAGTTACCAGAGAGGGAAGCATCAACATCTGGGTTTTCAAAGCTGGGGGGCTCTCAACAACGGCTTCCCAGAGTCTCATCTGGTCAAATCACACAACACTTCTCAAAGTGAGCCCCCTATATCAAGACATTTTGGGGATTGATGAACAAATATAGTGCATACTCTTTGAACTTTTACCATCAAAACAACTCAAAGTAAATACAAGGAAGGGTTGAAAAGGTCTAGGTCTCCTGGACCTTCATGTCATGTCTTTAATTCCTAAGCTTCAAGCTGATCTTCTGTGAACAGTTCTCTTTTTCTTCTCTGAGAAGCAGACTGTTAAGGAGATATTACCCCTCCTCCACTGCACACACACCTTTAGAAGTCTAGTGTTTCAACCTCAAAATCAGGATTTCTCAAATTTTGGAACTTGGGACTTCCCATGAGGTAGCCCTCAGTTCTGGAAATACCCATCCAAAATTTCTAATCTCAGAACCATGACCAGAAATAGAAAGGAGATATCCACTAATTTGAGGTCCAGGAATTCCCTTCTCAGGACAGTTGAGTGATCAAAGGCTATTTACTACATGCTTCTCCTTCAATTAATTATTTTCTGCTTTCAAGGGAAGAAAAGGTGTGTGTGTGTGTGTGTGTGTGTGTGTGTGTGTGTGTGTGTGTGTGTGTGAGAGGGGGGGGGGGGACAGTTACTTCTACAGCTCCTGCTTATATACCACAGATGGGATGCTGCCTCCAGTAAGAGTCAATAAATAATTAAAGACCCATGGCTATAAACAGACTGAAAAAATGTTAACTATATGGAAAAATGAAAAAAATTGAATGTTATCAATGGAAGGCATAAGTCAAAAGAGGTGAGAATAAGGTGATAGCCTATAGATGGACAACCCATATGACCCATTAGTATCCTTCCACTATTAGGGTAGTGAGGTCTATCCTAGCAGTCTCAATGAAACTCTTGACATGATTTATGGGATGACAGATTTATAGGATGGACAGGCATATGTAGGTTGCAATCTGCATCATTGCAAAGAATCCCCAAATTAATGAGATCACAGATCCATTGGGAGTGTTGGGGTACACATACAATGAAACCTCTATATAACATTTTAAGATTCACAAAATACTTGTACATAATATCTCATTTTATCCTCACAGCAACAATATGAGGTAGATGCTATCATTATCATTGTTTTACAGATGAGGAAACTGAGGTAAACAGAGGTTAAGTGACATGCCTGGGGTCACATAGCTAGTAACTGTTTGAGGCTGAATTTGAACAATTCTGAGATAAATTCTGAGCCAATGACAGTACTTTGTAGGCATGTGACTGCATGACTTTCTTGTTAGAACTTCTCAGTTTGCCAAGATTTCATCATCGTGAGTTGGAAACCACTGATTTTGTCCATCCCTATTCATTTTACAGATGAGGAAAGTGGTTCCCTAATAGTTTAGTTGACTTGCCTGAGAGCCAACCCCGAGCTTTGCATTAGCTAGGTGCGACTTTTCCTCAGAATAATTGCTTCTCTAAAGGGAGATCATTTCTTTCTCAGACATTCTGCCCAAGTCTCTTCCTCAAAGTGAGGCTTTGTGCATGACTCCAAGCTTCTTCCTCAGATCAGACCACACCAGCCATTGAGGGGATCCCAAATTTTCTTTTTCATTTAGTGTTTTTCCCTAAACTTGCCCTAGTAGAGTGTCTTTGCCTGGGCAGAATCACAGTTGATACTATGGCCAATTATTCTCTTCCTTCTCTGTAACTGCCTTTTAGTTTCCAATCTAAATCTTTAGGTTTCCTCTGGTTAACTGGCCATGATTCATAGAATCAGCTCCTGCTGACTTTCAACATCTAGGAAACAACATGAGCATCACTATGGACCCTCTGTGCTCTCTCTTTCCTATGTGAATTATGGGGGCTGGCAAGTATTTGGCACCAAAATCCATCCTTCTACACTGCACAGGGACCTTTTAGCCCAACTTTAGAGGCTACCTGCAGTAAAGCAGATAATGCCTAACTCTGTTGACTTAGGAGCAAAGTTCTTAGAACAAGGAACATCTTATTCCTTGAATGAAAGATACTGGCTGTTAAAAAGCATTATTTTTTGTCTGATATTCAAAAAAACCAATTGCACATATATATATATATACATACAGATACATATATATATATATGTACACATATACTAGCATGCATGCATAGCATACACATTCAAATACCCACATGTATATGTAGATATATACATGTATAACACAAATATACATGCATATATACATATACCAATTAACATATATAGATACAAGTAGATGTATATATACACAATGTATATAGATGTACACAAATATACATGTGTATATATGAATATATGCATATATTAATGTACTATGTATATTGTATATATATGCACGTATATCTTTCTTAAGTATAGACAATAAACAGTAAATCCAACCCTGATTTTTTGCCTTTGCTCATTTTTGAGTTCCTGTTAGCTGGTTTAAGATGGCTCCCACACACCCTTGATCCATGCACAGACTTTCCATTGTGTCTTGTAGCCTCCTGAAATACTATTTGAGGAACCAAACTTACTTTCACTCTAAGAGGAGGAAGAGCACCGTAGTAGGACTCTCCCATGTATATGTAAATAAAATGAGCCCTCTTTAGCACCCGTTAAATAATGCAAAGTATGGGCTATTATGTTTATCCAAACTATTATTATTAGTCTTGTTTTTCTGTTTCTCTCTCTTTTTTTAATGAAATACCTATTCATCATGATCTAAGCATGGAAAATGCTAATACATTCTTATTACAGTTACCAGTATATGAATTATATATGAAAGAAATCCAGTATTTGCTGCCCTTTTATTAGTGCTGCAACTCATTTTTGTATTACTCTGTCAGGGACATCCAATAAATAAAGCATGAATAGCAACTTCTTTCATTTAATTAAGTCCCCACATTATAGCCCAAGAGCAGGGGCTAGACTAGCCACCCAAGTTCATTGCTATCAGCACCTAATTGTACAGTCATTTTTCAAAGGTTTTAAAAGTGGGTTTTAATGAAATCTCTTCTCCTAACCCACCCTCACCCCATTGTTCTTTGGCATATTTAATTCCTCATATTTAAACTTAACTTGTCTACCATTAAGTGGATAATGGAGGCTAGGACTTTTCTTCATTTAGAATGCAAAACACCTATTATTAAACAAAGAATAAAACCAGCCCAAAGCAATATACCCCTAAATCAAATAATTAGCAATATGCAGCTATGCAGAAATATTCTGCAGTAAATAAATAAAAGTTGAGTAATTTATCCCCTCCCTATCCCAAAACAGAGAAGACCATCCAGTTAAAGCTGGAACAATTCACTGGCATCATCTACTCCAACTTATTCAGGTTACAGATAAGGAAACTGAGTTCCAAAGACATAGGTATCAAGTTTTAGAATTGGAATTCAGATTCATCTCATCTTACTCCAAATACACTACTATTTCCTTTTAACAGAGTGGAATGAGGCACTTTCTCCATATGCCACATCTTTTTGGAAGAATATGATCTATCAGATAAACTAAGAAAAACATATCAGAGATGTTCTTTGTGGTTTCCAGCTTGAGAAGGATTAGAAATTACTAATACAGGGGGAGGCTAGGTGGTGCAGTGAATAGAGCACTGGCCCTGGAGTCAGGAGGACCTGAGTTCAAATCTGGCCCCAGACACTTAACACAAAAAATAGCCGTGTGACCTTGGGCAAGTCACTTGTTGGACACAACTCAACCTACCTTCCCCTAATTGATCTGTAAGCAGATAACTCCACCCTTCACTCTCCCAACTGATCAGTGAACTGGAATTTCAGGCTAGGGTAAAATTTCCATCACCCCTCATCCTCTGCCCCCTTCTAATCACCTGATCCAGATGTCCTTGGCCCCTCCTAATCATCACCTGATCTCAATATGTTTCCATCCCCTGGCCCCTCCTAATCCCCCCATCCTAGGCTCCCTGTCTCTCAGCCTAAGGTGAACTTAGAGCCTGTAGGAAATTCAAATGTACACTGACTGATCACTGATTGTAGCTTCGGCTTACATAACCTGGATATTGAATCTCTATAAAAACTGGCACACAGTCTGGGCCAACCCACTGTCTGATTTGGGTTAACCATGTTATCCCAACAGTTCCGTGGTAATAAATCCACATCCAAATTCTAATCTCGGGGATCTTCTGTCTCAGTCCTTTGTGTACTTCATCACATAACCCCAATTGCCCTCCAAAAAAAAATTACTAATACAGAACAGAATTTTAGACCTGGAAAGAATAACATTTGTGGTATATTGAAAATCATGCTGTATTTGAAGTCCAAGGACCCGGGTTCAGATTCCAACTCTGCTGCTGGCTAATTATGTGACCTTGGGAAAGTAGTTTTATCTCTTTTGTACCTCAGTTTCCACATCTCTAAAATGAGAGGGTTGTACTAGCTACTCTCAAAGAAGTTTTCTGTCTCCAAATCTATGATTCTGTGAACTTTGAGAAGGGATCTGTAAGACCATATAGTCCACTTGGTACCTGGCAAGAAAGACACTGTCTTCTATAATAGCCCTTATAATTGGGTTCCCAGTCTGAAGATATCTACATAAGCAGAGTTCACTACTCTCTATTCCCCCCGCCCCCCGGCAGCCCGTTCCACTTTAGAGTCATGCTAATTAAGAAGTGTTTCCTTACATTTAGCTAATGTAATCAAGAAGATATTATGCCTCTTTCCCCTCTTTTGCTTTACAGAAGGAAAATTGAGGGTTAAAGAGATGAAATAATTTGCCCACTTTCACAAAGCAAATTAAGCCAGGTCTTCAGATTCCAAGGCCATTATGCTTTTGTTCTGTGAGGGCTCCATTTTTTTCACCTTTGTATTTATTAAACTCTGTTCTGAATAAGCAGGTACCAGTGGCCTTGTTATACAGAAGCTGGCATTCCATTGTGGCTTCTCTCTCACAATAAATGTTGATTATCTCCATCAGTGGAGGGGAGCACTGGCAGCAGTTAATAGAAAGCATCTCATGATGAGAAGTTGACTGTAAATTCAGATACCACATAATGGTACATTGTTCAATTTCAGTGATTAATTTTAGCTCTTTTGTTACTGCTCCAGCCCCCTCAATTAACTCATTTCAGGTATTCTCTCTGTCCACCCATCTATAGAGTTGGAATCAGAAAGTAATGAAGGCTGATTAGCCTATAAAACTAAATTAACTCAATAGCAAGTGGAGAGTCTACAGTGATTAATTCTAATGTTGATCCTAAAAGACAATCCTCTTTGAGAAATGATGGAGAGATGGCTGAGAAGGTGGGCAAGGTACTAGAGAGGGCTAAGGTTTGAAGCCAAAGAGGTGCAGATAACAGCTGGAACCAAGCCCTGTGGAAATTAGAACATTAGGATCTGTTGGACAGAAGGCTGAAGATCCTGGGGAATAAGAGGTTTAAATGAGATGTGTCATCTCATTATTACTTCTATTACCCATGATGCTTTGTAATAGATTTCTTCACTAGTTCCTGATTTCAGATATTAAGATTGTTCTCTCCACAGACCAGGGGTTTTAATCTTTTTTGAATCTTATCCCTTTGGCAATTTTCAGAAGCCTTTGAACATGTCAGAATAATTTTATAATTAATAAAACGCATAGTGTTACCAAAGAAAATAATTGTATTGAAATAAAGGTGGAAGTTTTTTTGCCATCCAAGAATATGATCCTCTGAAATATATGCATAGACCTCTTGTGGTTCTATGCATCCAGGCTGAGAACCTCTGAAATAGACCAAATAATGAAAAATACTTTCATTCAAACTAAATGTTCTGATTTTAATATGGAAAATATTTTCATCCTAATCAAAGCAGCAGTCAAGGCTGTGAGGATAGAGGTGAGAGAACTTTTCCTCAGAACTCACTCACTCACCTCCAAAAAGATATAGTAAGGCATTAGTTGGAGAATATCTCTACAAACTGTGGTGCACAAATGTAATGGAATGTTACTTCTATAAGAAGCAATGAACACAATGAACAAAGAGGGCTTGCCCTAGTTTTCATGCCTAACGTTTCTGCATTTTACCACCATTGACTTTTCTACTGGTTCAATATGCTGGAGTGAAGCCAGTCTTTCAAAATGTTTAAGTTTTTAAAAATTTATGTAATAAAACAACATTTCCATAACATAGTACAATATAAGAGATTGTAAATAGAACTGTAAATCTACTGTGCAAAACTTGCTATTCCTTTCAATATACAACAAAATCATCACATAAATTTCTTTTTTTTCTTCCCTCCCCCTTCACCCTAGAGATGGCTATCATTGACTATCATTAGACACAAATATATGTATATGTGTAAAATTGTACTGGACAAAGAATTGAACAAGGAGCTGGACAGGGCACTGGGATCTGCCTGCCTTTGAACTCAGGTGACAATTGGAGCTGGGACCATGGAAGCTGAAAGTCAGCCTTGAGTCAAGTTGAAAGAAGACTACTTGGATACTGTGTACTGACTGAGAAGATTATGATCTACTGTGACCTAAGGGTGGAGAAGTTTGACTTTTGTACTTTGTGATTGAATTAAGCATTTTGTGATTGACTAAATGAATGTACTTTGTTTAAAACTAGGTGACCACTTTGGTAAAAACTATGTGGCCATTTTAGTGATAAGTTGTTCAATTGTGACATGGTGAATGCTGTGTTCTGATTTTCTATGAATGTTTTGCTCTGATTTGTTATTGAATAAATAGATAGTTCGCTATACTATGTAATCAGAACCTTGAAAGCTTTTCACAGCCGCATTCCTCTGGAAAGCTGCTCGTACTTGGCTTTACACTACCTTAGCAATGATACTTTAAAGAATATGATTACTAATAAAAATAACTAATATTAATAACATTCTCATATCTCATAAGTAAACAGTTTGACCATAATCAGTATCTTATAACAAGTCTTAATGATTTCCTTATATTTCTTCTGAATTTTTTATATCAAATTTTCCATTGAGTTTTGTTTTTTTGTTACAAATACCTGAAATTTTTTCAGTTCATCAGATGTCCTCTTTTTATTCAGAATTATAGGACTTGTCCAGGGTCACACAGCTAGGTAGTGTCTGAGGCCAAATTTGAACTCAGGAAGATAAGTCATCCTGACTCAAGGCCCAACACTCTATGCACCACATCATAGCTACACTGTTACCTCTATGTCTTTGAGCAAGTCAGCAAATCTCCTCAGAACTCAGATCATTATTCCCATGGTGACTTCTAGCTCTATATCTATGATTCTTTGATCCTAAATGTTTTAACCTACCCAGGTCTCTATTCCCTAATCTATAAAATGAAATGTTCAGTTAGCTTAGATGGCTTCTGAGGTCCTTCCTCCTCCAGGTTTGTTATCCTATGAACCATCAACAAGGAAGAAAGCATGCCACAATGGAGGGAGCCTTTGATTTGGAATCAGAGGAATAGGGGTCTAATTCTGGCTTTACCTTTGCCACCTTGGTAATATCTTTTCACCTTTCTGAATATCAATTTCCTCATCTATAAAATGCAGACCTCAAGGACCTTTGAGATCCCTTCTATCTCTAAAATTATTATTCTCTCCTACTTCCTCTACCTTGGGGAAGCTACTATATAGCTTCCATCAGCATCCAGGATGTCACCTAAACAAGGAGACAGGTTCATGACCATTAATGATCACAGAAGACACCTTAGGAACAGAGAGGCATAGTATTATTTTTATCAGCCCTGCAACCTAAGCACTCTAGAGTCCTGCCAACAACAAGGCCCTAGAGGATGACCCATGTAAGGTTTCTTCACTGATGCCAACACTTAAGGGTCAGAGTAGCTCAGTTTTTAATGGAAGCTTGGAAGGAGAAAGGGGACCATTCATAATTTAGTTTTGGGTCCCTTTGAATCCATATGCATCTCCTTCTGTCAGGATTCTTCATTTCCTGACCTAGAAATGCCATCTCTGCTGGAAGATAGCCAGGCAGTTTTCTTGGGGATGCAGCCATTCGTTTTCCATTGTAGCTGTTTTCTTTTCTTTCTGCCTTTTTGTCTCATTGTTCTCCATTATTTGCTACTTTCATTAACTGAAGCATAGTCCAGCAAAGCTTAAAGGCAATGTATAAAAGACAGCTGATAAGGAAAACATGGTTACATAAAGAAGTCACTATTTGGGAATCATCATGGTAGCACTGGAAATTTTACCAGCTTCAACGTTCTTACCAAAATGTTATTGAACATTTCAGGCTAAAATCTTTATGCAATTTAGCTCCAATCCTTACACTGTAAAATAAAACAACATTTATTTGTTATTATCACCATTTATATTCTCCTTAAGGTAAGGAGTGAGCCCCAAAGCATCACTAATAAATTGCGCATGGGATAGGTGGATTAGATTGGAAACAACAGTGATTTCAAGCTACTTAGCACTCACTGCCAAACTTCCATCATCAATGAATAAACATTTATTAATAACTGTAAAGCACTTAGTACAGTGTCTGGCAAATAATAAATGTTATGTAAATATTTGGTATTATCATCTTTAATCATTATTATATCTCCAATTTCAGCAGCTAGGTAGCACAGTGGATAGAGCTGAGCCTGGAGTCAGAAAGAGTCGTCTTCCTGAGTTCAAATCCAGTCTCATACATTTACTAGCTGTGTGACCCTGGGCAAGTCACTTAACACTGCTTGCCTCAATTTCCTCATCTATAAATGAACCGAAGAAGGAAATGGAAAACTACTCTAGTATCTCTACCAGGAAAATCTCAAATAGGTCATGAAAGATTGGACATGACCAAAAAAAAGGTTTTCGGTTCTATGATAAGTGCTGGTGCTACAAAAGACAGAAAAGAAGCATTTATTTGCCCTCAGAGAGCATGCATTCTCTTGGGAGAAACCATGTATAATACACATATGTGTATGTATAAACATATGTATATATACATATGTTAATGAAAGAGATAAACTCAATATATAACTATGAATGGGGATTTTCATTTTGTTTCTCTTTTTTGTAAAATATGATAGGACCTAGGAGGCAGAAGGGATCATAAAAGACCTCATCCAAAAGTTGATGCTTGAGATGAGCTTTACAGGGAGCTCAGGATTCTAAGAGGCAGAGGGGAGAAAGGGAGAGCATTCCAGGAGCGGACCACAGCCTGTGTGAAGTCACAAAGGCAAGACATGTAGTGTCATGTGTAAGGAACCGTGTGGCTGTACCATAGAGTACACATAGAAGAGAAATGCATAATAAGACTATAAAGGCAGCTTGGGGCTAAGTTGTGAAGGACTTTAAATGTCAAACAGAAAACTTGATATTTGACCCTAGAGACAAGTTTTTACTGGAGTTTCCTGAGTAAAAGTGTGGAATGACCAGGTCTGTGCTTTGGGGAAATCAGTTTGATGATTGTATAGAAGACAGATTGAAGTAGAGAGGATACTTGGGGCAGGGAGACTATTTAGGAGACTGTTGCAATAGTCCTGCTGAGAAGTGAATAGGGTCTGAACAAGGACGCTGTCTATGTGAGCATAGAGAAGAGTAGAGATGAGAGAGATGTTGTGGATGTGGAATTGATAAGACTTTGCAACTGACTGACTATGGTGGTGAAGGAGAGAAGGTATCAAGGTTGATTCTAAGAATCCCACCCTCTTAGGCTGCCAACCCCTTCCAGTATCTCTATTGATGGAACAAATGCTCTAAAGCTGAGGTCCCTGGACTCACAAGGAGTCTGTGGATAGGTTTCATGGCCTCCATGAACTTGGATGTGAAAAAATATTTTTATAACTGTATTTTAATGTAATTTATTTCCTTAGTAATCCTATGTAATTTGTTTTAAGCTTAAAAAACATTATTCTTAGAAGTGCTCAAAAGACACCACCAGATGCCTCAAGGGGCTCATGACACACAAAAAGTGGAGAACCTCTGTGCTAGAGGGTCTGTGGGAAGAAAGGAGAGATAATTTTTAGATAATGAAAGATAATGAATTGAAAATTGTGACCAATGATCCAGGATGATAGTGGTGGTAAGCTTAGAATAGCAATGACTGCTCATAAGGGGACAACAGCATGGGAGGTAGTGACCTTGCTGGACCTGGAGTGAGACACTTAGCTTTGAACAATGGATATAACACTTAGCTGCATGACCCTGAACAAGTCATGCTATGAATCTGAGCCTCAGTTTCTTCCGGTGAAAAAATTGAAATAATATACCCCACTAACTGCTCAAGAATATTCTTTTTTTTAACCTTAGAAAAGTATATAAATAATTATTGTCATTCTGTTATTACTATTACCACCACCATCATCATCATCATCACCATCATCATCATCACTATCAATCACCATCATCACTATTTAAGGCTGAGCTGACAGGCTCTAGCATCTTTTATGCTACCGTCACCATGAGCACCGGGTGTTGACAACTGGAACAGAGATGTGATAGGTGGGAAAATCTCACTTTACAGGCAGTATCTGGAGAAACACACAAATGATGGGAGGAACAGGTCTATGTTGGATGATAATGATCACAGTAGTTCACATTTAGATCATACTTTAAAGTTTGTAAAATGCTTTACATGTATTATCTCATTTGATCCTCATAATGCTGTGACATAGGTGTTACTATTATTTTTATTTTAAAGGTGAAGAAACTAAGCCTAGCAGAGGTTAAGTGACTTGACATGAGTCACATAACAAGTGTCTGACAAGATTTGAACTCTGACTCCAAGTAAAGCAATCTATTGTAATTACCTAATGCACAATACAAAGTCACACATAATACAAGAAATAGAAGGTTTCCTAACCAAAAGATCATGAGTGGATTTTAATAGAGGCATCATGGCAGAGGGGACAGGGAGCTAGCATTGGAATCCAGAAGCCCCAAGTTCAAATTCTGCCTGAGCTCTGGCAAGTTAGCTAGACATTCAGTTAGAACATAAACACAACCAGCATTGGGATTTTGCTTCTTTTTTAATCTTGACTGATGTAACTATAAAGTCTAATCCAGTATGCAAATCGGCATGCTAGTTATTTGACCATAAACCAGTCTCTTATTCTTTCAGTCCCCCAAGCAATTCTCTAAAACTAAGCATTGCAGATGGTGAAGATCTCTCTCAGGGAGCTAGTTTCCCCACTTGGAGTTCATTAAACTGATGAAATCATAGCTCCATATTAAAAAAGAAAAGAATTCAAATAATTTTCTCTATGTATACATAAACACATGCCTACACAGATTTATGGATGATAAATAGAAATATATACAGATATGTATATTTATACACATATAAATTTTCAAAAAATAGATGTGTGTGTTTATATATAAATATTTACAACAATATTTCTCTAGAGAGATGAAGAGAGAAAGAGGTAGAAAGATGAAGAAAGAGAGAAGGAAGGAGAAGGAAGAGGAGGAAAGGAGAGAGGGAGAGACAGAGAGACAGAGAAACAGAGAGACAGAGACAGAGAATAGAACCTAGATCTGTGATTTCCCAAATATAAGATATTCCTGGATGAGGAAACTCTCTCTACTAATGGAGAATGTACTTTTCAGCAACTTTTTAGTCTTAGGTACCTGGGTCATTAAAGAAGTAAAATGATTTGGCCAGGATCACACAGCAGTATCAGAGGCTGGACTTGATATGTATATGCATATGTGCATACAAATAGACATATGTATACATACACAGATATACATGCATTTGTACAATATGCACATGTATACAATGCAAATATGTATAATATATGCATGTTTATATACATGTACACACATGGATTTGTGCCAGAATAATATCTAGAGTGATTTCATTTCTCATTCTTTCTTTAACTGAGGAGACCTTGCCCTGGGAACATAAGAAATCTGGAGGCTGATCTTAAAAAGGAGAAAAACCACAAGAAATCTACCCTCTACTTAGGTCATGGAAATGGCAGGGTGATTTTCCCTTCAGTAAGACACAAGGGTATTGGAGTTTGAATTTTAAATGAGAAAAAGATTAACACTTATTGTACTTTCTTAACTGATTTACAATCTAAAGCAAGGAAAAGATCTAGGAATAATTAATTAAAAAATAGAAAAAGTAAATCTCCTTAAAATGCTAAAGAATAATTCCATAAGGACCCAGAATGGACAACGATGGAGACTACTCATTAGGCAGAATTCTTCTAGGTGGAAGAGGCATTAGGAGCCTCTACTCCAAACCCTACATTTCACAGATGAGAAAACTGATACTTGGAAAAGGGAAGTAATGCATGTAAGTAACTCATGGTCCCTCCAATCAACAAGCTTTTATTAAGTTCTTACTCTATGGCTGACTGTGCTAGACTAGAGATTAACCAGAGTCTATAACCTTTTTTAAAAATTTTGGTGACTGTTTCACTACAATTGGTTTCTAGATGGCAACACAGTGGATATATAGCTAGGCTAGGAGTCAGGAAGACCTGAGTTCAAATCTGATCTCAGATACTTACTAGCAGTGTGACCCTGGGCAAGTCACTTAACCTCTCTCTGACTCTGTTTAACCAACTATAAAATGGGGGTAAAAATACTACCTATCTCTCATGGATGTTGTGAGAATCAAATGAGATAATACTTATAAAGCTCTTAGCACAGCACCTGGGACATAGTAGGTACTAAATAAATGCCTGTTTCCTTCCTTCCTATGTAATCCCATGTATCTTATGTTATACATTTAGAAATATTCTGAGAAGGCTCTATCAAACCACTAAGGGAGTCTGTGACACATCCAAGGTAAAGAATTCTCCTTATATTAGTAAGAGGAAAGGATGTTCAGAAAGAAAACTGTCACTGGATTCAAAATCTGCCTTGTGTATTTCCAGCTCTCATGATCTTGGTCAAGTCAGCTTATCTCCTTGAGTCTCAGTTTCTCCATCTGTCAACTGAGGAGTTTGTTTTAGATGATTGAGTGAAGGTCCCTTCTAGCTCCGGATCTAGAACACTATGATAAGAGCAATGACACTTTCAGGGGTAGGATAGGAATACAAGTCTTTTTGATAGAAAGTCTAGCATCTTGTCTGTTTCATCACACTGCCTCTCAAGAGTACCATGCACCATGGACTTCTAAAAACTTATAGTAGATAAGAGAAAACATTGCTGCATGCAAAGATAACTAACAAGACACTGAAAGGAGTAGACATTTTCTCCCAAGTTTGTATAGAGACTATAAAATAGCTTGCAACCTGAGGATATATCCTCCCTATGCCCTGCCACAATAAACTCAGGATATTACATGTGAACATTTATCTCTTCCAATGGAATGGACGGTCCTTGAACACAGAAACGGTTTCATGTTTGTTTTTGTATTCCCAGAATCCTATACCATATCTGATGCATATTAGATGCTTAATAACTGTCTGTTGGTTGGTAGAATATAAATTCCTTAAGAGGAGGGATCATTCTATTTTTTTTTTTTTGTCCCTAGCATGGTACTTGGTACAGAGTAGGTATTTAATAAATGCTGATTGCTTAGTTGGTCATTTTCTCTTCTGCATGCATTCATGGAATGGATTCCCTTCTCTTTTTGACTATTTTGTCTTCTCCTGTCAAAGCTTAAGCTTAGGCATTAGGAAATCTTCCTGATTCCTCCAGTAAAATCTGCTTTCTCTTTCTCAAAAGTTCCTTCACCACTTTGCTTCTGTTCTTCCTTTGCCCCATCCCTTGCTATCTTGCTTTTATAATGCTTGATTCATATGTAATTTCATGATTTTCCTATAGAATATAAACTTCATAATGAGAGGGACTGGGCAATTGTTTTTATCCTCAGAATTTAACACCTAGTAGGAGCTTAATAAATATTTATTGAAAGAAAGAATGAATGGATAACACTAGGACTAGAAGGACTTTAGAAATCATTTGACCAACCCCTTATTTAATTGATGAGTTAACAAAAGCACAAAAAGGGTTACTCACCTAACGTCACATAGCTAGTTAATAACAGAACAAGAACCCGAGTCTTTTGACTGATACTTGGAAAAGGGAAGTACCACACTCATGGTTCTTTCAATGCACAAACGTTTATTAAATTCTTACTCTGTGGCAGACTGTGCTAGATTAGAGGTTAATCTGAGGTCCTTAAACTTTTTTTTAATATAGTGACTAATAAAAAAAATTAAAAAGAGGGATGACTATGTGGCACAGTGAATAGAGGACCAGCTCTGGAGTCAGGAGGATCTGAGTTTAAATCTGGCCTCAGACACTTAACACAAGACTAGCTTAGTGACTTGGGCAAGTCACTTAACCCCATTTGCCCTACCCTCCCCCCTTAAAAAAAGCAAAAAGATTGTGACTATTTCAGTATAATTGGTTGTAGGTGGCAACACAGTGGGTAGGGAGCATTCTTTATTCTCTACCTCCTCACTGCTCTCTAGCACTATGGGCTCTCTTATTTTTGAAGGCAAGTCCATCCAGCTTATTCCCAGATATTAATTACTCTGTACTTTTGAGAAAGAAGATTCTGTGTTACTTCTTGAAAGCTAAACACTCTCTTTCCCATCCTCCCTGACTTCTTTCAAGATTCAGCTCTAAGTCAGCCTTTGGCAGGGGGACCATACCAACCCCGTTCTCCCCAGCCAGTGCCTCCCTCTCTACCTTCCATCTAATCTGAACATTAGCTGGAACAAACCTAGCTATTTTCATGATATTTTCCCCAGTGCTCCTTGAGAGCAGGAATCTGTGTTTTTGTCTCCCTTTACATTCTCGGGGCTCAGCATAGTTCCTGGTATATAGCAAGCATTTAGTTCATATTTGTTGACTGACTGGCTGACTGAATGATGCTGAAAGAAAGTGGGTCTTATTTCATTCTCTCCAGAGAAAAGAGAAGACAAGGCAGGAGAAGTGGTTTTTGTTGCCTTTAACAGGTTCAGGTGAACTGGATACTCACAGATTGTAGGCATGAGGTTGTCACGACAAGAATCCTTCCTGGGAAACAGCTTGGCTTGCCTCTCTGTGTGAGACCTCAGCTAAAGATGTCATTTCCTTGGTTAGTCATCCAGGGCAAGAATTATTTGAGGTAAAAGACAATGATTGCATTTCATTTTGAGTCCCAAGCATGCATAGGGAGCTTGCCAAGTCTGAGAGGCAGTGAGTTCACAGGAACAGAAAATCAGAATCTAGGAGAAAAATGACTTGGGATTTTCAACATCTCTATTCTCAGCCCTCTGGTGGGCCCACGGGACCAGCTGCCACTCAGATATTTTGGAATCTTTTCTCTTTTATGTTCTGCTGAGACACTTTTTATTCTCACCTGCTCAAGATATAGAAACATCAAAGATTAGTGTCAGCATCAAGACTCATCAAGACTAAGGGGGTCTAAACTGTGAATGCAGACCTGGGAACCTTCTCATTCCAGGAAGCTGATGCCTACCAGGAAGCAGGCATATGTCAGGAGATAAAGAGGAAGATGGAAGATGGAAGAAGCTGGAGGATGGCATCTCTGACACTCAGAAGCCTGTCTCAAGTTAAACCTATGCCTTTCTAACTTAATTAGGATTCTCTTTCCTTTTGTGGTGACTTGATAGGCATTCATGTGATCTGGGCAAGGAGGGAAGAAACCACTTGTGGCTGTGGAACTGGGATGGGAAAAATACTGTATAAAGCATTTCTTGTCTCATGCAACATTTCACATGAACATGTCAATGGAGAAAAATATTCTTGAAGTGGGAAGAGCAGTGGATTGCGAGGCATAGGTGCCAAATAACAATGGGTCAGTGAACAAGGGTATCCTGCCAGTTTCTCTATATGTGTGAGGGAGCAAATATTTCCCTCTTCAAAAACCTTTGCCAGACTTACTCCCTTAGGAAGGTGAGGTACGGAATAGGCCTTTCCTCCAGGAAATGGATTAAGGGTAGAAACCAAAATGTAGTTCAAGAAATATCTCTTGTTTAGTTAAGACCATCACTTTCTCATTCCTTAAAGAAATTGGTCTGTAATTCACCTTTTTTATTTAGAGAGGATTAATGATCCCAGGGAGGATTCTTTGAATCCTTCAGCATATTTGCTCAGTCATTTTGATTGCGTCCAACTCCTTGTTTGAGGTTACCATTTACTTCTCTGGTTCATTTTACAGATGAGGAAACAGGAAAACAGGGTTCAGTGACTTGCCTGGGGTCACACAACTAGTCGGTATCTGAGGCTGGATTTGAAGGCAGGTTTTCCTGATTCCTGATCCAGGACTCTCTCCAATGTACCACCTAGCTGGCCTTGAGAAGGATATGCAAAGAAAGAACTGAGTAGTTCTAGTAGAAGATCAAGTTCTGGAATATTAGCCCCAAACTATAATTTTAAATATGTGACTTTTTTTTCAAGATTCCAACAATGTTACCTCAAATTGTCTTGTGAAGAAACACCCAAAGGGATGGGGGTAGTAGTGTCTATGACAGTTTAGGTATTTTAATCTAAAACTCAGAGTATAATATCAATATTTCTTTCTTCAACATAATCCATTAACTAATCAATAAGCCCTTATTAAATACCTACTCTATACTAGACATTGTGATAGTCCCTGGTTATATGAAGACTAAAAGTCATACTGTTTATGCTCTTAAGGAGCTAACATTCCAACAGGAGAAAGCAACACATATGAAATGAATTCAACTCATGCTGGCATGATGTTTGGCATAGGGCCTAGTGCCTAATAAGTACTTAAAAATTCTTTTTATTAAGGGAAACAACACATATAAATTATGTCTAACATATATAGATATAGATATAACATTTGAGTATGAAATACACACACATATGTATATAATGCCATTTCACAAAATCACTAAAATGTCTTTATGTGTTCTTTGACCTAGCAATCATCTACTAAATGTATATACCCCAGGAGATCAGAGAGAACCAAAGGTTCCAACATGTGCCTCGGTAATTACAATAGCATTTTTAAAAAAGAATTAGTAACAAAAAACTGGTGTCTTCCATTAGGGAATGGTTAAAGAAATTGTGGCATTAGGATATAATGGAAGATTATTGCACTCTACGCAGTGACACCATGGCAACATAGTAAAAGTCACCCTTGGAGCCCAAATCTGGGTTCAGGTTCTATCTCTGATATCTACTGCCCATGCAATTTAAGGCTAATCATTTAACCTTCCAGTGATCTGTTTTAGGCAATTCTCTGAGATTTCAAATTGCAGAGAAGGTACCAGCATTCATTAGTAGAAGAAGTTTCCTCCTCCAAGAATTCTATTCCAATTAAATTACAGGTCCAGTCTCTATTCTTGAGAAATGGCAGATGGGAGCAGTTAGGTGAATAGAGCACCGGCCCTGGAGTCAGGAATACCTGAGCTCAAATCCAGCCTCAGACACTTTAACACTTACAGCTGTGTGACCTTGAGCAAGTCACTTAACCCCAGTTGCCCTGACGTTCCCCCTCCAAAAAGACAAAAAGAGAGAGAAAGAAATAGCAGATACAATAAAACCTGTTAAGTTTTAAATTAACCATTGCAGAATGAAGAAACAGAACCAGGGGGACAATAGGCAAAATGACTATAATGATATAGATTTTTTTAAAAAACACTAAAAGGGAGTAGAAATCTGATTAGTTTTAATGACTAGTCTTGGCCACAGAAAACACATTTTGAAACATAATTCCCTTTTTTTTTTTGTCTAGAGGGGTGAAGGACTAGCAGGGAATTGTTTCATGGGTTGTCAGACAAGCTCATCGTGCTGGTTGCTTTTGCTTAGATCAGAGGTTCAAAAACTTATTTGACCTACTACCCCCTTTAAAAAATATTCAGCATTCCCTGGAAATCTACTTTCTTTAACCCTTTAAATTTTTTCTGAAATTTGCATCATTTCAAAAAATATTTTTAAATGACACATCTTAAATTTAGCAATTTATCATAATTTGTGAATTTTTTTTCCCTGCATTAAAATGTTGGTGATGAAACCATATAGTACTGTATTTCAAACAAGCCATTACACACACATATTCCTGCTGATGCAGATGTATGCTGGAATTCCCAACAGTGTGCAATATGCTCACCAGTCAATACTTGCTTATTAAGACCCGTTGGTGGTTTCGACCACTGACTTGCACTAACTTGCATTTAGTGTGTTTATTTGGAAAATAATGTAATCACTACAACTTTAACTGGGTTACACCACAGATGAAGCATGTACAAATGGTTTTTCAAATTTTTCTTCTTTTCTTTTCTTATGCTTCTACTGCCTCCTCCTCTTTATTCAACACCCCTCCCCCACTGCACCTGAAGCCTACTGCCACCCCCCCCCCCAGGGTCTTTCCAGGACCCAGACCCCTAGGGAGCCATATCACCCACTTAAGCCCTATCACCAACATAAGGCTTAAATGTTTGTTGTTATTATAAAGGGGAGTTCAATGGTGACAAGAGGTATATAATGGGTTGTTATGATTATAGCATAAAATCCAGTCACTAATAAACCACAAAAATTGTAATAATAGAAACTCATTTTAATAGTCCCCTAAGATCTGCAAAATACCTTCCTCACAACAACCGTGTGGGGACAGATAGTTCAAATGACATTAAATCCATTTTACATATAAAAATAGCTGAGGCTTAGGTAAGATCACTTGATGTGAAGGGATTAGACTGAATGATCTCTAAGGCCCCTTTCAAGAATAAGTTTCTAAGATTTTATAGAGGTATTACAGCACATTTCTAAAGTGTGAAATTATGGCAGTTTGGTAACCAGTGTCTTAGAAGATGAGAATCAACACATATTTAATCATTGTATTGCATTTTATCCATCTACCCTGCAGAGTCAGAAGTCCAAAGTCATGCCAAAAACAATGCCGATATTCTCAAAACCCTCTTATATGCACCAACAGAATCTGCAAGTAACATTTATTACCAGAACAGATCCTAGTAGTGAGATCAGGCCATCTTGAAGACTGACCTAGGTGAAAGGAAACCAGACTTATAAATAGCAGCTGTATCTAGGTTTTTATACTTAGAGACACAATCAACTTATAGCTTCACAAGAAGCTTTTACTGAGTGCTATTTGAAGGGATTCTATGGAAGATCTCATCCCTAAAATAGCTTCTTTCACTTTCTTCCTCAACTATCATTAAACCAATTTTTTGTAAAAATTATATTTATAGCTTTAGTTTTTATATGGCTTTCATTCCCTAATATATCCTTCTCCCTTCCCTCACCCAGAAAGCCATGCCTTATTGCAAAGAGTAAGAAAAAAAAAATAAAAATTGTTCAACAAAATCAACCAAACATACCAACCACATTTAACAATATTAAGTATTCCAAACCCTTAGCTCTCAATTGCTAGA
Organism: Gymnobelideus leadbeateri; assembly: GCA_011680675.1. Classification (NCBI taxonomy): domain Eukaryota; kingdom Metazoa; phylum Chordata; class Mammalia; order Diprotodontia; family Petauridae; genus Gymnobelideus; species Gymnobelideus leadbeateri. The sequence goes on along the minus strand of WOXC01000209.1, from coordinate 25,814 downwards.
AAGAAATGGGAAATGTGCCTTTTTATATCTTCTTTGGTGCCAAACTTGGTCATAATAATTACATAGTATCCAGGTGTGTGTGTGTGTGTGTGTGTGTGTGTGTTTATTGTTGTGGTGGGGGTTTCTTTCTATTTATCTTGTGGTTACTAGTGAGTACACTTTTATCCTGATTTAATTCACTTTATTTTGTTTCAGTTCCTAACCTACCATTATATTTTCTGTCCTTTGTTCCTATCTTTGTGATTTCTTCCTTTAAAAATCAAACATCCCTGGGAATGGGAGGCCATCACAAGAGAAATTTTCCTTTTTTCACCAAAGGTGGACTGCCAAGTTGTGAGAGGTCCATGCTATGTAAGTATTAATTGAAATAACTGGGGAAGTTTATCCTGAAGAAAAGATTAAGGCAAACTAGACTATATATGATAGCTATATTCAATTATCTGGAGGCTTGTCACATGGAAGCTGTAATTTATTTGGTCTCAGAAGCAAGATACTTTTCCAATAGAAGAGTTTCAGTTTGATGTCTAAACAATTGGAATTATTCCAAAAGTGAATGGGCTTCCACAGGAGGTTTCATTTGGAAGTTAACAAAGAAAATACTTCTTTGACATGGTAAAGAGAGGAATCTTTTTCAAGTCTAGCTTGAACTAGGGGGCCAGTGAGATCCTGTCCAATTCTGTGATTCTGTAATTATTTTAAGGACTATCAAAGAGAAGACTTGTGTTTTTTTTTTTTTTTGGTTTGTTTGTTTTTTAACTTGGACTACTTGAGCCTACAGGATGAATAGAAATTATGGAAAAGGAGATTTAGGTTCAACATAGGAAGACTTCCTGAACAATTACAGGTATCCATACTCCTAAATGGGAACATTAAAGAATATACATATTTATCAACAACAAAGGTAATGCTACAAAAAGATAGACTATATACTAGGACACAGAGAAATAACAAGTAACTTTTTAAAGGAAGTAGAATATGCATTAATTTAGCACCTACCATATGCCAGGTACTATCCTAAGAACTTTTACAAGTATCATCTCATCTAATCCTCAGAAAAAATCCCTGAGATGAAGGTGCTATTATTATCTCTATTTTACAGATGAGGAAACTAAAGGAAACAGAAATTAAATGACTTGTCCAGAATCATACAGTTATTGTTTGAGGCCAAATTTGAAGGCAGGTCTTTCTGACTCCAGGACCAGTGCTCTATCCACTGAGCAGCTTCAAAAAGAAAATTAAACACATCCTTAATAGGTCATATCATAACAATTGATTCAGGGAATACAATTGGTGGTCTCCAAAAGCAGAATGCGTTGCAAGGAATGGTAACAGGTATCCCAGAAGTGGTGATAAGGACAGAATCTAGTTCCCCAGATGGAGAACCTGTGACCCCGGGGTGCAACCTTTTGACTAAGTCCAAGTTTTACAGAACAAATCCTTTTATTAAGTGGATTTGTTCTGTGAAGTTTGGATTCAGTCAAAGGGCTGCATTTGAGGACCTAGAAAGATATATGTGGCCTTGAGACCATAGGTTCCCATTCCTAGATATATGATTTCATTGGCATAGGGAACTCCTAGATTTAAAAAAAATCAATCTAGCAATGCAAGTTAGCACATTCTCTCCAAATCTTAGAAAGTTGCCATGAACACTGAAAGACTAACTGGTTTGCTTAGTGTGACATAACCCAAATGTGTCAGAGAAAGGATTTGAACTGTGCTCCTCCTGGATCCATCCAAGGTTAGCTTTTCATTTACTAGACTTCCTTTCTACACCTTCAATCACAGTCATTAATCGAAAACTTGATGATCATTTATTGGAGATATTATAAAAAGGGATTCCTATATTAGTATAGATTGGGATCCATAACCTCTGAGGACAATTCCAACTCTAAGATTCTATAGTTTTTTACCTAAAATTAAAAGAAAAGATTACTTGACAATCAAGTGAAAGTAAGAGAGAAACATATAATAAGTGTCGGGAAGGAATGCTGCATCTAGAGTCAAGGAAAAAAAAAACATGGACCAGGAGGAACAAGATTCTGACTAAGGAGGATGCTCAAAATAAATTTTAACTTCACAAATTTGTCCAGCAACAGTTCTATTTGGTCCAATGGTGAATAGAAAATTGGGCAAGGTGCCTCCTTGGCATGCCACCTCAACTTATACCCAACAATACTGACAATGAACCTGCTACTTTTAAAAAAGAATCATGAAATCCCAGAAAAGGTACTAAGTTTCTGACATGCCGGCTAACCTTATCACATAAGGAGCTGGATTATCTAGTTTTAGCCAGATGCCAAGAACTGCAACAGACATTTGGAGAAAAATGTTATTTAGTATAGTTCCCCATGGCCCAGCTCTTGGAAGTCCATGGAACAGATGGCCTTAACTTGAAGGACAGCTGTGATAATGTACAAAGGCAAAGCAATCTCTTTGGGCACTAGAACATTGAGTACTGGCACAAGAGGTTTCTGGGACTTTTCTCTGGTCTCTTGTGGAATTTTTATGCAAAGGCAAATGTTTCTCATTCATGAAACTAACTAGTTTTAACAGGGGTTTGGTCAATCACTTCGCACACATCCTACACAATTTTTAAAAATTAGGCATTAATTTCAGTGTGTGTGTGTGTGTGTGTGTGTGTGTGTGTGTGTGTGTGTGTGCATGTGTGTGTGTGTAACTTCTTAAAGTGCTTGACCTAGAGACCAAGAGAGAATGATACAGAAAGGCATTGATCCTTCAGCTGTGCCAAGCTTGGAGGCAGTATTCCACTTTGCATATCACAGAAAATTAAAAAACTATTTTACTTCCATTGTTATACCACAACTCTGGACTATATTTTATTAGCATATTTACAAGTCAAAAAAAGACTATAAATAGGAATTAATGCTATTTGTATTCCTATACACTGGATTTGGAGTCACAAAGCTTTAATTCAAACCATACTGTCTGCAAACAATACTATCTGCAAATCACTGGTTTTCTCTTAAGATAAATCATGCCCCCTTTCTGTTCTTCAAGTCCCCTAATTGTAAAATGAGGAACTTAGATTAGATAGTCTTTTAGGTCCTTTATAAATATTGTGATTCTATGAAATACTCCATAGTCTGTCAAAAAAAAAATAGTCTGTCAAACTGCCTCCCTCTTGCTACTCTCTCTAAGATGTTTAAGAAAAATCAAATAATAACAAAGTGTTTGATTTGGAAAAAAGTATTGATATAGAGTCAATACCCATCTACATATTTTGAAAACATTGACATTTTTATTCATAGATTTTACTGTCCAATTCTATAAGCTATAATGATAAAATACAAAGCAATTAATTATTAATAAAAATAAACTATGATTAAGTATAATGACAGATTATTATTATCACAATAAAATAGTAATTAATAGAGACAACAAAATTGATGTTTTGTTGTTTAGTCATTTTGTCAGTTGTATTTGACTCTGCAATTCCATTTGGGGTATTCTTTGCAAGGATATCAAAGTGATTTGCCATTTCCTTTTCCAGCTCATTTTATAGATGAAGAACTAAGGCAAACAAGATTACCCAGGGTCTCACAGTATCTGAAGTCAGATTTGAACTCAGAAAGATGATTCTTCTTCATTCCAGACTTAGCACTTTATCCACTGTGTCTTCTAGCTTCCCTTGGGAACACAGTTAGTGGCGCCCAAATGCAGAATGGATTAATTTAAGTAATAGCAAGCCAATAGCTGCTGAGGTAAAGAACCTTGGATTTCTCAGCTGTAAACTAATGAAGTAGAATTAGATGCCCTTTGAGGACCCTATGATATCATCTATAATAGGGGTTTTAAAAATGATTAGAATTCTCAGATTTGCACCTCAGAGAGAGACAAGCATCCTATTTCAGACATGGGAAAAAAAAATTGTACTGTTGTGATCTTTAAGCTGGAAGTTGGACCTGAATCCTATAAGAAAGTTTTGGGGGTGCAGCTAGGTGGCTCAGTGAATACAACATTAGGCCCTAGAATCAGGAGGACCAGAGTTCAAATCCAACCTCAGACATTTACTAGCTGTGTGACCTGGGCAAGACACTTACCCCCAATTCCTTTCCCCCCAGAAAAGGGAGTTTTGAAAAAGATTCACTCAAATAATGGACTTAGATGGAGGAGCTAATCCATGAGGTGAGTAGCAGTGGCAATGGAGAAGAAATCCTCAGCTCCAGGTATGACTTTATGGTCTGAGATATATAAAGAGAATCAGAGACACAGTAGCAATGGGCAAATAAAGAGAAAAGGGTAACTGAGCTGTGGCAGAGAAGGTGGAGGTCAGGGATCTTAGAGCACAAACTTGAAAAGAAACTGCCAACTATAATCACCTATTTAACAACTGAGGGAAATTCCAAAAGGTCTGCATTTTCTTCAACTTATCTTTCATACAGTTTTCTATTTATAGGTGCCATTCTATACCACTGTTGATTTTTTTTGATCCTGTAAACAGATTTTGATTCCTCTGTATAGAAATCTGGGATTGCTCAAAACAATGATCAAAACCAAACCAAAACAAAAACTTGTTTAGTCACTCTCTATCCAGCAAAGGTAAATAGAGGAAGATAGGAGATAGAAATTAAAGGGTATTTAAATGATGGCAACAAGTCAAACCTCTGTTTAAATGTTAGAAATTTCCAAATTGGAAACTCTGAGTTGCTACAACTGTAGTAGTAACTTTTTATCTAGTATAAATAATGGATAAAGTGACCACTGAGACCCAACACCTGTTAAATTATTCCCTAGACTAAAAGAATAATAAATGTTTATAACAGAATGAATTATAAATATTATAATGTGAATATTATATAATACAATGAATATAATATTAATATAAGAATATTATAATAGGAATTATAATGTACAAGCAATATGAATACTAATATAAAATGAATTATAAATATTAAACATATTTATGAGGATCCAAAGCCCTCAAGGAACTTAACACTTTAGCCATGGAAAGCATTTCAATCTGCCACACATTTTGGTCCTACCTGTATTTAACCAGGTATGTTCATCTCTCCTTCCGAGTAAGTTGCACCTCTCATTTCTTCCTGTTTAGGATCATAGATGTAAAACTGGAAGGGAACTTAAAAACCACTGAGTCAAACCCCTTCATTTTGCAGATGAGGAAACTGAGGCACAAGGAAATTAAGTGACTTGTCCAGGGTCATATAACTAGTAAGTGTCCGAGACAGGAATTTTACACAAATCTTCCTTACTCTGAGTCTAGCGCTCTGCCTACTATGCCAAGTTGCATCAAAGTAAAGGAAAATAAGGTTCTCCTAATAACTATCCATTTTCCCCTGAATCATAGAATCTCTTGAAATACAAACTAAGATAAATGTGAAAGAACATCCAGGTTATATGAAATCACATTTAGGATCTCAACCCAATTTTCATTGTACCTGTCATAAGGGATTTTTAACTTTCATGGGGCCATTTCTTGTATCAGTGGGCCCTAACTAGGTACTGTTTTCATGCCTTATCAATCTGAATGAATAATTTTTTCCTGAGTCTCATCAGGGACTCAGATGGTGATCTTTACTACAGTGTAAGCCTCTGAATATTCCTGAAAATGCTTTTGACATGAGAAAGACAGAGGATCTCTTTGTGTCCATATATAATATTTCTTTATTCTACACAAATACATTTTTCTGAGGCCCAGTATGATGTGCATGTTGCAAACGGTGATTTAGTAAAGTCATAATTTATTAGTCTTGGGATCATCCCTAAGATAGAAGCATTCAGGTGAAGGGAATAGCCACTTGAGACATTGGACAGTTGAGCAAAAGGGTTAAGAAAGTAAAGTCGGAAGGGACCAACCACACATTAAACATGAGAAAGAAAAGAACAAGGAAGAAAAAAAGCCCAGGAAGGATGAAAACAAAACTGCTTTTAAAAATTCCCATTCTTCAGTTATCTCCTGGTGTAGTTCAGTAAAGTTGCTCACAAGGGGACATGTCTGAAGTTTTCTTCTCTCCAAATATTTCATCTCTAAGAAGAAAAGATAAAAGAAGACAGGAAAATGCTAAAATGTCACACAACTTAAAGCAAAAGAAATGTGATCAATATCTATCTTTAGGCATACAGCTGACTATAACTTGTGTTAGGCCATGGATTTTGGGAAGAAGTCAGTCAAGTCATCATTCATTTATTTGGTATTTACAGTAGAGTTTCTTGAGTAAATGCCATGATCCAGGCAGGCAGGCAAAGAGCATTATTAAACATTATATGCCAGTAACTGAGCTAAGAGCTGGGAATACAAATAAAATAAAAAGAAATATGGTCCCTGCCCTCAAGGAGCTTACATTTAATGGGGAAAGACAGCACACAAAAGGGCACTGAAAAGTAGGGGTGGGGGATACTTGAGGAGAGCACGAGGAGAAGTCAAGAGTGTCAGAAGCAGAGGCTGGGGGGTGAGGAATGGAATATAGCTAGCATGAGCCCATCTTTAAAATGGAAACCTCAGTAAGAAGTCACCAATGGAAAAAGGGATTTTCAGGGTACAATGATAATGACAATGCTAGTTTAGAGTCATTGACTGAGAGGTTATAAACTTATAGCATATGAACATCGGATGTTATCCCTGTAATAGCACCTTTGACTTTGGAGCTGATAGAAGTCATCTTTTCCAAGGTCCTCATTTTGTCCCTGAGGAACCTGATGTTCAGAAACATCAAGCGACTTGTCAAACATCATGGAAGTCATCAGGAGCAGAGGCAGCATTCGAACCCAGGACTTCTGACTTCAAATCTAGAATCCTTCCCACAACTCTCAAGTGTTTAAAGGTGGTGGGTCAAAGGAATTTCAGATTAATGTTCAGAGTTCTCCTAATCAACTTGATAAGATTACAGGGTCTAGGTCATTGGTTGTAGGTCAACAAAGGGCACAAGGTACTCAAAGTGATTGAGTGAGTTATATGAGCAGTCCATTTAGTAAATCTCTCTCTCTCTCTCTCTCTCTCTCTCTCACTCTCTCTCTCTCTCTCTCTCTCTCTCTCTCTCTCTCTCTCTCTCTTTGCATTTTGGAGGGGGGAAGGTTGGGCAATTGGTGTTAAGGGACTTCCCCAAGGCCATACGGCTAGTAAGTGTTAAGTGTCTGAAGACAGATTTGAACTCAGGTCCTCCTGAATCTAGGGTCAGTGCTCTGTTCACTGTGCCACCTAGCTAACCCTATTTCTCTTTATTTTCAACTCTGCCATTCAGATGAGGTGGAACCTCACAGTTCTGCTTATTTTTATCTTTCTAATTATTAGTGATTTAGAGCATTTTTTTTCACATGACTGTTGATAGATTTAATTTTTTCCTTTGGAAATCACCTCTTTCATAATCTTTATGATACATTGCAGCATCCTTTTTGCTAATCTTTTACCTAAATTTTTGCATCATTGTTTATTAAAGATATTGGTGTATAGTTTTCTTTCTTTTTTTTACTTTACTTGGATTAGGCATCATAATAATATTCTTATAATAGAAAGAATTTAGTAGAATCTCTTCTTTTATTATTTTTTTCTAACAGATTGCATATGATTATAATTAATTGTTCTTTGAATGCTTAATAGAATTTGTGAATTTATGTGGTTTGGGGATTTTTTCTTTGAGGCCATTTGTAGTTTCTTATTGCTCTTTCAAGATCTTTTACTGAGATTGGGTTTTTTAAATTCTTTATATTTTGTTCCATTAATGTTGGCATTATGTATTTTAAATGGTTATTCATTTTATTTAAATTATCAGTTTTATTGGCATATAATTTGGCAAAATAGTTTTAAAATAATACTACTTATTTTTCCTTCATTTGTTGGGGATACTCTTTTTTCATATTGCTATGTTGGTTTTCATCTTCTTTCCTAATTTTCAAATTAGCTAATGATTTGCCTCTTTTAAAAGCATTTATATTTTATTGACTATTACACTTTATTTACTAATTCTTTTTCTCTTTTGTTTCCAGCTTTGCTAATATATTTTAATTTTCAGAATTCCTATTTTGATGTTACATGGTGGGTTTCTTAATTTGTTGGTTTTATAAGATTTTTTCTTTCATTGCATGCTCAATTTGTTGTTCTGTTCTTTTGTTGATTAAAATGTTAAAATATCATATATAAATATAAATTTTCCCTTAAAGACTGCTGTATCCTGAAAATTTTGCAATATTGTCTCATTTTTACCATTGTCCTCAATGAAATTAATTATTATTTCTATTATTTCTTCTTTGATCCATCATTTCTTTAGGATTGAGTTACTTAGTCTCTAGTTGATTTTTAATCCTATTCAGCAACTCTTTTTTGGATATGATTTTATCACATAGTTGTCAGTAAAGAATGTGTTTAATATTACTAGTTTTCTGCATCTGTGAAGTTTTTAATGTGCTAATGAATGGTAAATCTTTGTAACAATATCATACACACTACAAAAATATGTATACTCCTTCCTATTCCCATTCAACAAATCCCAGAGGTCTATAATATCTGACTTATCTAAAATTCTATTAAGATTCTTAGCTTCTTTTTGTTTTTATTAGCATTATCTAGATCTGAAAGGAATATATTGACATCCCTTGTTATATTGTTTAGAGAAGTCGTGGGGAAGGGATCCAGAGGTCCTGGGACTGTACTGATGATTTGTGTTGAGTTCTCAGACCTTGTATGTGGGTCTGTGTTGATTTCACAGGCAGAGAGTGAATTGATGATGGTGCCAGCAATGTGGGTGAATGTTGTTTTGGCTCTGTTAAGCTTTGTCATCCCAGAAACAGAAACCATGAAGGACTTGAGGTGGACTGGACACCATGAGTTTCAATATGGAATGGGAACTGGATGAGGAACTGGACAAGGAGCTTGACAAGGAGATGAGAGCTTCCTACCTTTGAATCCTGGTGACAGGTAGATTCAGGCAGGAGCTGGGACCATGAAAGAGAAACTATGGAATCTGAGAGCCAGCCTCGAGTCAAGATAAAAAGAACTCTTCTTGGGTACTTAATGCTGACTGAGAAGACCATGATTTACTGTGACCTAGGAGTGGAGAACTTTGACCTTTGTTCTTTGTGTCCCTTAAGGAGTCTTGCTCCTTAAGAATGGTGGTTCAGGTAGTTCTGAGATTTCCTCTCCTTGGTAGAATGACACTATAGTGATCCCTGTGCCTTGGAGCTAAGCCTTTGTTGTCATCAATTAAGGACCTACTGAATGATATCTCTTAAACTTTATGTGGTCACGTTGGTGAAAACTGTGTGACCACTTTAATGATAAATTGTAATGTTATAACATTGTGAATGCTTAACTTTGGTTTCTGTGAATGTTTTGCTTTAATTTACTGCTAAATAAATAGAGAGTTCACTGTACTATGTGATGAAAACCTTAAAGCAGTTTACAGCAGCAGTCCTCTGGAAAGTTGCTTGTGCTTGGCTTTACAAATTGCTCACCTGTATTTTACTTTGTGTTGGTCTTGCCACTCGTGTTTTCATTTCAGAGTTTCTACTGAGTTTTGTTTTATTTTGTTTTGTTTTCATTAGGAACGATTGTAAGTCCTCTTTTTCATCCAGGATTCATTTTTCTTTCTGTAGGGTTATATTCAATATTGATGGTTAAGTTATTCTTAATTGTAGATCTATATTTTTACCTTTGGGAATATAACATGCTTTTCTCTCCACTCCTTTATTTTTTAATAGTGGAAGCTGCTGACTCTTATGTGGTCCTAAATGTGGTTCCTTTGAATTGTTTTTTTCTGACTACTTCCAGGTTTTCCTTTTTGTTTTGTTTTTTTTTTCCTGAGATCCAGAAGCTATAGATTTTGGCTGTGATGTTTCTTGGAGTTTTCATTTGGGGATTTCTTTCAGAAGGATATCCAAAGATTTTTTTCTATTTTCATGTTGGTACTATCTGTAGTCAGTTTTTTTTTCCATGATTTCTTGAGACATCATATACAGACCCTGTTTTTTTAATCAAGTTTGTTTTTTTTTTTGTTTGCAGTCCAATAATACCTAAATTATCTCTCCTGCATCTGTTTTTCATTTCTATTATTTTTATGTGATATCTTACATTTTCTTCTATATTTTTATAGTTTTTAACTTTGTTTTAATGTGTCTTGCTGTCTAATGCAGTCATTAACTTCTTTTTACTTCATTCTAACTTTCCACTAAAACTCTCATTTCTTTTCTGATGCTTTCCTTGGCAGCTTTAATTTTATTTATACTAACATTTTAAATTTTTGCATTTCTTCTAGGAATTTTAATAACTAAGTGTTTTTGAGGCATTTCTTGTAAGTATTTTAGAACTATTGTCCTCTTCTGAATTTGTACCTTGGGCATTCCTGGATTCATAATGATCTTCATTTTTCTTTGTTTATTCATTCTTCCAGACTTACTTCCTATATTAGGATTCTATTTCAAGGCTGAGCTCTATATAGTTCTGGCAGTTGTAAACTTGTATGGTTTTGGCCTGTCTTAACTGATATTCTTTTGCTAGCATCAGAGAGATATGTCTCCCTGTGGGCCTCTTTATCAGGGAGTTCTGAGATTTCTTCTCCTTGTTAGAATGACAGGATAGTGGTCCCTGTGCTTGGGAGCTAAGCTTTTGTCGTCGTCATCATGATCATTGTTGTTGAGACAGATCAGTAGTGTTCAATTCTTTGTGACCTATTTTGAGATTTTCTTGGCAAAAATACTGGAGTAGTTTGCCATTTCCTTCTCCAGATCATTTTATAGAAGAGGAACTGAGGCAAACAGACTGAAGTGACTTGCCCAGGGTCATACAGTTAGCGTCCGATGCCAGATTTGAACTCATGGAGAGGAATCAAACTCAGCACTGTATCCACTGTGCCACCTAGCTGCCTTAAGTTTTATATATCTCTCTGCCCATTAGAACGAAGATGCTTAGATCCTCTTAGATGCCTAGAATCTTAGATCCTCTCCTTGCCAGTCATCAGGATCTGAATGACAGAACCTCGTCACCTGCTCCATTAAGGGTGAGTCCTGAAGTGGTCAGAGGAGCTTTGCTTTATGCTTTCTCCCTCCTTTGCCTGGTTGACGAGACACTAAGGAAGCTGATTGACAAACTCTAAAGTGAGAGCCAGTGAGTACAGTAGAAAGAATCCTGGGAGAACTTGGGTTGAAATCTCATCTCTAATGCTTACTATTTGTTTTACTCTCTACAAGTCACTTAAATTCCTGAGGATCAGTATCTTCATCTGTAAAATGAAGGAGTTGGATTTTTTTATTTCCCTTCGAGCTCTATGATGCTAGTCTAATGCTTCATTTTAGACATTTGAAAACTGTGGTTCATTCAGACCTTCACACCCTCTGTAGTGGCAGGTGATCACTTTCTGGGCCAGTAAAAGTTGCAAAAATATTAGCCAGATGAAAAGGGCATTGGATGACAAATAATTTACTGCAGAGTTGAGACCTTCTGTTTCTTTTCTCCTTCTAAGAACTCCAGGTGTCAAAACATCTGCCAAAAACAGTCTTAAAAATGGGAAAGGTAAGATGGTGTTAAATGAGAAGAGTGTGGCTGAAGGGCTTCACTTGATGATGTTCCTAATGCAAAGTGAAAGCTAACTCCTTTTGGCACCTCCATTTTTAACCTCTATGACAGGGTAGATCAGGAAGCAGTCAAAAGCCCCTTGTGAACGATTGCCGAGGTGAGAGCTCCAGTGTTTCATCAGTCTCTTGAGCTCAGGCTGTTTCCTCAAATAGTAGGAATACACTGGTTTTTTCCAGGGCTTGAATCAGGCAGTTTTCCTCACAAAGGTTGCCACCTTCTCTTGTTATTCAGAGGGAAACATTTTTTTATATTTCATTAACCTATTGCCTTTCAAGTAAATATGGGGTAGGCTTTAGTGTTTAAATAGGTGTTTAAATCAAGGCAGGGTAATTTCTCAGGGGAATAATCTACCCTGAGGAGTTTAACAGAAGCAAAATGGGAAATTGAGGTTGAATTGATCCAAGTATTTGTTATGAGGATGCAGGGTATATTTGAATTGTCTCAAATTGATGTTCATTTCTAGTCTGCTAGGAATGTCTTCATTTGTCTTATACCATGAAATGCTCAATGCTTTGGGGAAGAGTGCATAAAGACTTTGCTCCATACCATGAGGGATTTTTGTAAAGATTTTGGCACAGAACCATAATCAGGAATTCTTATGTCTGGGGTAAATTAAGTGGAGCACAGGGACAGAAAGAAAAGTTCACTGTGGGTACCATTAGCATGGAATGGGGGAAGGAGTAGACTGTTCCCCTTATCACTGGCCACTATACCTCAATCTCCATCTCCATCAAAGGATGAAGAACCTAGTAGAGGGGCATTATGAAGATTGGACCTTAGGGACAAAGGAATCACAGTGGTTCTCCAGGGAAAAACTGACAATTTGGAAAATTCTTAGCTTTCTTGTAAGGTGGCAAATATGTGTCTCCCTACCCTAATTATGACTCTTTGTTGATATAATGATGTACTTAAAAAAGTATAAAGCCCAACATAAAATAAGCACTTAATAAATTCTTTACCTATCTCTCTACAATATGACCTTTTATAATCTTTCTCTGGTTTGATCATGTGGCTATAACTATAATTATTGCAATTGTAGAGTTAGTTTCAGTCAGTCAAACACCTACTTTATGCTAGGCAGTAGAAAGATAAAAGACAATCCTTGTTCTCAAGAAGGAACTTGGCGGATGATCAGGGTTTATAATACTATGTCTGATGATTCTTAGCTTGTGACTAAGAGAAAGTCACATAACTTCTCTGGTCCTCAGTTTCTTCACCTGTAAATTGGCTATAATCAGGCCTACTTTTCAGAAATTCTATTAGACTCAAATGAGATAATATATGCAAAGGACTTTGTAAATCTTTGTAAAAGAGTTTTGTATATGTCAGGCATTCTTAGGAGTTTCTGGAGCAACTGGAACAAGATAGAATAGAGATAACCATGACCTAGAGAAATTGAAATATGAAACCATCAACATGACACAAGAAATAGAGCAGTGGGGACTAGCAAAAAGTCATAGAGAATCTCAGAGTTAGATGAGTCCAACTTGTCCACCCTATTTCTGAATGGGAACCCCTTATCTACCATGTGAACCCAAAATGGCCCTCCAATCTCTGAGGACCTCCAGTTAGAAGGAACTCAGTGATTCCTCATTCCACTTATGGAAAAAAAAAACTCTAATTGTGATCATACTTTTATTTGCTCTACAACACTTCTCTGCAGTTTCTTCCCACTATTCCTTGTTTTGCCCTTGGGGTCAAGCAGAACTAAGCTAATCCCTTTTCCATATGACAAGCTATGAAGTACTTGACCTCTAGAAAAGTGAGTAGAAAGTCAAGGGACAGACAAAGATACAGGTAAGTATCCACGAAGGAAGATGGAACAAGGTGTCTGGGTAGTTTGCCAGCTGTTAGGAAATGGACAGTCAGGCAAGAGTGATTGGCTGATTGTCGATTGGTATTGGAGAGGTTTGGCAGGAGGGTCCTACTCCTAAGAGTTGTAGTTTAAGGTAGGATTCCAAGACTGGTAAGAGCAAGGCAGGAGCCAAGTCCCAGGGTTACAGTACAGGGATCCAAGGCAGGGACTTAGGCATAAGGGGGGCAAGGCAGAGGTCTAGGTACTAAACCTGGATTACAAAGTATATGAATTGATAACAAAGGACAAAAGCATTTATAATTTCATCAAGAATTCATTAAGCATCTAAGTACAATACTGCAAAATATTTCATTTGACACCAGAGTGACAGATTAAAAATGATACAGAACTTGGTCTCTCAGTCTTACAGTCCACTGGGAGGATGGACATGACATATATACATAGAAGTATAATACAAGGTGAGGTATAATGGAGAACAAAGGAGAAATATATGCAAAGTGTTCTATGAGAATTTGAGTAGACAGTGCTTGCATCGCTGAATTTGGTTATAAGGAGAGTGGTAAGCCTATGCGATGCAATGGAAAGAGTAGTGAACTGGGAGTAAGAGAACAGAGGTTTGAATCTTGGCTCTGTCACTTACTATCTATATACCTTTGGATAGCCACCTCTGCCTCTTAGTTTGCTAGACTTTCTTCAAGATTCAGCTTCAGTCCTACCTTCTTTAGGAGGCCTTTCCCAATTTCTGTGCCTTCTCTCATAATGCCTTCTAACTATTCTCTATACATCTTGTAAGTACCTGATTATTCATACATCCTCCTACACTATAAGTTCCATTAAGGCAGAGGCCAAAATTTTTTATATTATTTGTATTGCTGGGACTTAGCACAATGCCTGAAACAGAATAAGCAAGCATTTAATAAATGCTTGTTAACTGACTCACTGGGCTTCTGTTTGCTATTCTATAGAAGGAGGGAGTTGAACTAGATGGGTCAAAACCCATGATCCTAAGAATTAGATACCTCTCTTTCCTTTATCAACAAGCCTTATTGGAGTAGGGAGGTTGAGTGCAAAATTCCAGACAGTCATACTGTCAATAAGTATTTATTCAGAACCTTTGATAATGATAATGATAATTGATAATTTCAGCAAGAATTCCACTTTGCTAAGCACTGGAGATATTAAAAGGGGAGGGGAAGGGAAAGACAGTCTCTTAGTTCAAGGCGTTTAACATCCAATGAGAGAGATAACATGCAAACAACTACGTACAAACAAGCTACACATGGGATAAATTGTAAATAACAAAGGGATGTCACTAGAATTTAGAGGAATTGGAAAAAATTTCTGTAGAAGGTGGAATTTTGGCTGGAATTTGAATTCCAGGAGACAGTGATAAAGAAGGAGAGCATTTCAGATATAGGGGACAACCAGAAAAAATGCTCTAAGAGATGAAGGGCTGAACAGCAAGAAAGACAGTGTCACTGAATTAAAGAGCACATGGTAGGGTTTAACACATAACCCTATCTTTCCACTATTCTTATACTTTATAACCCACCAAGTACTGGGAAAGATGAGATAAATGGAACCAATCATTCAAATATAGGAGTTTACCTCAGCAAGAAGGGCTACCTCTTTGTATGAGGCTTCGGAAAAAGAGGAAAATTTGGGGAAGACATATGGATAATCTGACATGAGGAAACTAGGAAAAGAAGGAGTTTGGGGGAGAATGGCTTAATTTTTTCCAGTGAAATGTAAAACAAGGTTCAAAGCTGAAAGAGTAGAGGGAAGGGGAGCCATGGGAGTCTGAGGAAGGATGAAAACATTGAGAAAAGTTCTTGTGGTGAGTGAGATCGTAACACAATTAGAGAAGAATGACAATGACAACTCAGTGAGGGCCCAGTTGAGACTATGAAACAACATTTTAGCGGATCCAATCATAATTTCAAGATGTTCTCCAGTTCCATTCAGCAGCATATAAAAAGAAGGGAAGAGGGCTGATAATGGAAGTAATCTGGGGGTTTGACAATGCACATCCAGTAATAGGGCAAGGGAACAAGGGATTCAGAAGTAGAGAATAGTGTAGAATTTAACTGATTAACCAAGAGGTCAAGATAGGCAAGAAATGAGAATGTGAAGGCCTGGAAAAAACTGAAGTATGAAGAAATTGAAGGTCATAGTGAGGGTGAAGATGATGGTTAGAGGTCAGAAGGCATTAGGAAAGATCAAATCACAAACTAATTTAATGAGACTGAAGAATTTCAGGGTCTGCTAATTTGGAACTCTTGTGAGTGATGGAAAGGTTAAGGGTATGAACATTTCTGTGTGTAGCTGAGGAGGAGCAGAGGACTAAGTCATGGGGAATTAGCTTACAAGCTAAGCAATTATGGTGTTTGGTATAATATTGATATGTATGTTGAAATAATATGAAGGCAGGAATTAGGGTGAAGAGAAAGACAGTAAGCCAGTCACTAAACTGATTAAGGATATTCCTAAGCTCGAATCTGGCCTCAGACACTTCCTAGCTATAATTTGAGTTCAAGATTGTTTTTGGCTTTTGACTGTTTCCTGAGCTACTCTGTCATAGAGGTTAAAAATGGAGGTGCCAAAAGGAGTTAGCTTTCACTTTGCATTAGGAACATCAGTAACAACAGAAGCCCTGAGCAAATTATATAACCCTGTTTGCCTCAGTTCCTCACCTATAAAATGAGCTAGAGAAGGAAACAGTAAACCACTTCAATATTTTTAGAAGGAAACCCCAGATGGGGGCACAGAAATTCAAATATGGCTGAAATGATGGAACAACAAACATGCAGGCTATCCATCAGTTATCTCTCCTCCCAACAAATCATCTCTTCCTGTCATGCATCATTTGGATGACATCCTTTGCCTTTCTTTACCTGCACAGCACTTCCTTTATCATATCACCTTTCCTTTACCCCTTTATTTCCTTTTGGGTGGCCCTCAACCTAAAGGTTATGGAGGATGTGGCTTACAGTTGACTTACAGTCCTACAATATCACCAGAATTTTGTTGCCAAGGAGATGAGTCTTTGTATCTTAGAGAAGCATGAGTTCATGCCGGGCTGCTCTTCTGCTGTTCCTTCTGGATTCAGATCATTGCCCAGCTCAGTGCTTGTGCAAAATGAATGTATAGATACACCAAGTCTAAGCTTTGTCTATCTAACTGTATATAAATGTCTGCATAACTGATATTTTCATCCATTTGACTTCCCCAGTATGTATTGTCAGGCAGAACTCTTTTTGAATAACTCTGGCTCTCACTTTGAAGGCTCTGAAATGTCCCAGGTCTTCACTGCTAAAATAAAAGTTTTATAGTCAAGATTATTTTATTACCTAATTTATTACCTCACAATCAGAGCCACTCTATTTGGTCCAGATGCTAGCTAGACTGGTAAGTGAAGACATGATCTGAAACATGATCTTGTTATCCCTCAAAGAAATGAGATTTTTTTTACCTTAAAAATAAAATTAAATCTCTTTATCCCATCCAGTCATCTTCTTCTGATTCTCCCCTCCAGCCATCCTTTTCTGATTTCTATCATTAATTCTTGGGAATACACCGCTATCCTTTGCTATCCCTCTTGCATTCAATGGTTAGAACCATTTTCATTGTATTACTCTCCAGTCAGAAGATTACAGGGACTGCCTATTACCTGTCTTGTCACATTTGAATTCCTCTGCTTCTGTTATCCAATGCTATGAGTCCTCCCATCCCTGAGGAAAAAAAAGGTTGTTATCCCAAGGGAGACAGCATGGTGTGGTGGGGAGAGATCAAGGCTTGCAATTAAAGTATCTTAGTTCACCTGGTTGACTAGACAAATGATTTAACTTCTCTGGGCCTCAGTTTCTTCCTATGTAAAATAGAAGAATCAGAAGAGATGACCCCTAAGGTTGCATCTAGTTTTAAATTGGTGGACCTTAAACGTGACTTGACTTCTGTCTGCTTCAGGGTAATTTTAGAACCTTCTTACTCCATTGATCCATGTCCTCTTCCAAAGAGCAGCCGGAACTTTACAAAGATCCTCTTATTCCATTAGGTTACACCCACTCTTTTGTGAACTACTTTGTAAAAGTTCTTAAATTGTTGTGTGCCTGGCCATCCCCAACAAAATTATATAATCCTTAGAGATAGGTATTCCTTTTAAATCCTTTGTATCTTCTTCAGAAGGGACAAGTACAATACTGCACATTCAGAGAAACTCAATATTGATTGACTCCTCCAGGTTACCTACCTTTGGTTCATTTGTACTATAACATAGGGAGAAGTAGAAAGATGTTAAAACCAAATTAAATCAATTCTGTTACTCATTAGCTTATTTATTGAGTGGTTTTATTGGGGAAAGAGAATGAAGCTAGAGAGAAATGAGGTTTAGAGATGAACTGAAGATTTGGTCCAACCATGCCCTTTGGCCTCCTGTCTTCACAGAGAAGTTGGTGGAAGCTTCCTCTGAAACAGCTTTGTTCTCCAGTACATCCACATCCTCCAAACTTGTAGCTTACTTTTTGTTTTTGATGAAACATTTCAGATCCTGAATATAGCCTTTGGTTTTGTTTGCATCCTCTTCTTTAAATAATGCACGGATGCTCACTTGGCAGTAGTGTTTGTCAAAGAATAAAAGTCTCCACTGACCTGGAAAGCAAGTCTGTCAGGTGTATTTTCAGTGAGAAGTATCAAGTTTGCAGTTGAGAGAAGTAAATAGCAGCATGGTTTTACTTGGTGTCAGTTCCCCTGATGAAAGTCTTTTTTAAAAAAAGATACTTTTAGTTGAATTATGTAAGGGCATAGGAGGGGTGGGGGTGGCACTGGTGAGTGGGACTCAAAAATGGCCTTGATGCAAGTTTTCCAAGTCTAACCTCCAATGTTGGCCTATCTCAGAGACTTAATGAACTCAGGGATGCTGTGTGACCATATTCTATTGGGAGAAAAAATTGGATGTCACTCTAGGCCATTAAATTTGTCTTCTCTATAGACAGAAGGCCTGGGCATTCCTAGATGAAGAGTTTAACATAAAATAACAACAACAATAATTTGCACTTCTTTTTGTCCAGGTCCCACATTATAACCTCCTCTATGTACTACTCACTCATTCTGGGTGATTCTCATCCACGTTTTTCTCCATAGAGTATGCAATGCACTCAAGTCTTACTCTATTTCAGGGATTCTAAACTTGGGGCTTATGAACTTTAATTTATATATATATATATATATATATGTATATACATATATACATATATGTGTGCATTTATAATGATATCTGAATACACATATATATGCACACACATGCATGTATGTATGCATGCATACACACATACATATATGTGTGTATATATATGCCTTTGATATAATTGGTTGTTTTTGTAAATGAATGCATTTTATTTTCTGTAGTAAAAAATATTCTGATAAGCCCCATTAACAGATGATTGGCAATCCATAGAGACAATAAGACGTTTGTTTTGTACATACTTAGATGAGAGTACATGCTGTTGGACCAGGAATGAGATTTCCTCTGTGTAAGGGGAGCCTTATGAGGAAATTCCCTCTACCCATACATCTTGGGACCTTCTCTGCAGTTTATAATGTCCACATCCAAAGCCAAAATGATTTATCTTACAGTGAAGAAACTCTGACCCAGACATCAGATGTCTCACACAAGGTTTCATGACTAAGATCAGGATAGAGACCTTTCCATTCCATCACATTCCCTAGTATTATCAGATGACTTTTTGTATGAATTCTGATTTCTTGGTTTGATTTGGAGAGTTATCTGAGGAATTGGCAAATTAAGTGACTTTCTGGGATGTGAGGAGGTTACAAAATCAGTATGTAGTTGACAATGAGGATGGCCAAAGGTAAGGGAGCCCTAGAGGGGAAGGTAGAACACACATCAAGTGTTACAGTTTAGGAAACTGAGGCAGACAGAGGTTGTGTTTTGATCAGGGTTACACAGCTAATTAAGTGTCCGAGGCAGGATTTGAACTGACATCTTCCTAACTTCAAACCTAGCACTCTATGCATTGTGACACTCTGTCAGAAGTGGCACTTTAATCCTGGTCTTTCTGAGTCTTAAGCCAATGCTCTGTCTTATACATTCATTAGTACACATGTGTGTTCATTACATGTATACATATGTGTTACATACTGAAGTATTATAACTATATATAAAACTTACATACATAATATATGCATATTCATATATACCTACATAAACATAGATATATCTCTATAATATAGATGTATAATATATGCACAATACATATAGATATCCATATCCATATACAATACATATACATTTATAAACATATTACACACAAAGCATATATACACATAAATAATACATGTATACCAATGTAATACACATATGCACACAATAATATATAATTATGTAATATTTGTATTTTATGCATATGAATATAATATATAAATATGTTCATGCATATAAAGTGTTTATATAACATATGTGTGTATATTTACATACTTAAGGATATCTCTCTATACACACATATACATATACATACTTATTTCATTCCAATAAGTAATGTGAAGAGGCTTTTCTATAACTCTATCATCACGTAAGACTTTCATGCTTTCAACACAGTTGTCTAACATCTAAGAGATTTTTCAAACAAATATTTCCAGTTTACCCCGAATAGGAGCAGCACTTCCAAGAAAACCAAAGTCACATCTACTTAATACCTCAAGATCACAGTGAAAAGGCCGGGGGGAGGGAAGGGAGCAGTCCCTAATCCAGATGTTTTTCCTAAGATCTAGTGAAGAACATCTGGATATTCACAAAGTTCTCAGTTCTCCATTGTTGGTGTTGAATAAACAAAGCATTCAGCATTCTGGCTTTTCCCTGCTGCGTCAGGTGCTTTGGAGTGAAGTAGGAAATATAATAACTAAGCTCGACTCTGAATATTATAAACCAGTGCTTGTCTGCAACAGAACACACTTTGAACCCTGTGGGATATTCAGAATTGTAGTATTCATTTCTCCTCGAGATCTAGGCCATTCCTTGAATATTTTGCCAGGAGAATAAGAGAAAATACCATGGAAAAAATGAAGTTTTTCTTTAAACAGTATTATTTTCTTTTTGGGTTGTTCAGGAAGTAAACATAGATAAAGAAAGCACAGTTAGAAGAGAAAGCTATCTGATAATAACAGGGAATGTGATGGAGTAGTCTCTGTTCTGGTCTTAGTCATATAACTTTGGTGAGACATTTGATGTCTTTGGTTCAGAGTTTCTTCATGATAATATGAGTCAGTTGAACTTTGAATTTGGAGTTGCAGGACCTGTTCAAATACCAGTTCTGCTATTTTTTTAATATATGGCTTTGAATAAGTTACTTAATTTAATGACTCCCAGGAACATGAGAAGAGAATTGGACTAGAAGATGACTCTGAAGGTCCTTGACTATTCTAAAGGTTTACAGTCCTCTGTGATGAGATGAACTCTACCACATTGGCCATTTCTAAGGTAATATGAACACAGATCTCCTAGCCTTTCTACATTTTTCTAATCTAACTCTTTTGTTCTATTTTCTACCATAGAAAAATCTGGACTAATTCTGAACATGAGTTATGATGCTGCAGTAAGGCATGAATGTTAAATGAGGTTGGAACTATCTAAGTTCATTCAATGAAATGAATACTTAAATATTTTTCTTAATGGAACTATTCCAAATAGTCGACACACAGTTGACAACAAAGGGCTGATGATGCTCTTGCTGGGAGTTGTTAAACCTAATTTATTACCTAATTATATCATTTGAACTGATGTTTCTATGCCCAGAACCAAGATGTACATGCTTTCTATATAACAGTTACTAAACCTTTAGTAACTGCTTTTTAAAAGCATTTAACTTTTATTTTAATTAGATTTATAGCATCGCTAAATCTGTAAATGCCATTTTCAATTCTTCAAAGGTTATATACAATCATATCTACAAGTCAGCATACAGACTGTAAAAATACTACATCTTTAAGAGACAGAGATTTTTTTAAAAAAGATAAAATCAAAGGACCAATGTGCAAATACTATTCCTATGACTATCTAGGAATCAGCAGGTACTCTCTATTCTTTTAATTATATCCAATTCAGGCTTCTTATTCTTCCCTGAGCATCTGAATGATTCCAAATTTTCCATGATTTTCTTCATCAAAATCAGTAAGTAAAAGAAATTACTTTAATCACTCACTCTTCACAGCAGAAGTGGTGGGCTGTTGTTTTCAGAGAAAGTTCAACTTGAAATGAAAAATTCTTGAGTGGGGGAAAGGAAACCATTGTAGGTAGAGTGGCTCAATAACTCACTTTTTTGGAAGATAACATAAAGTACTTTCCATCCTGACCTTTCAGATGGTGCCCATTTTGTTGAAAAATTAAAAAAGATTTGCCACTCAGCTTTGCAAGGTCAATTTCAGGAAGAAAGCTTGATTTTCTTCCTTCATTTTTGGACTTTGGTGTTTTCTTTTAGATCAAAGACTTTGTTAGGCTTTTAGGTAAAGGCAGTGGGTCCTTTTGCTTTGATTAAATGATTTCTAATTGGCATCTGTTTGCTATAGATAAGGATAAGATTGTTAATATGCATTTGTTCTCAACAGTAAGGCATTTGTCTCAGAGGTAGCATGGTATAGGAGGAAGAATGTGGGAGTTAGAAAGACTTGAGCTCAAACTGCCTCGCATTTTTAATAGCTATGTGACCCTGTGCAAATCTATTAATCTTGTCTGGCTCAGTTTCCCAAGATAGAAGGTGATGCTAGATCCTACCTTATAGGATTGTTATGAGAATCAAATGAGATAGCCTATGTAAAATGCTTTGCAAGCATGACAAGTGGTGGATATTATCCATAGCTCTAATCACATGGTGAAATGTAAAAAATACTGAACTTGGAGTCAGGAAGGCCTAAATTCAAATCCTCTGTGACCCTAGGTAAATTCTCAGAGTTTCTCTATAAAACAGAGATACAAATAGCATCTACCTCCCTGGGGTGTGGTTAGGTCTAGATGAGATGATGTATGCAAATATATGCAAATATATGTAATCTGTGAAGCACTATATAAATGTTAGTTATTAAAAAACAGGTATTTCTATTTCTTATTATATGCTGGGCACCATGCCAAGCATTTTACAGATATTATCTTCTTTGATCTTCATGACAGCCCTGGAACGTAGATGCTTTTATCACCTCCATTTTACAGATGAGAAAACTGAGATTTGGTGACTTGCCTAGAGTTACACAATTAATAAGTATCTGAGACAGGATTTGAACTCATGTCATCCTGACTCCAAGGCCAACACTCTATTCACTATGACATCTAGATGCTCATAATAATGATGATTATTAATATTAACATTATAGCCATTAGATATTTTAAAATTTCTTTTCTGAGCTGACTAATGAATATGTCACCTAGTTTCCAAGCTACTGGAAATGTGACTCTCTGTGCGGAGTGATATTTAAATTGTAATGTAATATTTGCAAAATGCTTTAAGCACATTATCTCATTTGTATCTTAGCAACTCTATGAGTCAGAAAGGACAGGGATTATTATCACCATTTTATAGATGAGGAAACTGAGGTTCCAAGAACTGAAGTAATATATTAGTCCTGTTTGAACACTCATTTTACAGAAAAATGCAGAAAACACAACTCTTAGACACTGCCACTTGCACAAGAGCCAAGATGGGACCATGGTTCCTCTGTTTCTAAAACCAGTGCTCTTTCCTTCATATTTCTCTTCATCTCTTCTATAAAATGAAGGAATTGAAGTAGAATATATCTAATATGCTTTCCAGTTTTAAATCCTATGATTCTGTACCTGAGTTCATCTTTTTTGACTTAGTAACACAGAATTAGCAGCTTTTTTCTTTAAAAAAAAAAAGCCTAGATTGAGATTTTACATGTCTGCAGCAGCTAGACCATGCTTTCAAGAGGAGTTGACTTACCATTCCTCATATTATTTTCAGAATTGATTTTTAACCCTCTAGCATCTTTTTACTGATGCAAAAGTTCTAGAGGCTGCCCATTCAACTTTGTCTCATGCAAATACTCTTTTCATCCACTTAATTTTTCTGGTGTGGATAACTGAGGACAAATTCTTTCAAATAATCATGTGCCTCATTTCAGGAGCTCTGAAATACTCTGAGGCAATTCAATCAACATGATGCTACCTATAAGCAGTAGAATTTGAAGGACCTCACCATCCACAGGAAGCCCCTCTTTGACTTGGACTCTGCACTGTAACATAGCACCTTTAGTGGGGGCATGTTTAAGCTGTGGTTCAAGTTTGGTATATTTGCATAAAACTGTTCTCATTGGTGGAGAGCATGATTATTTGATATTGTGTGCTTGCATAAAGAGCAAAGTTGTTGAGATCTTTCAAGAGATTTTCTCATTGCTACTAGCTTTGAGAGAGAAGATACTTATTTTCAGGTTCTTTTTGTGGAGAGACCCTTAGAGAAAGAGAGGAAACTTTGGAAAGCAGCAGACTTGTAGAGGAACCAAAACCACAAGTTATCCCTGATTTCCAGCTTTCCTCCCTATGGACCTTGGGAAATTTCCCCTTGGGTGAGATCTGATATGTTTAATTTTTCTGATTTCTGTTTGCTATCTGCTTGAAAAATAGTGTTAATTTGTTATTTACTATTTGTAACTTCTTTTTTTTTTTGAGGGCTACTGGGGTTAAGTAACTTGCCCAAGGTCACACAGCTAGGTTTTTGTTTGTGTGTTTTAAGTGTCTGAGGCTGGATCCGAACTCAGGTCCTTCTGACTCCAGGGCCAGCGCTCTACTTACTGCACTACCTAGCCGCCCCTGTTATTTACTATTTGTGAGGGGCTTTTGTGTAACTGAAATTTGGTCAGAAGATAGTCATTCCTTTTAATAAAGCTCAGGATAATCTTTCTCCTTTGAGGGAAAGTGGCTTAACCCCCCACCCCCACCCTGCCACCACACACAGAATTTTTTTCCCTAGTTAACAATATTTAAGGAAAGACATAGATGTAATTCTAGCTTAATCCTTCTCTGACATGAACAGAGTAGCTGGCCTCATGGTCCCAATCTCCTATTCTATTCCAGGTAGGAATTAATGTATCCTTTGGAGAAGGGTGATTGAGATTAGTATTTATGTCTCTCTGAAAGTCACATTTAGACCATCCATGTGGACATATACATGCACTATGTGGGCAAGACACCTTGCAAAAGGTTCCCAGTTTTATTTTCATTTGATATTAACAATCAGAAAGACATTGGATAAG
Source organism: Gymnobelideus leadbeateri (assembly GCA_011680675.1). NCBI lineage: Eukaryota > Metazoa > Chordata > Mammalia > Diprotodontia > Petauridae > Gymnobelideus > Gymnobelideus leadbeateri. The sequence continues at coordinate 1,188 of WOXC01000209.1, read as the reverse complement.
ATTTTCTCTTTGGTCATCTAATTTCAGGATAGGTGAGTTGGGTTTCAATCTGTATTTTTGGAAGGAATAGCTGTATCAACAAAATCACAACTCCATTACAATATCAGAGCAAATTTTTCTAACTGCTGTCTTATATCTGACAACTATTGCAAATGTGTCCTTTTTTTGGACAATTCAAATGTAGCCTACCTACAACTGATTGGGCATTTTAAAAATAACCTTACCTTATTAATCTTAATTAATCAATATGTTTTAAACAGCAGACACTATGCTAAGTACTTATTTTTTTAGTTATTGAGGCTGAGACCAGACCAGAAATGAAATGGCCACTCAAAGACCTGATACCACTCCTGATTATCATAGAAGCCTTGACCTGTTTCATTTCTGACTTGAGACAGTTTATCCTTCTTCAGATAGTCTAGTTTCCTTCTCTTCCTCCCTCCTAGGAAATCACTATCTTAGTGTCAGACTTAGTGCAGACATTTGGCCAGCTTTATCCTTACTGAAGTTCAGAACTCCTAAACTCAAGATATCCACTAGCCTCAGTCTCCCCAGCAGCAGAATTATAAGAATGTGTCAGTACTCCTAGCCATATAAGTAACTTTTAATAAATATAGTATCAGAAATATAAATATAAAAAAATAAATAGCCATATAAGTAACTTTTAATAAATATAGTATCAGAAATATAAATAAAGTAAATGGTTGAAAAATTAGTGACGTATTTGGAAAGTCAGATGTTAAGATGACTTCTATCTCATCCCCCTATGTGGCATAGTTGAATTTTAGAACTAAGTAGAAACCAAAGATATAAATGAAGCCATGCTAAAGCACCTGCCATCCTCCCTTCCTAGAGGAGCAGCAGAAGTCAGATACTTTCAATTTGCTTTGGTGCAGGGAGGATTAAAGTTTAATTGAAATGCTGATATTAAAAATTCTTCTAAATAAAAAAGAAATACTATTACGGGTGGGTAGAAACAGAGCAAAAGAAAAGCCACTGCTACTTGGGAAATACTGATCACTGCTTACCAAGCTTGGGAGCAGATTAATGTCTCTCTAAGTTGAATTTAATTTTCTTCTGGCCATAAATCTAAATGACCCAAACAACCTGGGATGCAGGGAGCAATCTTTGAAATAATGTGGTCAATTGCAAAGGGGCCCCTGTCTGTGCCCCTAGAAGAAGCAGCTA
>WOXC01000208.1:0-191573 GCA_011680675.1 Gymnobelideus leadbeateri | reverse complement strand
GATGTTATTGTGACTGTTGTGCTTTAGTTTCTTGAATGTTATGTTTCAGGTCATTGATAAATAAATAAATAGTTCATTATATTATGCGATAAGACCCTTAAAGTTATTCACAGCAGCATTCCTCAGGATAGCTGCTTGTGATTGGCTTTAGAACCAGAAAGGGAAATCATAACACACTTAATAAGGTTAATTATTTACAATGCTACATGGGAAGATGATGCATGTAAATCATATGAACTTTCTCATTATTAGAGAACTTAGAAGGATTATATACAGACAGAGGACAGAGGTGTGTATTGAATATAATGGGATTATATCTTAAAAATAAAATTAAGGCATGAGAAAGAGAAATTCAATGAAGAAAATGAAAAGGAGAGGTAGAGTGGGGGTACATTATCTCTCATTAAAGAGGCACAAGAACTTTTATAATGGAGGGAAAGATGGGAGAGTGATGGGAGTTGCTTGAATCTTACTCTCACTGGAATGAACTCAAATATAGAATTTTACATATATATTCAGTTAGGTAGAGAAATATGTCTTACCATATAGAAAATTAGGGAGGTAAGGGGATAAGAGAAGTGGGGTGGTGAAAGAAGGGAGGGCAGATTTGGGGAGGTGGTAGTCAGAAGCAAAACATTTTTGAAGAGTGACAGGGTAAAAGGGTATAGAAAATAGAATAAATGAGGGTAGGGGTAATAGGAAGGAAGCATGTTAGCATGATAAAGTCTTTATCTCTCAAATACATAGAGAAATGAGTCAAATTCATGGGAACAAGAGCCATGGACAATTGATAAAATATGAATAGTCAGTTTTCAGAAGAAGTTATCAAAGCTGTCTATAGACATTTGAGAAGCTCATCTAAATCCCTATTGATTGTAGACATGCAAGTTACAATAATCTGAAGTACTACCTCTCATCTATTAGACTGACTAGTAGAATGGAAGAGGAAAATGACAAATGTTGGAGGGGATGGATAGAAATTTAAAGACTAATACACTGATAGTGGTAGTGTGAACTGATTTAACCATTATGTAGAGCTTGGGAATTATGCCCAAAGGCCTATAAAACCATACATATTCATTGATATTTCCAAAAGAAATTTTTTTTTTAAATGCAAGGGGGGCTATATATTTATAGCAGTTCTTTTCTGGTGGCAAAAATTTGAAGATTGACAGAATGCCCATCAATGGGGAATGGGTAGGCAGGTTATGTTATATGATTGCAATGGAATACTGTTGGCTATAACAAATAATGAACTAGATGCTCTCAGAAAAACCTGGAAAGACTTGCATGAACTGATGTGGAGATAAATGAGTAGAGCTAGAAGAAGACTGCACAGAGTATTGCAAGATTATCAGCAATTAATGGCATAATTGTTCTCAGCAATGAAATAATCCAGGACAACACATAAGGATTTATGATGAAAATCCTATTCATTCCCAGAGAAAGAACTGATGGTGTCTCAGTGTAGATCTATGTATACATTTTTTACTTCATATTTCTGGGTTTTTAAAAATTTGATCCATGTTTTCTTTTATAACACGACTAATGTGGAAATGTTTTGCATGACTATACCTGTATAACCTATATCAAATTACTTGACTTCTCAGTGCGGGTTGTGAGGGGCAGGAGGGAGAAAATCTGAAGCTCAATTTTGAAATGAATGTTGAAAATTGTCTTTATATGTAATTTTGGAAAATAAAATGCTATTTTTTAAAAATAAATAAAATAAATAAAAAATTTTAAAATAAGAAAAATATAATAATGGGTTAAGGGAGGCAATGCTTTGAAGCAAAAATAGACTTTTGAGGAGCGATAGGATATAAAAAAATAGAGGTGAAAAAACAGAAAAATGGGATGTAAGGAAATGACACAATTAGTAAGCAAAACTGTCACTATGAAAAGGATGAAATCATCCATAAAATGGAAGCAGATAGAAGAATGGATCAGAAACAAGAATCTAACAATATGTTGTTTATAAGAGAGAAACCTGGAACAGAAAGACACACAAAGAGTTAAAGTAAGGGGCTGGAACAGAATCTTATATACTTCAGCTGAAGTAAAGAAAGTCAGGGATAGAAATCATGATATCAGACAAAGCAAAAAATAGAACCAATTAAAAAGTGATAAGTAGGGAGACTATATTTTGTTAAAAGGCACCATAGATAATGAAGTAATACAAAAATGTTATAGCAAGTTTCTCTGGAAAAGGCCTCATTTTTTTCAACTATATACGGAATAAAGAAGCAAATAAAATATATAAAAATATGAGCCATTCTCTATTTGATAAAGAGTCAGTGGATATAAACAGGCAGTTTTCAAAAGAAGAAATCAAAGGTATCTAAGTCACACGAAAAATTCTCCAAATCAATATTGATTAGAGAAATGAAAATTAAATCTGCTCTAAGGTACCATTTCTTACCTATGGGAAATGAGAAATGCTGAAGGGTATGATGGAAAATAGGTACTCTAATAAATTATTGGTGAATTAATGAACTGGTTAAATCATTCTGAAGAACAATTCAAAACTATGCCAGAGGAGCTATAAACCTGGGCATACTTTTTTTAGCCCAGTAATATCTCTAGTAGTTCTGTATCCCAAAGAGATCAAAGGAAAGGAAAACGAAAGTATATGTATAAAAATGTTTAAATCAGATCCTTTTATGGTGGCAAAGAATTGGAAATAGGGCAGATGCTCAACAATTGGGGAATAACTGAACAAGTTGTGACAAATTATTTTGATGGAGTATTATTTTGCTATAAGAAATGTTGAGTAGTTGCTTTCAGAAAAAACTTAGTGGGACCTATGCAAACTGATACAGAGGGAAGTGAAAAGAACCAGGAGATTGTTATGTATTGTAAAAGCAATGTTGTTATCAGGAGCAATTGTGAAATACTTGGCAGCTCTGATCAATGCAATGATTGAAGACAATTCAAAAGGACTCATGATGAAAATAATGTTCTTCATCTCTGGAGAAAGGTGTGTATCCATATTAAAATATAACTTTCTCCTTTTCTTTCTTCTTACTTTTTATTATGACTAATGTGAAAATATGTTTTCCATGATTCCATGTGCATAATTAATATATTGCTTGCCTTCTCAGCAGAAGGGAGAAAAATTTGGAAGTCAAAATTTTAAAAGAAAAGAAAGCTTAAATAAAAAATGAAATTTAAAAAAATAGAATAGTATCATTGCATTAGAAAAAAAAAAATATATATATATGCATCTCCTCCTTCCTACCTACAAAACCATCCTTCATAATAAAAGAAAAAAAAGTGTCAGCAAAACCTGACAATACATCAATAGAGACCGCCTATATTTGCAATATTTGTACTGTAGTATTCTACCTCTGCAAAAATGGGAGGGAAGTAGAGTTTCCCATGTCTTTTTCTCTATGGCCAGGATTATTTATTACACTTAGATATTCAATTTATTTTACTTTGATTGATGTTCTTATGTTTATCCTATTTTAGTCATTTTACATATTGTTTTCCTAAATGGGCTTACTTTACTCTATAACTTTTCCCATGCTTCTCTGAATTCTTCACATTAATCATTTCTAATGTCACAGAAGAATCAGGAGAAATTTTTGAAGTGAATTAAGTGAAAAAGTCTAAGTAAAAATGAGGATGGGTAGTGAAAGAATTGGATTTGGAGGGACACAAAGCAGAGCCAATAGATAGAACCATGTAGGATGAATGAAAGTAGAAATTTACCCCCATTGGATTTGGAAAATAGGTAATCCTACCTGATAGGTGTCACAAAGGCAGGGTATTTGAACCATAGATTATATAGTATGTGATTGTTCTCTAGAGCTATACAGTGACAGTGCAGACTACCATGGAAGGATGTCTCTAGGTCATTATTCTAGATGTTGGTGCCCAGGGAAAAAAACCCATTAGCACCTTGCTTATTGTGACTGTTTTACTTGGGGTGGAGGGAGAAGGAGAAAAACCAGTTTGGATAGTTCAGAGAAGATAATACTATGTGAGATTAGATCCTCTTTGGAAAACGCTAATTTTTTTTTTTAGAAAGCAAGTTTTGTTTTGTTTTTGTTTTACAAAGATAAAATTCCTTAAGTTCTATAAAGGCATTGAATTTTATTTGATTTATTACTATATGCCTGAATGATCATGGCAAAATTTAACTTTCAGTTTTCAACAAGATGCTAAAAATGATCATCAATAATAACAATTAAATGTATGTATATTAATAGGTCATGCAATCCATAATTTCCTTACATTCTAAGAACTGTGCAAATCAAAGAAATATTTGAAGTAGTTAGAAATGGTAATGGCCTAATTAGGCCCATAAAGTATTTCTCAATTTGCACATTTTTCGAAGGAATAAAGAAAGTCCAGAAAGATGTGCATTTTAATGCTAATCTAGTCTCTCACTGACTGTAACCATCCCAGACAAGAAAGTAACCTGTATATGCATCCATTAAATCATATTTAGAATGAGGATCAGAGTTCTCTTTTGCCTCATCATCATATAGATATAAGAAGTAGTCAGTCCAGTGCTATATGCTGGAGTTAACTCCTACCTTCTTGAAATCCATTTTTTAAATTGTATTTACATTTTTGGAAATTGGCAAATGCTATAGATCAAGATTTTATTTTTTTATTTATATTCTAGACTTTAGAAAGTGATGGAAAATGATACTAATGTAGCTTGAGCTTAAAAGAATGCCATATATAAATTTTAAGAGAGATGATTTTTAAACATTTACTAGTACACTCGTTACCATAGGATCTGAGTTGCAAGGATCCTAAGCCCAACCATAACTGAAAAAGAGGTCCCTGAAGGGAACGTACTGCTGATTCATCACTCAATTAAAATGGTAAGGAAAAATTCCTAACATCAAACCCATCTTTGCCTCTTTGCAACTTCTTTTAACCCTATATTACCAAGTCTATACTGGGCATTTCAAACTGAGTAACTTGGTGATTTATGAGAGTCAACACATTCAAAACTGACCTTACTTTTCCTGACAAACTCAATATTCTACTTAACTTCCCTTGTTCAGTTGAAGGCACTGTCATTCATCCAGTCTTCAAGATCCAAAACCTTGGCATTACATTCACCTCACATATTGAATCAGTCTCCCAATCACATCCTTTCTATGTTCTTAACATATAATCCAGATTGCACAGTACATAGAACACAGGACCTGGAGTTAGGAAAATATTAATTCCAATCCAAAATCAAATACTTACTAGATGTGTGACTTTGGGCAAGTCACTTAACTTCTTTTTTTTTACCTTAGCTTCCTCATCTGTATGATGAAGACAATAATAACACCTAGCATTGTGTCATTGTAAGGATCAAAAGGAATAATATTTTTTGGTACTTAGCACAATGACTGGCTTAATAAATGTTTTCTCCTTATCCCTACTCTTTCTCACATTCAAACACTTCTCTGTACTGATCTGTCTCCCCCGTTAGTTCAGAACTTCATTACCTGTAGTTTCAGCTAGTAGGAGGCAGGGTCCCAATGCCAAGACCATCCCCCCTTTTTTTTTACTCTTCTCTTTTACTGTTGTCAACTAGATGGGACTGGTCTCTTAACTTGTGAGTGGCTGGAGCCAAATAAAGCAGGATAGAGACAATAGAATCAGAAATCAAACAGAAATTTAATTTTAAAGTGAGAGATATAGCTTGTAAGGAAGGACACATGTACCAGAGCCCCATCCCTATGGGGGGGGGGCACTTCAGTGTGGGGAGATCTCAATACTTATGCCTATGTCTATGCAGTATCTGTAGCCCTGACAATGAGGGTGTAATGGCAACAATGAGAAAAGCTTGATTCATAGCAGGGCTTCATGACCAGTATCAGTTCTCAGATTTTGCTAGAGGTTGAAATCATCCAGAGAGTAAGTACAAGGTTGTTGTTATGCCAAGGTCAGGCACAGGCTGCTCTGGGACTTAGCTCTGGAAAACATGGTGCCTCCTAATAGCTTGACACTATTGTTATCATTGTATTGATTGAGTTTGGTGTAACAACAATCTTTTGTGCTCATCCTCTAGAAGATCTCAGCAGCAGCAAAATGCCAGACTTGTTTCACTTCAGCCCCTTACACAAGCACCTGTTTGGAGCACGTTCTGGTGATGAAGCCCTGCTCTGAATCAAACTTGCCTCCTTGTTGCCATTACCCGTCATTGCTATGACTATAGTTCATTGCATAGCCACCAGTATATATATCAAAGCTGAGCCTCACTACAGTGGGTCTCCTCAGTATTCAGGCAGACACTGGCATGTATGTCTAGTTTCCCTCCTCCAACTGAATAAAGAAGGCTTTTTTGCCTATAAACTCTGTGAGCTCTTTTGTCATTCATTTTTAGAGTTGACACAGGCTAATGGCTTCCCAACTGGTAGCCCTGTCTTTTTTCTCCATACAGTTTCCAAAGTGTTTTTTAAAATGTATTTCCAATTGTGTAATGTCTATATTCAAGAAACTACACTGCCTCCTAGGATAAAAGATAATCTCTGCCTTATAATAGGGGTATGAGAGGTCTGCATTCATGAGCTTGAACATAATACCAAAATTTATATTTTTTAGGCTCTTTTCAACCTGATCCTAACATCTTTCCAGCCTCATTGGATATAATTTCCCTTCACTTACTCTACTGACGAGTCAAACCTAGGCTGCCGTGTTCCCTAATTATGACACAGCACCTCATCTACCAATGCCTTAGCCCTAGCCATGACTCATATCTGTAATGTACTTCCCTATTCACCTCTACTTAATCTGTTACTTTCTTAAATACTTGGCTTAGACTTTTTTGATACCTTCAGTTTCTAGAGGCCTCCCTCACAAATGACCTCACATTTAACTACTTCCCATTTATTCTATTTATATTTCCTCTATATCTCAATATGCTCCTTTCTCTAATAGAATATAAACATCTTGAGGGTATTAATTATTTCATTTTCTTTATATTCCTAGCACCTAGTACAGGGTCTGGCACATTAGATATAGATTCTTGAAAAAATGTTTGTTAATCAATAAAGTGAAATTACTAACACAAAAATAGTGGGTATCCCTCAAAGAGACTGGAGTTGATTCATTTTTCTCTCACTCCTTTTATTAGTTTTCTATTTCTTCCTCTGCTGTATTTTAAGGACTCCCTTTGGACCTAGGATGGCTATTTCAGAGTGTGGCTATAGGAGTACATGGAGAGATAGTCTTTAAGATTCTCTGTAGGGAGAACTGAAGGAAAAGGTCCTAAGGGTTAACTCCAAAATCATTGCCTAATACTTTAGAAGCCATTGGAGTATGAGATGCCCTGTGTCATGCAGGTATTGTGTTTGTGTGTGTGAGTGCCTCTATGTGTGCTTGGGGAGGTGGTTGAGGAGTAGAAGCTAGAACACAGAACTATTGCCAGGACTATCTTACTTGGTGAATTGCTTTCTTTTATTTTTCAAAAAAATCATTACCATGAGGTCAGTTCTTTTTATTTTTCAACTTCCTGTCATTGCTGATCTTTTTGTACTTGGGGTTTATTTGTTTATATAATTTTTTATTCTGGGAAGAGAAATGCTAGTAGGAAATCTCTCATACTGCCAAAATCCTAGGATTCCTCCATATTTTGATGAGAAGTACAGTAAATATACAGATTAATTTGAGAAGTGTTGTATTCTTTACTATATTAGCTAGACCCAATTATGAACACTGATAATCTGAAATTATTTAGCTTCTCTTTTAATTCTGTGAAAATTGTTTTGTCATTGACTTCATGTAAATTCTTGTAGGTTAATTCCCAGCTATTGCATGTTTCATCTTTTTGTTGTTATTGTTGGTTCAATAGGTTTATCATCTTGGTCTGAAAATCTTCATAGGAAATTATACATTGTGATGGTCTTTGACAATAGGTAATATGATACTACACTTAGAGAAAGATTGCCTTTGTCTGGAAAATGCGTTATTTCATCTGAGCAAGGAATATTTGGGAAGAACGCCTCTTTTTCTATTAAATTTTTTTCTTCAATTTGTTTTCATAGACTAGATTTTCGGGCATCCCAGCACAAAGTTTCTCCTCCATATATTCTATCATGTCCTTTTTTGATATATGCTGTGAAAACATTTTTTAAACCATATCTGTGATTTTTTTAGTAGAAAGACTTCCAACGAAGATGTTCACTTTACTTATGTAGATCCATAGCCTTGGTGGAATTTTTTATCTCAGAACACTGCTTGGGCCCCTGAAAAGTTATATAACTTCTTCAGGATCTGACAGTCTGAATGTATTCCCCAATGGCCTTTGAATGCTGGTCCTCCTGTCTCCATGGCTAAATTTCCATCTATCATACCATGTTGCTACTCATTGCTAACATTGGTTAGTATATAGATTGTATTATTCTGTCCAATGTTGGGTTTTTGTTGTACTTGAGCACTAAATTTCTTGCTTTGTGAAGGATAATCAGGGTACTAAGAGAAAAAGATTAACTCTCATCTATAACTTTTTAAAGAGCTCTAAACACTTTGTTTCTGTTAGTATTTCTGGCAAGATTATCTCCTTTTTTTTAATTAAACAAATGCTTTATTAACTTCTGGTTTACATCATACATTTCCACCAGATTATGAGTTACATTTCCCCCCATTTTTCCCTACCCACTACCCCAGAATAGCAGTCCCACTAGATATCCCCTCATCCAATCTGCTCTCTCCCATATCTTCTCCCATACCTCCTTCGACTTTGCCATTAGGGCAAGGTGAATCTCTGAGCCCCAATGCCTGGACATCTTATGAAACATTTAATTTTAAAACTTCAATTTTCAGATCCATTCCCTTCCTCCCTTGTCACCCACTCCCTCTGAGAAGATAAGCAATTCAGTATGTGTTGTACATGTATAGCTAGGCAAAACATTACCATAGTAGATATATTGTAAAAGACTGCTTATATTTCCCTCCCACCCATCTCACTTCCCACCTGGTCCATTCCCTACTTTGATCCTGTCCCTCTTTGATAGTGGGTACTTCCAATCTCCCTTCCCCTCAGAATGCCCTCCCCTCCATCATCCCCCCTCTCATCCTCATTTCCCCTACTCAGGAGAGTGAGTGAGGGTAAGATATTCCATTTAGTATGTATGTGATTCTCTCCTTGAGCCAACTTCAGTGAGAATATGCTTTTGCCTTTTTGCCTTTCTGTTCCCCCCCCGCAACTACTTCCCCTTGCCTCTTCTACATGAGATAGTTTACCCTATCCTGTCTCTCTCCATCTCCTCTTGCCACTTTCCTCTCTCACTTCTTGACTTCACCCCTTAAGAATCATCCCTTCCTTGGGGTGGCTAGGTGGCACAGCAAGCAGAGGGCTGGGCCTGGAGTCAGAAGGACCCGAGCTCGCATACGGCCCCAGACACGCAACAGACAAGCAAAAACCCAGCCATGTGACCCCGGGCAAGTCACCCAATCCCAATTGCCCTCCAAAAAAAAAAAGAATCATCCCTTCCCATCAAATTCAACCTGTGCCCTCTACCCATGTATACCTGTGAACATATGCCATGTACCCTTCTTCAATTATTTTCATAATGAGAAAGGTTTCATCAAAGACAGTTATTGTTTTTCCATGTAGGAATGTAAATAGTCCAATGTTGATAAGTTCCTTTTGATTTCTTTTCCCTGATAACCTTCTCAGGCATCACTTGCTTCTTGTGTCTGAATGTCAAATTTTCTATTCAACTCTGGTTTTTTCCTCAAGAATGCTTGAGAGTCCTCTATTCCACTGAATGACCATATTTTCCCCTGAAACAAGATACTCAGTTTTGCTGGGTAGGTGACCCTTGGCTTCAATCCCAGCTCTTTTGCCCTCTGGAATATCATATTCCATGCTCTTCGATCCGTCAGTGTAGAAGCTGCCAGGTCCTGGGCTATTCTGATTGTGTTTCCACAATATTGAAATTGTTTCTTCCTGGCTCCTTGTAGTATTTTTTCCTTGATCTGGGAGTTCTGGAGCCTGGCTATAATATTCCAAGGAGTTTTTTGGGGGGATCATTTTCAGGAGGTGATAAGTGGATTCTTTCAACCTCTATTTCCCCCACTGGGTCTAAAACATCAGGGCAATTTTCCTTGAGAATTTCTTTAAGGATGATTTCTAGGTTCTTTCTTTGATCATGGCTTTCAGGTAGTCCAATAATTTTTAAATTATCTCTCCTGGATCTATTTTCCAGGTCAATGGTTTTTCCCATGAAATATTTCACATTGCGTTCTATTCTTTCATTTGTTTGGATCTGTTTAATAGTATCTTGATTTCTCATAAAGTCACTAGTCATTTGCTCCAGTCTGACTCTGAAGGAATGAATCTCCTCAGTGAGCTTTTGAGATTCTTTTTCCATCTGGCAAATTCGACTTTTTAAGGCATTCTTCTCCTCATTGCCTTTCTGAGCCTCTTTTGTCATTTGAGTTAGTCTATTTTTTAAGGTGTTATTTTCCTCAGTCAGGCTGTTGACAGTCATTTCATACTTTTCTTGCATCATTTTCATTTCTTTTCCCAAATTTTCCCCCACTTCTCTTATCTGCTTTTTAAGGTCCTCTATGGCCTGTAGCCAGCTTGTATTTTCATTTGGGGCTTTTGGTGCAGGAGTTCTGACCTCACAGTCCTCCTCCATGCTTTGAGCCTATTTGCCCCTAAAATAGGAGTCCAATGTTGAACTTTTCTGTTTATTTTGTTTCATTTGCCTAGGCATGTTACCACTTAATTACTTGATTTTTTGGGCTTGTTGCCACAGTAGGATTCTGCCACCAGACAGGTGAGCTTCTGCCCAAATGTGGGGTCTTCACAACTTCCGCCAGTTGTGTGGCCTCTGTAAACCCTCCACCCACTCTGGCAAGTTGGATACCCACTCCAAACTTCCCCCGCAGACCACAATCCAGATCCAGGCAGTTTAAAGCAAGAGTGATTAACCCCCAGACTGATTGCTGTATCTCCCTACAGTTCGCAGACCAGGAGCTAGAGCCACTACTGACACTGCAAAATGGCTTCTGTGCTGCATTTCTTCAGCAGCTTTTCACCCCCAGGGGAGGCAGCTGCATGTTCCCTAAATACTGGTCCCAAAGTCCGTAGGGCACTAACCTCTCACTTTGTCCTAGGCATATCTGTGCTGATAATTCTGGAATCGCCACAATTGCTGGTAAGATTATCTTCTATGTAGAAAATAAAGCCACAAGGCTGACTGCTGATGCTTTCCACATATAATTATCCCCACACATTTGCACTTAACGCTTCCATACCAAATCTATTAAGAAACCTATGACAGAGAAACAGATCAGTACAATCAGTCACAGCATAATTATTCAGGCTGTCCTTTGGCTCATACTCTGGCAATTTCTGACTAAACCATGTAATCATGTTGGCTTCCATATAGTTATGTGACCTGTAAGATAATATATATGTTTATGATTGATATCCCATATTTGATTATATAGGTTCTTATATGTGATTACAATAATTTATCTAACATTATTTAGAATGGAAATGTTTAATGAACCAATTGACTTGGCTCCTTCAGAATTTTCCTGTTAAGAGTATATATATATATTCTTTTAAGCAAATTATCAATTACACCAAACTGGCAAGGATAGTTATTATATTTGAAGACATGCTAAGATTCCTAAAAGATCCTTACATGGGGGCGGAGCCAAGATGGCGGAGTAGAAATAGCTTGTACAAGCCAATCTGCCCCCAGATTCGCCCCAAACTATGTAAAAGGGAACTCTGAACAAATTCTGGAGCCCCAGCACCCACAGAATGACACAGAGAAGCTAACGTCCCACTGAGGACAGCCCAGCAGCCATGCAGGAAGGACCAGCGCAGTGGTCTGGGATCTGGCAGCACGCAGAGCACAGGGAGCCGAGACGAGCCCAGGTCCGCATGAGCTGAGGTTTTAGCCCCAGGGCGGCAGGGCCAGTAGCCGGCTGGAGGAACCCCAGAACACCAGGAGCTGTGGCGACTCCAGAATTATCAATATAGACATGCCTAGGACAAAGTAAGAGGTTAGTGTCCTATGGACTTTGGGACCTGTATTTGGGGAATGCGTCGGCTCCCTCCCCGGGGGGCTAGAAGCCAGTGAGGAGACACGCCATTTTGTAGTTTTCAGAGGCAGCTCCAGCTCTCGGCCTGCAAATTTTAGGGAGATCCAACGATCAGTCTTGGGGGGTAATCGCTCTTGCTTTAACCTCCCAGGATCTGGATTATTATCGAGGGTGGAAGTCGTGGGTGGGTTTACAGCTTACCAGAAATGGAAGTAGCCCCCCACACGTTTGGGATGAAAATTCCTCTATTGAGCCTTAAAGCCATAGTGTGTCAACAAGCCCAAAAGTCAAGCAATTAAGTGGCAACAGGCCAAGGCAAAGGAGACAGAGAAATGCAACCCTAGACTCCTATTTTGGGGGCATAGAGCGGGAAAAGGACTGTGAGGTCAAAAGTCCTGCTCCAAAAGCCCCAGGGGAAAACATGAGCGGGTTGCAGGCCATAGACGACCTTAAGAAGGACTTGAAAAATGAAATAAGAGAAGCGGAGGAAAAATTGGAAAGAGAAATGAGAAGGATGCAGGAAAAGTATGAAATGAGGGTCAACAGCCTGACTGAGGAAAATAACACCTTAAAAATAGACTAACTCAAATGGCAAAAGAAGCTCAGAAAGGCAATAATGAGAAGAATGCCTTAAAAAGTCGAATTTGCCAGATGGAAAAAGAATCTCAAAAGCTCACCGAGGAGATTCATTCCTTCAGAGTCAGACTGGAGCAAATGGAAGCTAATGACTTTATGAGAAATCAAGATGCTGTTAAGCAGATCCAAACAAATGAAAGAGTAGAAGGCAATGTGAAATATCTCATGGGAAAAAACACTGACCTGGAAGATAGATCCAGGAGAGACAATTTAAAAATTATTGGACTACCTGAAAGCCATGATCAAAGAAAGAACCTAGGGGGGCGGAGCCAAGATGGCGGAGTAGAAACAGCTCATCCAAGCCTCTCTGCCCCCAGATTATCCACAAACTATGTAAAAAAGGACTCTGAAAAACTTCTGGAGCCCCAGCACCCACAGAACGACACAGAGAAGCTAACCTCCTGCTGAGGACAGCCCAGCACCCTGCAGGAAGGACCAGCGCAGTGGTCTGGGAGCCAGCAGCGCGCAGAGCGCAGGAGCCGAGCCGAGCCCAGGTCCACTTGAGCCAAGGTTTTAGCTCCAGGGCGGCAGGGCCAGCAGCCAGCTGGAGGAACCCCTGAACACCAGGAACTGTGGAGATTCCAGAATTATCAACATAGACTTGCCTAGGACAAAGTAAGAGGTTAGTGTCCTATGGACTTTGGGACCTGTATTTGGGGAATGCGTCAGCTCCCTCCCCTGGGGGCTAGAAGCTGCTGAGGAGACACGCCATTTTGTAGTTTTCAGAGGCATTTCCGGCTCCCAGCCTACAAATCGTGGGGAGATCCAGCGATCAGTCTTGGGGGGTAATCGCTCTTGCTTTAACCTCCCTGGATCTGGATTGGGATCTAGGGTGGAAGTTGTGGGTGGGTTTACAGCTTGCCAGAAACGGAAGTTGCCCCCCACACGTTCGGGACGAAAATTCCTCTATCTGGCCTTAAAGCCATAGTGTGGCAACAAGCCCAAAAGTCAAGCAATTAAGTGACAACATGCCAAGGCAAAGGAAACAGAAAAATGCAACCCTAGACTCCTATTTTGGGGGCATAGAGCGGGAAAAGGACTGTGAGGTCAGAAGTCCTGCTCCAAAAGCCCCAGGGGAAAACATGAGTGGGTTGCAGGCCATAGAGGACCTTAAGAAGGACTTTAAAAATCAAATAAGAGAAGTGGAGGAAAAATTGGAAAGAGAAATGAGAAGGATGCAGGAAAAGTATGAAATGAGGGTCCACAGCCTGACTGAGGAAAACAACACCTTAAAAAATAGACTAACTCAAATGGCAAAGGAGGCCCAAAAGGGCAATGAGGAGAAGAATGCCTTAAAAAGTCGAATTTGCCAGATGGAAAAAGAATCTCAAAAGTTCACTGAGGAGATTCATTCCTTCAGAGTTAGACTGGAGCAAATGGAAGCTAATGACTTTATGAGAAATCAAGATGCTGTTAAGCAGATCCAAACAAATGAAAGATTAGAAGGCAATGTGAAATATCTCATGGGAAAAACCACTGACCTGGAAAATAGATCCAGGAGAGACAATTTAAAAATTATTGGACTACCTGAAAGCCATGATCAAGGAAAGAACCTAGAAATCACCCTTCAAGAAATTCTCAAGGAAAACTGCCCTGATGTTTTAGATCCAGAGGGCAAAATAGAGGTTAAAAGAATCCACCGATCACCTCCTGAAAAAGATCCCAAAAAGAAAACTCCCAGGAATATTATAGCCAGGTTCCAGAATCCCCAGATCAAGGAGAAAATACTACAAGCAGCCAGGAAGAAACAATTTCAATATTGTGGAAACACAATCAGAATAGCCCAGGACCTGGCAGCTTCTACACTGAGGGATCGAAGGGCATGGAATATGATATTCCAGAGGGCAAAAGAACTGGGAATGAACCCAAGGGTCACCTACCCAGCAAAACTGAGTATTTTGTTTCAGGGGAAAATATGGTCATTCAGTGGAATGGAGGACTTTCAAGCATTCTTGAGGAAAAAACCAGAGTTGAATAGAAAATTTGACATCCAGATGCAAGAAGTAAGAGATGCCTGAGAAGGTAATCAGGGAAGGGAAATCAAAAGGAACTTATCAAAGTTGAACTATTTACATTTCTATATGGAAAAGCAATATCTGTGACTGATGATATCTTTCTCACTATGAAAATAATGGAAGAAGGGGGTGTGGTCATACAAATACATATGTGAATGTGTGTGTATATGGCTACAGTTATATATGGATGGAGGGCATAGGTTGATTTTGTTGGGAAGGGAGAGTACTCAAGGGATGAAATTATGAGGTGAGAGAGGAGAGTGGCAGGAGGAGATGGGGAGAGACATGGTAGGGTAAACTATCTCATGTAGGGGAAGTGGGTGCAGAGGAGGGGGAGAATGAGGAAGGCTAAAAGGACAAAACCACATTCACATTGAATTTGGTTCAGGGAGAAAATGACATACATACTAAATGGGATATCTCAACCTGCAGCAGGATGGGGGGAAGTGGGATGAGAGGAGGGATGATGGATGGGAGGGCATCCTTGGGGTGAGGGGAGGTTGGAAGTACCCACTATAGAAGAGGGACAGGATCATGTGGGGAATGGACCAGGTGGGGGTGGGATGAGTGGGAGGGAATTATAAGCAGCCTTGTACAATATATCTACTATGATAATGTTTTGCATAGCTAGACATGTACAACATATACTGAATTACTTATATCCCAAGAGGGAATGGGTGACAAGGGAGGAAGGAAATGGATCTGAAATTCAAGGTCGTAACATTAAATGTTTCAAATATATATATAAATACTATTATTAATACTCTTTTGCCTATAATTGGGAGATAAGATGTGCAGGCATTGGGACACAGAGATTCATCTTCCTCTAATGGAAAAGTCGATGGGGGTATGGGAGAAGGTGTGGGAGAGAGCAGATTGGAGGAAGCGATGTCTTGTGGGACTGCTATTCTGGGAGGGTGGGTAGGGGAATAATGGGGGGAAAATGATTGTAACTCAAAATCTGGTGGAAATGAATGATGTAAAACAGAAGTTAATAAAGTATTTGTTTAAAAAAAAAAAAGAAAGAACCTAGAAATCACCCTTCAAGAAATTCTCAAGGAAAACTGCCCCGATGTTTTAGATCCAGAGGGCAAAATAGAGGTTGAAAGAATCCACCGATCACCTCCTGAAAAAGATCCCAAAAAGAAAACTCCCAGGAATATTATAGCCAGGTTCTAGAATCCCCAGATCAAGGAGAAAACACTACAAGCAGCCAGGAAGAAACAATTTCAATATTGTGGAAACACAATCAGAATAGCCCAGGACCTGGCAGCTTCTACACTGAGGGATTGAAGGGCATGGAATATGATATTCCAGAGGGCAAAAGAGCTGGGAGTGAACCCAAGGGTCACCTACCCAGCAAAACTGAGTATTTTGTTTCAGGGGAAAATATGGTCATTCAGTGTAATAGAGGACTTTCAACCATTCTTGAGGAAAAAACCAGAATTGAATAGAAAATTTGACATCCAAACACAAGAAGCAAGAGATGCCTGAGAAGGTAATCAGGGAAAAGAAATCAAAAGGAACTTATCAAAGTTGAACTATTTACATTCCTATATGGAAAAGCAATAACTGTGACTGATGATATCTTTCTCACTATGAAAATAATGGAAGAAGGGTGTGGTCATATGAATACATATGTGAATGTGTGTGTATATGGTTACAGTTATATATGGATAGAGGGCATAGGTTGAATTTGTTGGGAAGGGAGAATACTCAAGGGATGAAATTATGAGGTGAGAGGGGAAAGTGGCAAGAGGAGTTGGGGAGAGACAGGGTAGGGTAAACTATCCCATGTAGAAGAAGCAAGGGGAAGTGGTTGCAAGGGAGGGGGAGAATAGGAAGGCTAAGAAGGCAAAACCACATTCACATTGAATTTGGTCCAGGGAGAGAATGACATACATACTAAATGGGATATCTCAACCTGCAGTAGGATAGGGGGAAGGGGGATGAGAGGAGGGATGATGGATGGGAGGGCATCCTTGGGGGGAGAGGAAGTCGGAAGTACCCACTATAGAAGAGGGACAGGATCATGTAGGGAATGGGTCAGGTGCGGGGTGGGATGAGTGGGAGGGAATTATAAGCAGCCTTGTACAATATATCTACTATGATAATGTTTTGCATAGCTAGACATGTACAACATATACTGAATTACCTATCTCCCCAGAGGGAATGGGTGATAAGGGAGGAAAGAAATGGATCTGAAATTTGAGTTCTTAAGATTAAATGTTTCAAATATATATATAAATACTATTATTAGTACTCTTTTGCTTGTAATTGGGAGATAAGATGTGCAGGCATTGGGACACAAAGATTCACCTTCCTCTAAAGGAAAGGTCGATAGGGGTATGGGAGAAGGTATGGGAGAGAGAGAGCAGATTGGAGGAAGTGGTATCTTGTGGGAGTGCTATTCTGGGAGGTTGGGTAGGGGAATAACGGGGGGAAAATGATTGTAACTCAAAATCTGGTGGAAATGAATGATGTAAAACAGAAGTTAATAAAGCATTTGTTTAAACAAAAAAGATTCTTACAGGCTAGAAAACTGGAGCAAATCCAAACAGAAGTAATTATTAGAAATAAATGTAAAATACTTATTTGGGTTCAAAAAGAACAACTTCAGAAGTGTAAGTTGCTAGAGGCCTGGCTAGAGAGCAGTTAGTCTGAAAAAAATAATTGAATTAATTATAAATTGAGTAATTATTAAATATTATTTGCAAAGCACTGAGCTGGAAATTAATATATAAAAAGTAAGATATTTTCTACTTTCAAGGAGTTTACACTCTAGGGGGAATGAAGGGACTATACTACATTCAATGTATGGAGTATTTTAAATAATTTATGATTGACAAAGAATCCCGGAAAAATTTTGTAATTCTTTCTCTGAACATTTTTATATAATACCATATTATTTAATTCAATACAAGAATATATATATATATAAAATATACAATCTTTGCAATTAAAATGTGATTCACAGATTAAAAATAATAAAATTGGCCAACAAAAATCAATGAAAATTTCCTCCCTGTTCCTTTTTAAATGCATTTATATATATATATATATATATATATATATATATATATATATATATATATATATATATATATATATGGGAAAGAGATGCACAGAGCAATGCTTCTTTGGTTTATTTCTCACTTATTATTATTATTTTTTATCTGTCATAATTAGATGGTAAGCTAGGTTTTGCAGTGGATAGAATGCCATATCTGCAGCCAGGAAAATTCGTCTCCTTAGTTCAAATATGGTCTCAAACACTTACTATCTGTGTGGCCCTGGGAAAGTCAGTTAAACCTGTTTGCTTTAGTTTCCTTGTCTATAAAATGAGTTAGAGAAGGAAATGGGAAAGCACTCCCATATCTCTACCAAGAAAACCCCAAATGGGATCACTAAGAGCTGGACATGACTGAAAAATCACTGAGCATGAATAGATCCAGCTCCACTTTCTTGCCCACAATGACTCAGACCAATGGGATTCATTTATATGGGTAAAGGTGTTATTAAAGAGATAGCTTGTGAGCATTTAGAAAAGCAAGTAGTAATTCCAAAGGGTGGGTTTGTTTTCATCAATAAGAGATAATGCTGCCACCAACTCAATTAGTTTTTTTTAAAGTAGTTATTAGAGTGGCAAATCAGAGGAATACTATAGAAATTGGTAATTTTTAGGAAAAGCATTTGGCAAAATTTCTCGTGCTATTCTTGTTAACAGGTTAGTGAGGTGCCAGTGAGAGTTAAGTGAAACAAGAATAGTTAAGTGGACCAAAACCGAAAGCAGCTATTAATACTATAATGTTAGGATGGATATATATCAAAATTATATGTTTCCTCTCCTGCTGTTTTTTTTTCAAATAAGACTTGGATTGAAGGCTACAGAGGGGCGGAGCCAAGATGGCAGAGTAGAAACAGCATGTCCAAGGTGCTCCCCCCCCCCCCATATCACCGCCAAACCACATAAAAGGGGACTCTGAACAACTTCTGGAGCACTACCACCCACAGAAGGACACAGAGAAGCTAATCTCCCAATGAGGACAGCCCAGCAGCCCAGCAAGGAGCAGCCAGCCCAGTGCTCTGGGAGCCAATAGTACAGCCCGCTGAGAAACAACAGCACAGCACTCTGGGAGCCCAGCCCAGGCCCAAGTGAGCTGCGATTTTAGCCCCAGGGCGGCTAGCCCAGCAGCCAGATGGAGGGACCCCTGAACACCAGCAGCTGTGGCGATTCCAGAATCATCAACACAGACATGCCTAGGACAAAGTAAGAGGTTAGTGCCCTATGGACTTTGGGACCAGTATTTGGGGGAGGTGTCAGCTTCC
The DNA here is from genome assembly GCA_011680675.1 of Gymnobelideus leadbeateri. NCBI lineage: Eukaryota > Metazoa > Chordata > Mammalia > Diprotodontia > Petauridae > Gymnobelideus > Gymnobelideus leadbeateri. Next base: position 172,560 of record WOXC01000208.1, on the reverse strand, counting down.
CCCATGCGCTAGAAGCTGCTGAGGAGACATGCCATTTTTGAAATTTCAGTGACAGCTCCAGCTCCTGGCATGCAAACTGTAGGGAGATCCAGCGATCATTCTTGGGGGGGTAATCACTCTTGCTTTAACCTCCCTGGATCTAGATTGTGATCTGGGGTGGAGGTTGTGGGGTGGGTATCCAGCTTGCAAGAACCGGAAGTTGTGAAGACCCAAGCTTTAGGGTGGAAGCTCCCCTGTCTGGTGGCAGAGTCCTACTGTGGCAACAAGCCCAAAAGTTAAGTAACTAAGTGGCAACAAGCCAAGGCAAAGGAAACAAAAGAAACAGAAAAATACAACATTAGACTTCTATTTTGGGGGCAAAGAGGATCGAAGCATGGAAGAGGAAGAGGAATGTGAGGTCAGAAATCCTGCTCCAAAAGCCCCAAATGAAAATATGAGTGTGTTACAGGCCATAGAGGACCTTAAGAAGGATTTCAAAAACCAAATAAGAGAAGTGGAGGAAAAATTGGGAAGAGAAATGAGAAGGATGCAGGAAAAGTATCAAATGACAGTCAACAGCCTGACTAAGGAAAATAACACCTTAAAAAATAGACTAACTCGGGGCGGCTAGGTGGCGCAGTAAGTAGAGCGCTGGCCCTGGAGTCAGAAGGACCTGAGTTCGGATCCGGCCTCAGACACTTAACACACACAAACAAAAACCTAGCCGTGTGACCTTGGGCAAGTTACTTAACCCCAATTGCCCTCCAAAAAAAAAAATAGACTAACTCAAATGGCAAAGGAGGCTCAAAAGGGCAACGAGGAGAAGAATGCCTTAAAAAGCCAAATTTGCCAGATGGAAAAAGAATCTCAAAAGCTCACTGAGGAGATTCATTCCTTCAGAGTTAGACTGGAGCAAATAGAAACTAATGACTTTATGAGAAATGAAGATGCTGTTACACAGATCCAAACAAATGAAAGAATAGAAGGCAATGTGAAGTATCTCATGGGAAAAACCACTGACCTGGAAAATAGATCCAGGAGAGATAATTTAAAAATTATTGGACTACGTGAAAGCCATCATCAAAGAAAGAACCTAGAAATCACCCTTCAAGAAATCCTCAAGGAAAATTGCCCTGATGTTTTAGACCCAGAGAGCAAAATAGAGGTTGAAAGAATCCACATATCACCTCCTGAAAACGATCCCCAAAAGAAAATTCCCACGAATATTATAGCCAGGTTCCAGAATCCCCAGATCAAGGAGAAAATTATCCAAGCATACAGGAAGAAACAATTTCAATATTGTGAAAATACAATCAGAATAGCCCAGGACCTGGCAGCTTCTACACTGAGGGATCAACCTTTTACAATATATCTACTATGGTAATGTTTTGCCCAGCTATATATGTACAACACATACTGAATTACTTATCTTCCCAGAGGGAATTGGTATCAAGGGAGGAAGGGAATGGATCTGAAATTCGAGGTCTTAAAAGTAAATGTTTCAAATATATATAAATACTATTATTAATACTATTTTGCATGTTATTGGGAGATAAGATTGCAGGCATTGGGGCACAGAGATTCATCTTGCTCTAATGAGGGTATGGGAGAAGATATGGGAGAGAGCAGATTGGATGAGGGGATAACTTGTGGAACTGCTATTCTTGGATGGTGGGTAGGGGAAAAATGGGGAAAAATTGTAACTCAAAATCTGGCAGAAATAAATGATGTAAACCAGAAGTTAATAAAGCACTTAAAAAAAAGCCTTGGATTGAAGCATTAATGGAATGAACAATAAATTCAGTGATAATGCAAATCTTGTGTTGATAACTAATATGACAAGGATACTTAAATATTATCATATTAATCATATTATTATATAAGATATTATATGTAATGTTATATATTATGTATCGTATAACATATTATTATAACATTTTATATTATATTGTAATAATATCATATCATATCCTAAAACACTGGGTTGAAATGAATATTTAATGACTTAATTTCAACACATGTAAGTCTAAAAGTTGGGTGAAAATATATACCTTGAACAGTACAGTACTGGGAAACTAAGGCTCAACAGTAGTTTGTCTGAAAAAGAATTGTAATTTGAAAGTATCGAAAGGTCAATATAAAAATACAAAACACTGTGTTATGATAATCAGATTGATATTTCAGTTTTATAAAGCTTGTCATATTTTTTGTCTCCCTAAACTAGCCTCAAATCTCCAGTCCCTTCCATATCATGTTTATTCATAGGCAAGTGGTATTTTCTGTGAATATTGTTTATTTTTCTAATTATTGGTATGTACTTTTATAATAGTATGTCAGAAGAGGCTGATATTAAATTTATCTTTTAATAGAATGATGTGGCTACAATAATATATAATTATGTATCATGTCCATGGTGTTAAAGGGCTCTGTTTTTTAACTTTTTTGGAGTTTATTGACTTTGTATTTTGGGTGATAGGTTAGCTTAAATATATATTATCTTTTGTATCTATGTCAACCATTTGGGTTTTAAACTTTCAAATCATATTTTAATTACAAATCTCCTTTATTCATCCTGGAAGTACTCAATCTCCCGGTGATTTATTTCTTGAAATATCTCATTATTAGGCTGGGGGGCAGAGTCAAGATGGCAGAGTAGAAAATCGACTTCCTCAGGGCTCCTGCTCCCACCTCCTCCAAATTATGTAAAAAATAACTCTAAACAAACTTTGGAAATATATAATCCACAAAATAACACAAAGAATCTAACCTCCTGCTTAAGACAGCCTAGGAGGCCTACAGAAAGGGGCCAGCACAGTACTCTGGGACCCAAGCACAGCCCCACACAAGCCAGAGGTTTTAGCCTCAGGGTGGCCACAACCAGCTGCCAGCTTGAGGGACTTCAGATCACCAGGAGCTGTGGTGGTTTCCAGAATTATCAATCCATAGATGCTAAGGACAAAGTGAGAGGTCAGTGCAGTGTGGACTTTGGGACCTGGAAGTTTGAGAGTGTGGTCCAACCTTTGCCCCTGGAGGGCAAAGGTGTGGCAGCCCTCCAATAAGTGCCATGTGGCTGCTCTGGAGATCCTGGCCTGCAAATTGTAGGGGGACCAAGCAACCAGTCTGAGGGGTAATCGCTCTTGCTTTAACCTACTTGGATCTGGACAACTGTCTGGGGTAGAGGTCCTGGGGTACATGACCAGTGTGCCAGAGCCAGTGGAGGCTTTCAGAGAGGGCAGATAACTGATAGCTCCAGCAGCTGAGAAAACCTCAGTGATTTGGGACAAAGCTCCCTGCTCTGGTTGCATACTTCTACTGTGGCAAAACACTCAACAGTCAAGTAATTGAAAGGCAACATGAGCATGGAAAAGAGGCAAAGCAAGCACAGCGGTCTAATGTTGGATTCCTTACTTGGAGACAAAAAAGATTAAAGCATGGAACAGGAGGAAGACAGCAAAGTCAGAACTGCTGCACCAAAAGCTTCCATCAAAAGAATAAGCTGCTTACAGTCCATAGAGGAGCTTAAGAAGAATTTTGAAAACCAAATAAGAAAGTAAAGGAAAAATTGGGAAGAGAAATAAGAATGATGCAAGAAAATTATGAAATGAGAGTCAACAACTAACACCTTAAAATTAGACTAACACAAATGGCAAAAGAGGCTCAAAAGACAATTGAGAGAAGAATGCCTTAAAAGCCGAATTTTGCCAGATGGAAAATGAATCTCAAAAGCTCGCTGAAGAGAATCATTCCTTCAGATTGGAGCAAATGGAAGTTAGTGACTTTATGAGAAATCAAGATACTATTAAACAGATCCAAACAAATGAAAAGAGAAGGCAATGTGAAAGATCACATTGAAAAAAACACTGACCTGGAAAATAGATCCAGGAGAGACGATGTAAAAATTTTTGGACTACCTGAAAGCCATGATCAAAAAAAAGAACCTAGGAATCATCCTCCAAGAAATTCTCAAGGAAAATTGTCCTGATAGTTTAGATGTCAAAATAGCAGTTGAAACAATCCATCAATCACCTCTTCAAAAATATGCCGAAAAGAAAACTCCTAGAATATTATAGCCAGGCTCTAGAGTTTCCTGATCAAGGAGAAAATATTACAAGCAGTCAGGAAGAAACAATTTGAATACTGTGGAAACACAATCAGGATAACACATGATCTGGCAGCTTCTACAGTGAGGAATCAAAGTGCTTGGAATGTGATATTCCAGAGTTCAAAAGAGCAGGAATTAAAACCAAAAATCACCTCCCTAGCAAAACAGAGTATCATGTTTCAGGGGAAAATATGGTCATTCAATGGAATAGAGGAGTTTCAAGCATTCATGATGAAAAAACCAGAGCTGAATAGAAAATTTGACATTCAGATACAATAAGCAAGAGAAGCATGAAAAGGTAAACAGGGAAAAGAAATCATAAGGAACTTATCAAAGTTGAACTACTTAAATTCCTACATGGAAAAATGATAAATGTAACTTAAAAAACTTTTCTCAGTATGAGAATAGTAGAAGGGAACAGAAATGTGTGTGTGTGTGTGTGTGTGTACAAACACAGAAATACATACATATTTATGTATATATGTGTGTATGTATATATATATATATATATATATGTCTATATAGGAGGGTATATGGGCATATGAATACACATGTGATTGTGGGTATATATTTGTACAGGTATACATAGAGAGTGTAGGACCAATTGAATAGGAAGGGATGGTACTTAAAAGGTGAAATTAAGAGAAGAGAGAGGAATATAATGAGAGGAGATGGGGAGACATAGAATGGGGTAAATTATTTCATATAGAAGAGGCAAGGGAAAACTGTTATAAAGAAGGAGAACAACAGGAAGATTTTCCCAGGAAGGAAAAATGGAATGAGTTACTCTTATTTTCAATGAATTTGGCTTATGTAGGCAATGACATACTCACTAAATAAGATAACTCACCCTACAGGAGATTAGGGGGGAAGCGGATGAGAAGGGGGATAATGGAAGCGAGGGTAGACTGGGGGGGGGAACTTGGAAGCACCCACTTTTCAAAAGTGACAGGATCAAAGTAGAGAATAGAACTAGTGGGGGTGGGTGGGATAGGATGGAGGGAAATACCGTTAGTCTTTCACAATCTATCCACTATGGAAATATTTTGCATAGCTACACATGGACAACCTATATTGAATTGCTTATCTTACCAGTAAGTGTGGGTGATGAGGGAGGTAGGGAAAGAATTTGGAATTCAAAGGTTTAAAATAAAATGTTTAAAATGTGTTGTTGTTGTTATTATTATTATTAATATTGTTGTTGTTAATTTAAAAAAATATTGTTGTTGTTGTTGATGTTATTATTATTATTTTACATGTAACTGGGAAATAAGATATATAGGAACTGGGGCACAGAGTTCCACCATGCCCTACTGGAAAGTTGGAGGAAGTATGGAGGAAGATATGTGAGAGAGCAGATTGGGGGAGGGCATATTCAGTGGAATCATTGTTTTGGGTTAGGGGAAAATGGGGAGAAATTTTTTAAGTCAAAATCTTGTGGAAATGAATGATGTTAATTAAAAAATAAAAATAAATTTAAAAATAAATATCTCATTATTCACCCAAATTTCTTTCTTCCTGACTGCTATCACACCTGTCACGTTGGTCCCAACCATTAATGCCTAATGATATGATTAATATAATTTCTTCCTGGTAGTTCTTCTAATTCCATTTTATTTTTCTTTTTTGAATCCATTCAGCATAATATTCTGTTTGTAATTATTTGTCAATGGACCCATTTAGACTAAAACTTCTTGAAAGAAAAATACTCCCTAGCCCCATTTCTCCCCTAGCCCCATTTTGTATTAATCATAGTAGATGATAAATAAATACTTGGATATAAATGACAAAAATATTTTCAGGTAGAGTTTACAAATGTAATAAATATTTGTTGATAGTTTTATTGATAAAAAACTTATTTAACTCCATTTCAATGATACATTTTGAAAGAGAAATCTTTTAAATCTAATTTAAACCATCTATGCTGACTGTTTTGTTGACTAATGATCAAAACTTTTCCCGAGTTAATTAGTTGTTTAGTATGGACATATTCTAAATATGAAATTATACATTCGATGGCAATTATAAGGATTTGGTTACTTATATTTTTCGAATTTTCTAAATATTATGGAAATTTCCATAGAATGATCAATTCAAACATAGTGGTCGTTCTTGTTGTATATAGTTTGAGATCTGTGATCTCACCAACATATTTATTCCTTTTACTGGTGTAATTCACTATTAACACATATCATCTTATCCTATGGGATTATAGAATTTCTTTTTTAATTACTTTATAGAGGACCTCAGGTGTTTGATAATTTTCCTCCAGTTCTTTTAATATTTTGTGGATACCAGTGCAGTGTTCATGCTGCTCATCTTTGATTTTCTACTCTTTCTGGGAGACAGTCTAATCTCATTTTCTAGTGATATATATTCCCAACGATGTCTTTTATTCCACTTCTCTCATATGTCATCCTTGGCAATACACTACAGACTACATATGCCCAATATGCATCTCTCCATTGCCCTTTGATTCACAGTAATTTTAATTTTACTGAGATCATTGTGTTACATTATTCATAACCATATAACATCAGTTGTGTTGTTAGCTTTTGAGGTATGTAGGAGCTTGGGAATCCTCTAGCATCCTATCCAATCGCTCAAATTAAATAGAGAGTATCTTCTTTCTCCAGTTAATTCAGTATTTATTTCATTTCAAAACAAGATACATAATATAGGTGTGTTAGTTCAGGTCTCTTTCTGTTGATCTGGTGATTAATTTTCATACACATGTGTATTCATACAGAGAAATGAGGAGAATATTGACTCTGTGTGTGTGCATACATACACATACATGTGTATATATAGCCTTTTCAAATTGAAGAATTTGAAGAATTTACCACCAATGCAGTAGATTGCCTCGATGCCGGGTTCATCCTCATTGAAAGCATTTGACAACATGGCTCAAAACATCATGGTAAAAAGCATGGGAAGGAGCACGTAGCTTTGTTTCCCTCCATTGCTGACTGGGAAGACACAAGAACATTATTAATTATCTAGAACCTAGGAGAGCATGCTGTCATGAAACTGACATGCAACGCTGATGAATTTCTCTCGCAACCAAATTTTGACATAATTTTCCATAAGCCCTCACAACTAACAGTATGAAGGCTTTGGTCAGCTCTAAAAATGCTGTGTACAGACCTCTGTCCTGCTCCTGGCATTTCTTCTGGAGTTGTCAGGCAGCAAAAATCATTTAGACTATTCCTTGGCTCTTTCTGAAGCCACACTAGCTCTAAAGTAGATGACCATCTTCCAGGTGAAGGATCAGCCTATTATGGAGGACTCTGGCAAGAATCTTGCCAGCGATGACTAAGAGAGAGAGACCCTCTTGTGATTGTAGCTAGACAATATATTTCCCAGCATTCCTATATCAGAGAAGGTGCTGTGTTCTATGAGCAAAACAACTGAAACAATTCAAAGAAAACACAAGATGTATAAACTTGTAGAATCCACCCCAAATGTTCACACAGACTATTTGTGCCTAATCTGTGGTAGAGCATTCTGAGCTCATACTAGTCTGATCAGTCAGAGTCAAACACACTGAAACTTGATTTTAACATAGTGATATCATTTTGGTCCTCTTTGTGAATGGACAACAACCAACCTACCTTGTATATATACACACATATGTATGTATATGTAAATATATGTGTGTATATATATGTATACATGCACACACACCACACACACACAGGATACATTTCTGTTTTCAAAGTTAATTACTAGGCTGAAGTTGTTTGAATGGCCATTGATATGTTTCTCTAGTGTTCCAGATCCCAAGGCAATAAACAGGATGTTAAATATGACCAAAGGCAACTAGAGCTTCATCATCACCAATTATTGAATTCTCTTCTATTTAGACTCTACACAGAACACACTCATTGGTCCTTGTTAATATCTTCATTGCATGTATTTCTTCTTGTTTTATTTCTTATTTGATTCTGATGCACTATAGATTATTGAATAGTCAATGAGATTCATACAAAACCTGTACATTTCTTAGACTAATTATAATGAGACATAGTCATAGGTTCATTTATTTTGGCACTCTGATACCTTTATTGAACTATAACCTCTGTGATGTGGGTGCACCCTCTGGCTTTTGAGACTGCAACTCATTCATCCCTTGTTCTGTGCAACTGTTGCCTCCTATTTCCTTTAAATATTGTATGATTCTCACATTTGAAGAGTGTGGTGTTTCATAACTTAATGCAAATAATGCCCTTTGCAATGAGGAGCATCCAGAAAACTACAACATCTATATGTAATACTACTTTAATTTTAATTATGTGCTAAGTATCTTCCATGAAAGTGGCAAATAACTTTGATGATAATGTCTCCCATTTTTATGAAACCCTTGATATTAATAATGTAGTATCACTGTAAAAATAGATCTGCTATTGCATCTTTCAAAGAAAAATCTTAGGCACAACTTGGAGAAATAATATTAATGCAGAGTTTCACTTATTTTATATAGTCAGCTTACAGTAAGTACAATGAAACCTTGAATTCTATGGTCTGCTCTGCAGTATTATTTGAAAAATTCTGCCTGTTACCTTCTTTTTTTTTTTTTTTTTTTTAAGCAATTGGGGTTAAGTAACTTGCTCAAGGTTACACGGCTAGTCATTTGATTTATGCGTGGGTGCTCATTTTTCTGAGGCCGGATCTGGTCTCGGGTCATCCCAACTCCGAGGCCGGCACTCTTACTCACTGCGCCACCTAGCCGCCCCTTTAGGGCAATTGGGGTTAAGTAACTTGCCCAAGGTTACACGGCTAGGTTTTTGTTTGTGCGGATTAAGTGTCGGAGGCCGGCTCCGAACTCAGGTCCTTCTGATTCCAGGGCCGACGCTCTATTCACTGCGCCACCTAGCCGCCCCCCTGTTACCTTCTAATACTATCTTAAAGGTTACCCTGGATACATAATAGATTGCTCTTATATTCATAGTTCATAGTTATGAAAAAATTGGCTTATGGATCAGTATATATCAACACTTAGTTCTCATACAAAATAAGTTTAAAATAAAGTAAAAGGGAATATTTTTCTCCCCTAACCAATATTTACTGGACACAAACTGGTTAATCAATAGCTATATTTAAATACTTTTTTAGTCTGGCATTTTGGTATACACATATATGTATATAAAACATATATGCATACAAATACATACACAAACACTTACATCAACATAAAGGGACCATAAACCCATGGCACTAATTCTACAAATTAGTTTTATAATTTTATAAAAATACATACAAACTTGTATTTTTCCATGAATATATGGGAATTCATCATAGATTCACAGAATCTGATAACTAAAAGGGATCACAAGAGCCTTCTAGTCCAGAGATGCCAAACATAAGGTAATAGATTTGGTCAAGGCTCTCAATACTTCAGAATGTAGCCACAATCAGATTAAAATGTAATTGAGGAATATTTAATAAAATAAAACACAATAGAATCTATATAATGTTAATATGTGATTTTCTAAGTCAATATGCAGGTCACAGAGTTCTTTATAGATGTTTTAGTGATCCCCCATCATTTCTATTTGAGTAGATACCACTATTCACCACTAATCTAGTCCAACACATAAATGAAAGAAATCTCTATCATAACATGCCAAGTAATCCCTTTTCTAAAATGATGGAATACTTTGAAGTATATGGAACTTAGCACTTCTTCCTAGCTTGAGTTTTTAGTAATTAAGTTTCTTTCCAGCCATTGCTGAAAATTATGCTTCCTGGGGTAAAAGAGAATAAGTCAAATTTCTCTTCTATAGTATAGATCATCAAATGCCTGAAGAAATCTATCAAGTTACCTTAGACTGTATCATGGGTATGACTCTCACTGGGTCACATTGACCTTGTAGGTATGGGGTTATGATATAAGACAGAAAGATAGGAAGAAGTTAAATTACAAAAGACTTTAAAAGGAAAAGGAGGATTTTATATTTGATCCTTGAAATAATAAGGAAATGAGGGACTTTATTTAGTTTGTGTGGTTTCGGGAGGTACATTTTGGAGAACAATGTGGTCAGACTAACACTTTAGGACAATCACTAGGAAAGATGAGCAGATACTGGACTGGTGTGAGTAGATATTAGAGGCAGACAAATCAAACAACAGGCTATTATAATAGCTCAGGCATGAGGTGATGTAGGACTGTGCCAGAGTGGTGGCAGTATTAAAGGAGGGAGTAACAAACACGGATTAAGTGACTGCTATGTACCAATATGCTAAGTGCACTATGGATTTAGTGACAGCCCTGGAGTCAGAGGGACTTGAATTCAAATCTGGCATCAGACACTTACTAGCTATTTGACCCTGGGTAAGTCACTTAACCCTGTTTGCCTCAGTTTTTCATCTATAAAATGAGCTGGAGAAGGAAATAGTAAACCACTCCAGTATGTTTGCCAAGAAAACCCCAAATAAAATCATGTAGAGCTGGGTGTGACTGAAAAATCACTCCACAACAAGTACAACAACAGAAGAGGTCATATACAGGACATATTATGCAGTTCTGATGAGGAGGCTATCAGATCCTTATACCTGAATCTATCACCTTCTTAATGCACACTAAGATCAGATTACTTTTTTTTTTTTTGACTTATCACATCACAATGCATACCCATTTTGAGCTTGCTGTCCATTGAAATCCTTTGACCACTTTCACAACCACCATTGTGTAACCATGACTCCCTTATATTTGTGAAGGTCATTCCTGGTACCCAACTGGAAGACAATATATTTATCCATATTGTATGTCGTTTTATTATACTCAAATGATTCTTTGACCTGTAAAAATCCTTTGGAATCCGGATGTTCTCATTTAGTCTATTAGCCACCCCTTCCCACTTTTTGTCATCTGAAAATTTGAAAAGTATAACATCTATACTTTTGTCTTTCATTTAAAAAAAGTTAAACATCACAAGACTGACAATGGGCCCATGGTAGTATTCCAGTTACTACCTCCTGCCACATTAACCTTGATCATTAACTACTACACATTGATACACCAGATCCAAACCAGTTCTAAATGTGTTCTGTTTATAATTGTCCCATATCTATCAAAATTTTCCCACAAATAGTACACAATATGTCACCAAAACCTTGCTAAATCAATAGAGATTACATCTACAACACTCTCTTTCTTTAGTTAAGTATTTTTGTTTAAAAAATAGACATGAGATTAGTCTCTTCTGGATGAAACATGCTGATTTATTGCAATTATTTCTCTCCTTTCTAGATATTTGGCAACCATCTCTAATATTCGATTCTAGAATTTTCCCAGGAATCAAAGAAAAGGTCACTGGCTAATAGTAAGCAGACTCTCTCTTTTCATTGTTTGTTTGTTTGTTTGTTTGTTTTAAATCAGTAGAACATTTGTTTTCCAATATTGTGGAATCTTTCTTGGTTTCCAGGATTATTAATAATATATATATAATTAATAATCCTGGCAAATAATAATAAATATAACAAATATAAAAAACAAATAATAAACTACAGGCAATATATATATATATTGCCTGTAGTTCTCTGTAAGCTAGTCATACTTTGCTAGGTTCTTTTCAATTTCTAGCAGTAGAAATAGAGCTTTATGAATAAAGATCCACACGTCTTCTATGTAATCTATTGTATCAATGAATAACAACACGCCCACATCCCCCAATTCCCACCACACCTAAGAAAGTCAAATCAGTTTTTTTTTTATTCTCACATGGGCTAACATAACATTATAGCAATACTTATATTTTATCTATGGTCAGCCATACTATAGAGATGATGAGTAAACTATTCATCTTGTCATTTGACCTCTTTTAGAAACACCAAAATAATCTTTTGTATTGTTTCCTTATTTTATGTTAACCTCAAGATTTTGCATTACTTTAGCATTTTTAATTACCAAGCCCACATACTACACCTCTGAATATAATTCTGATCACCACAGAATAATATAAGAATGTATTATTCTCAACTTGGTTAGCCAGCTTTTTACCTGGTATGAGATTCCTATATTTGATTAGTTTAAAGAAGATATTAAAATAATCCACAAAGCATGTAAAGATTTCAATTATTTCACATGCAACTGTGCATGGAATATATTTTTAAAATAATTGTCAATTCATCCTCTTATTAAATGGTCATTAGCATATTTTTACTTAGTGCCCATGGGTATAAAGCATTATCCTATGAGACATACAGATAAATGTATAGGCACAGCTCTCTGGATAAATGAATACAATTTTAAAAATATGAAGTCTTCATTTTCCATCATTTTCCATTTTATCAATTCTATTTTATCATAAATGATTAGCCAACATGACATTCGCTCATAAGATCCATATTTACATTAATATCCATGTAGCAAACTTAATTGAGCAACAGAAGAGCTGTTGTTGCTCTGTTATTGATGTCTGGGCTGTATCATGAAGTTAGCATTTTAGCACATTACTATAAATAGAAAAAATATAGTGGATGGAACTAGCTGGCCTAGTGTTTTTAATATTCCCTTCAGGGTAAAGTATGACATAACCTAATTACAGTGGTAGAGTTTTCACTATAGGGAAAATTGTTGTTATTCCATGTGAAAATCAAGTAATTAGGTTCTCTGTGGGATGTTTTACTGTATGTTACTAATTAAGCCATCCACTGGAATTATTTAAATTTTAGTCAACACATTGCAGCTATAAAAATTAAAGAAGGCATCATAATCAAGGAAAAACTTTTATTATGTGATTTCATCAAGTATACATGTTTCTATTTGTCTCCTTACAAATAGTGATACTTGATTTGAATGGGCTAAATTTATGTCATTCAAATATATAAGAATCATTGAATTAGGTTTTAGAAGGGACCTAATGCAACCGATATACGAAGGAAATAACCACTAAACATATTCATCAAATAGACATTCAGGCTGTGCTTGATGACCCATAAAGATAAAATGACTTCCACCATTTGGCACAATCCATGAGGTTTTTGGGCCGCTTGAAAATTTAGGAAATTTTATTGATTCCTTTTTTTTTGGCCCCTGGGCGGGGGAGAGGAGGGGAGGAGGTTTCCCGACATCAAACATAAATTAGTCTCTTTGTAATTTCTTGTCACTAATCTCAGTTCTGCTCTCTCGGAATGAATGGAGCAAGTCTATTCTTTCTTTCTTTCTTTTTTTTTTACAAGACAATCATATAAATATTTGAATATAGTTAATATATGCCCTCTGAGTCTTATCTTTTCAAGGATAAACACAAAGATGCCTTCAACCAATCTACATAGTAATAAAATCAAGACCCTTCACAATTCTGGTCACCCTACCTGGATACTCTCTGGTACATCAATGTCTTTCCTAAACCAATGTTACCCAGAACTGAACAAAGGACTTCATATGAGGTCTTATAAATTTAAAGTACACCTGGACTATTAGTTCCTCATTCCTGAACTCTATACTTTTCCCACTATAGTGCAAGATCAAGTTAGCTAATTGACGTCTACATGACAATGAGTACCCATATTATATTAGAAGTCTGTTGAAAACCCTAAATCTTTTTGAGAACGACTGTTGGGTAACCATGTATCTCCTACCTTATTATAAAGTTCGTTTTTTTTCACCCAAGTGGATGTCTTCATACTTTTCTGTATTAAATTTTATTTTATTAGACTCAGTCCAGTGCCCTAGTTTATAAAGATCCTTTTGGATCCTGACTTGGTTATCCAGTCTGTTAGCAATCTCTCCCATTTTTGTGGGCTAACAACAGTTTCCTGGAATACTCCCAAGGAGAGTATTGACCTCAATCCATTAACAACCATTTGTTTGTGCGCTGTCTTCTAGCTAGCAACAAATTAACATAGTTTTAAAAATCTAATTACTCTCCATCTTTTCTACAACTGTATCATTGAGATGCTTTGTCAATGTCTAGATAAACTTACTTGGTAAACTGATTTTGAAATAAGGTAAACATGACAATTTCTCTAATCTACTAGTAATTTTTAGAAAATGCAGTTAGTGTTTCATAATTTTTTCTCAATACAGCCATTTGGGCTCTTTCCAATCAGTACTTGCCTCTCAAGATATTTACAATCATCTCTTTAATGGTGCATTTAAATTTTTTCCCAGGGAGAAAAAAAAAAATCACTCACTGGCCTATTTACTTTGTTACATTTTTTTTTAATTGGGTCAACATTTGCTAATTTCTAAAATTGTCATGTATCTCATTTTTCATGATTTTTGAAAATATTACTGACAGTACTTCAGATATCATAGTTGCAAAGTGGACCAGGTGATGGAAATTCATCAAGGATGGCTAATTGGTCAGTCATTTCCATACTTATCTTTGGTTTGCCTGTCAGTAAATTCTTAATTCTTTTCCCCCGTCATTTCCAATGCAAGACCAGTTTCCCTTTGGTTAAAAAAAAGAAACATTGAGAACTCATCCCTTATTTTTTTGTTACCTATCCAATTTACACCACACAGAAGTCCTATTTCTTTTTTCAGCTTCCTTTTTCCCCCCAAAATATTTCCTTCCCCATATTTCTTCTCTGAGGTCTCCTTGTAATGTTCAAATCATGTGGTATTCTGGCTTTCATTTGTTTTTTTTGTTTTTTTTTTCCTCTCTGAAATTTTTTCTTTTCTACATTATATAAATTCTGCAGGTAAGTATAATGACTTCAAGTTTATCTCGACAATAACGACGAGTTTTTAAACATCACATTTTCGTGCCTCTAGCACAATATTACCCTTTGTCACTATCACCAAACATCCATTGCCCCCTGCAATTGGTTGCCTAATGATATCTCTATTTTAGAGCTTTGGGTAACTGACTCTTGCTCTTTTTTTGCACTACTTTTGCTGTCGAAATCTAGTCAAGATAAATTATACCTGGGCTGAGTTTGCAATACTTAGAGCCCTTTAGTGTGCAATTCCTTTGATAGTTAGATTATACTTGTCTGCTACTTCAGTGTAAATATAATTTGAGAGGCTTGCTGCTTGTTTCTTGTTTCTGGTAAGTGTTGTGACTTGAAGATGAAAATATGCCACACTGGCTTGTTGGTTCTACTTGGAAGAGACATAGAACTGTCACTTGCTTGAAAGAGGAAAATGTTTCATCATTCACATTAAACTCCAAGGACTTGCAAGATCTGCTGCGCAAACAAAGTTTGAAGTACTTTTTGTTCAGCAACTATGTATAGCACTGAAAGTAGAGGAGCGCTGGGTCCCATTTTTCCTTGGCCACTGAAGTATCATTGTTTAAGAGCAGTATTCCTTTTTTTTTTTCTCAAACACAATGGAACATATCATTTTTTCCCCAGCATTTCAGAAAAAAAAATTTCCCACATGGAAAGCAAATGACAGGAAATGTCCATTATAAGAAAATAACTTCCTCCACCTAAAACACAATCCATCTTGAAATTGCCTTCTCACAGTTTTATAGTAGATGACTTTGAACCTGCTACACAGGAGACAAATCAAGATGATGAAATACAGAGAGATGATTCCAGAAATGTTGGCACCAGCCACCTATGCTCTTGTGAGCTTGGTTGTGTTCCCAGAAAAAAAAGGGGGCATTTGTTTCATTTTGATGTTTTGGGACAATTAAAACAAATTGATGTATATCTCTATCTACCTTTGTCTGTCTGTTTATCTATCTATCTATCTATCTATCTATCTATCTATCTATCTATCTATCTACCTTTATCTATCTATGTATCTATAATTTATTCCTTGTAATTGTTACATTTTTTGCCCAACAGAGTTGCTATTAATTCTGTATTACTTCTGAGGAGATAATGTGTCAAGGTATGCAATGCTACTATAAATAGTAAGTAGTATAATGGATATAGTGCTGTGCTTAGAACCAAGAGAACCTGAATAAAAATCTTTTCCTAGATGCTTTGTAGCAGTGTTACTCTAGGCAAATAGTTCACTTCTGTCTGACTCAGTTTCCTCAACTTTAAAATGCAAATAATAGAAGGGATTTGGTGAAATTTAAGTGAGAAAAAGTATATAAAATACTTAATCAGTTCCTGGCACTTAAAAAACACTTATTCCCTTTCCTGTCTTCCTTATTTGAAGGCAACATTAATAGTAATAGTGAGAGCATAGGCTTCACATTTAAAGCATTTGGTTCTGAATCCTGGTTGTGGAACTCTGGGTAAACTACTTTATCACTCTGTATCTCAGTTTCCTTTTCTGAAAGAGGAAAGCTTGGATCAAATGATCTCTCTGGTCCCTTCTATCTGTAGTTCTGATGATTATGAATTATAGAAGATTAAGAAAAAGTAGTATCCCATACTGACTGCTTCTCTTTTTAGTAGCTTTCTTATGGTCAATTTCACACTTTCATATTGATCCTTAATTCTGTATAATTTAAATTTCCAACTCCTATCCCATCCTCATAGCATTGGACCAGAACTTCACCATATGACCCACTGGCCCAATCTGATATAGTCATGTGAAAAAGGTAAGACTTCTACTCAGGATTCTTTACTTCTAGGAAAACCTTTACTTACTGTGTGACACTGTCTTTTTATAATTATAGCTTTTATGTATTACATCAAATGATATAATAGATGGAAGACTGTCCCTCAAACTCAGAAATGCCTGGTATCATATCTTATATCTAAAATATATCACCTGAATACCCATTGACCAGATACATAGACACTTGTATCCCAAGCAATTCTCTAAGATCTCAAGATACTTGTGAATGTGCACCTTGAAATGTCTACATGAGGAATAATAAATTGATATTGTAACAATAATAGATAAATTATATGTGTCTATACATATATCCATTTTCTACATAGAGGAAAAAAATACTATGGTTACTTCAGTGCTTGTACAAAGAGATGATTTTAATATTGTTGATAAAAGTTTTAAAATGGGCTGAAATAACAAAGATTTTTATTTAAACATTGAGATTTTTCATAAAATATCTGTCATTTAATGGTTGGAGAAAACACTTGATAGCAGAAACCTAGCAAATTCTATATCTTTTAATTTTTACCCAGGCATATATGAAGGAAGTTTAATTTTGAGAGAGATAGCAACAGGCCACATAAAAATGATACACAAAATTTAAAATTTATATTAGTGTTAGAACTCAAACTTTATTATAAAGCAGTAATTATCAAAATGAGTTGGTACTGGTTAAAAATACAAGGGGTTAATCAATAGAATAGAGTGGGTACATAAAAGTCAGAAGAAAATTGACAAAACCTGCTAGGAAACTGTAAAACAGTAAGGCAGAAATCACATTTAGGCTAACACTAATCCAAATGGAAACATGACAGATATGAAAGATCATACCATAAACAAATTAGAATTAACAAGAAATTTCCTTTCAAATTAATGGGTAGGGCAAGTTCATAATCTAACAAGAGGTAGAGAAGATCTCAAAAGATATAATGGACAATTTTGATTACATAAAATCAAAAAGTTTTTATGTTGACCAAACGAAAACAGGTATCATTAGAAGGGAAAAATTAACTATGGGGAAAAATCTTTGCAGGAAGGTTTGATAAAGGTTTCATTGCTAGGATATATAAATTGAACTGGTTAACTTTAATCACAACAAGAACCATTTCACTATTGATAAATCATTATAGGATATAGAGACAAATGTACAAGGAAGACATTCAATCTATTAACAACCATATGAAAGATACTAAAGATTATTAACAATTAGAGAAATTCAAATTAAGATAACTGTAAGGTTTCACTTAATACCCATCAGATTACTGAAGATAAACAAAGAAAAATACAAATGCTGGAAGGGCTGTGAATTGGTACAGCCATTGAGCAAAAGCAATTTGAACTATGTGTCCAAATCAGTAATCTCTCTTTCTCTCTCTTTCTCTGTCTCTTTCTCTCTGTCTCTCTGATCTCTCTCTGTGTCTCTCCCTCTCTTTATATATACACATACATAATACATGTATACATTGATGTATGTGTGCATGTGTATGTATTTTTGGACCTAGCAAATGATCATATTGTTGGGTCCTTAACCCAAGGAGATGAAAAGAAGAAAATGATATTTGCAATACTTAATTTTGAAATGAAAAATAGAAATTTTGAAAAGGGGAAATGAGGAGAGCCCCTAGAAAGTGAGAAACAGCTGAATATATTTTATTATATAAATAAAATGGAATACTATTGTTCCAAAAAAAAATACACAGGGATTGAGTTCGGTGAAACCTGGGAAATTTTGTATTAACAGATGCATAGTAATATGGGTAAAAACAGAAGACTAGTTCATATAATAACACTAACATTGTAAAGAAAAACAATTTAAGGGCTCTGAACAATGTAATTATTAGTTATTTCAGAAAATTGATTATGATCTATAGTGCTGATCTCTTGATGGAGAGGTGATGGATTCAGTACTCCCAATGAGATATACATTTTTAGACATTGATGAGGAGCGAATTTCTTTTGCCTGACTGCATATTTCTTACAAGGGTTATTTTTCCCCCTTTAAACTTTTGGTAGATGCAATTAAGAAAATGTTAATTAAAAAGCAAAATAATAGGAAAATGAAATTTTATATATATATATATATATATATATATATATATATATATATATATATATATGTTATAGGGGCAGCTAAGTGGTACAGTAAATAGAGCACTGGCCCTGGAGTCGGGAGGACCTGAGTTCAAATTCAGCCTCAGACACTTAACACAAAAACCAGCCATGTGACCTTGGGCAAGTCACTTAACCCAAAATACCCTCCAAAACCAAAAAAACAACAAAAAAGAAATATATATTGTATCCACAAGAGAAATATACAATATTTAAATATGAATTTCAATAAGAGAATGTTATTTTCATTTTCATTTTTCTGCCTTGGTGTCTTTATAGTATTACTTTAATGACTTTTCCTTATAGGAAGCTAATAATGTAAAATAGTGAGGTCAAAAGCAAATAACATAGTTCAGTTTTTTTCTCCTCTTCTTTCAGGATTTTTAGATGTTTTTCATCATTAAAAAGCAACCTTAACCAGCCACCCCATAATTAGACTTGAGAAACTCTTCATATTTCTCAAACCCACAGCAAGAAGGAAAAGAAAACCTGAAGTAAACTAACACTTTCACTGCTAGCTCACCAAGTAACTGCAACATTATCAAGTTGACCTACTTTGTGTTCACTGTTGTTGAAAAAAAAACAAAACAAACAAAACAGCACCATATGCTATCAATTAGATTACAAAGATTTTCCTGAAGAAATTACTGAAGATAAATTGCAAAGAACTTGATCATTTTTAAAGCATGAAGGACTGGAACAAATATGTTCTTGTAAATAGATACCTTAAATCTAAACAGGCTATCATTCATGAAATGCTATTACAATCTCGTTAGTTCTTTGCTAAATAGTCTCTGTAGTATATGGAACTTCATTTATTTATTTATTTTGTTGTTTCATTGTTTTTCAATTGTGTCTGAATCTTTGTGACCCCATTTGGGGTTAAATACAACTTTCTTGGCAAAGATAGTGGAGTGGTTTCCCATTTCCCTCTCTGGGTCATTTTACAAATGAGGAAACTTTTACCAAGAAGGTTAAATGATTTATCCAGGGTCACACAGCTAGTAGGTTCTTAATGATAGATTTGAACTCAGGAAGAGGAGCTATTCTGACTCGAGGCATGACACTATTCACTATGCCTTCTAGCTGCTCCATTTATAATAGTTTTATTTCATATTGCTATTCTCAATAGTCATGTTCAAATTTCAAAGTGGAGTTATGGAGATAAATATCATGAAATTTATGCAAAGAAGTTGAATAGCAAAAGAACACTAGTTTTGGTGAAAAGAGACCTGGATTAAAATTTTCCCTGGCACATGTATGACCATAGTTTCATAATGAATTCAAATGAAGTAATATATGTAAAGTGCTGTGCAAATTTTAAAGTGCTATATAGAAATCAGTTATTATTATTGCCATTAAAATTATTATTACTCTGCTACTATTACTGCTATTACCACCACCACTACCACCACTACTACCACTACTATTACAACCTCTGTTTCTACTCCTGTTACTACTACTACTACTATTACTACTACTACTACCATCATTTATAAAATGAGGTAGAAAAGGTTGGACTAGATGAAAGTTGCATTCCTTTCCTTTTCTTCAATCCTAGTATAACTATGAACAACCTATGAATCATACTCATAAGTTAACAAGTTATGAATCATACTCATAAGTTAACAAGTTTCTGGATTCAGAATGAAGGATGTATTAACTACTGAGCAGGAAATAGTGACACCTCGGTAAATATTTAAAGTGAAGGTCTCCACCCACAGATCTTCCATCTCTTCTACTTGCAAATCATGCCAGGGCTATTTCAAGTTCTTTCCAACTCGGACATAGGAGAGGTGTGGCTTACCCATCCTTGAAACCGTGAGGATAAGAACACAAGGTATATAAAGTACATGTCCTGCCTAGGTAAATCTGAACCTTTGTTTGAAGTGCTTATTTTTTCCTTGTTTATATTAACTGAATGAGTACCCATTCTAAGAAGTCAGAGCTTGGAGGTAATATTTTGATTTTGAGAGGTCCAGAGGTCCTGAATCTTATCAGATCACTGATTGGTGGTTAAAGGAAGATACAACAGCAACTATAACAGTAGTCTTTTAAATTTTTTTAAATTAAAAAAATTAGCTTACATCATTCATTTCCACAAGATTTTGAGTTACAAATTTTCTCCCCATTTTCCCCCATATTCCTGCTGAATATGCCCTCCCCCAATCTACTCTTTACCATATATTCTGCCATCCCCCCTAAAACTTTCCAGTAGGGCATGGTGGAACTCAATGCCCCAGTGCCTGTATATCTTATTTCCCTGTTACAATAATAATAATAATAAAACATTTGATTTTTTTTTGAAAGGGGACACAGTTGTTTATTTTATAAGCTAAGAAGCAGGGGAAAGGAATGCACACTTGGATCAAGGAGGAGGTGCCCCCTCCCCAGACCATCTGACGAGCAGGTATTAGGGGGCCAATAAATAAGCAGCACAGCCAGAGGGAGTATGGAGGGGAGCTTGGCTGGCAAGGCATCAAGGGCTAGACATCCATGGCCCGTCCATTGATGACTCTAATGTGATGGATGATGTCCTGGATGGCTTCTGAGGTGGTGCCTTGGCCCCCAATGTCTGGAGTGTGCATATTTTCATTGTCCATTGATTCCAGGACAGCCTTCTGGATTGAGGTGGCATATGAGTGGAGCTTCAGATGGTCCAGCATCATGCAGCTGGCCAACAGGGTGGCCGTAGGGTTGGCGATGTTCTTATTGGCAATGCTTTTCCCTGTGTTCCGAGTTGCCGTCTCAAATACTGCATATACATGTCCATAATTTGCCCCAGCCACAAGCCCGGGGCCCCCAACTAGGCCAGCACAGACATTATTGACGATATTGCCATAAAGATTGGGCATCACCATGACATCAAACTGCTGGGGCCGAGATACTAGCTGCATTGTGGTGTTGTCCACGATCATACGCTCAAAAGTGATATTAGGATAGCCTGCAGCCACCTCCTTACAGCACTGGAGAAAGAGGCCATCTCCTAGTTTCATGATGTTGGCCTTGTGCACAGCGGTCACTTTCTTGCGCCCAGTTTCCTGGGCCAGGAGGAAAGCATACTCGGCGATTCGCAGGGACTTGGCCTTGGTGATGATCTTCAAGCTCTCCACCACGCCTGAAACACTCTCATGATCCAAGCTGCTGTACTTGCCCTCTGTGTTTTCCCTGACAATGACGATGTCTATGTCTTTGTGGCGAGTCACCACACCTGGCAGGCTCTTACAATGGATGACATTGGCATAAAGGTCTACGCTGGTGCGGAGGATGCTGTTACGGGACTTATAAGATGGTGGAAGATTGTGGTTGGTTTCAATGTTTCCCTTCAAAGCCACATGATTGCGTCGGATGGCCATGATGGCATTGCTGATGTCTTCCTCATCAGCATTAGAGTTCACCTGCACCTCTTTGAAATCCACAGGCACACAGGCATGTCCGAACACAGACTTGACACGTAGCATGAGCTCAGGCCCAATGCCCTCCCCAGGAATCATGGTGACAGTGTGTCGGCCTCCATACTTGGCAGATGGAGGCTCCCAAGGGCGGCTAATAGCTCCTAGCTTTAAGATGGCCTTCGCAGTGCCGCTGGCAGCCATCACCACCTTAGTCGCCATGGTTGAAAGTCTAAACATTTGATTTTAAACCTTTGAATTCCATATTCTTTCCCTGCTTCCCTCATCACCCACCCTTACAGGGAAGATAAGCAAATTAATATAGGTTTTACATTTGTAGCTATGCAAAATATTTCCATAGTGGATATATTGTGAAAGACTATTATTCCCTCCATCCTCTCCCACCCCCCCCTTTTTGTTCTAATCTCTACTTTGATCCTGTCCCTTTTTCAAAAATGGGTGCTTCCAGCCACTGCTTCCCACCAGCCTGCCATCCCTTCCATAAACCCCACTCTCATCCCCTTCCCCCTACTCTCCTGTAGGGTGAGATACCCTATTTAGTGTGTATGTCATTCCCACCCTAAGCCAATTTCGATGAGAATAAGGTTGACTAAATCTTTTTTGCCTTCCTGTTTTTCCTATCCTTTGTAACAGTTTTCCCTTGCATCTTCTATATAAAATAAATTATACCCCATTCTATCTCTTCCCAACTCCTCTTATTATATTTCTCTCTCACCTTTTAATTTCACCTTTTAACTAACAACCCTTCCTATTCAACTGATCCTATATATGCATATATATATGCATTTCTATTCCCTTCAACTATTCAAGTTTCCAGAAATATTTTTCAAAGTATACCAAAATATTTAGATGTACACAAATAAATATATTTAAAGATAGAATATGAAAGGGATATTTTAAAATTTTATTTGTTTTCAAAATTCTCTCCCTTCCTCTAGCTCCTCTACCCATTGAGAAAGCAAACAATATGATACCAATTATACATATGATGCCACGTAAAACCTTATTTCAATATTAACCATGTTGCAAAAGTAAAAGAAAAAAGCTTGAAAAATAAAGTGGAAAATATGCCTAAATGTGTACAGAGTTCATCAATTTTTTTTGGAAATGGATAGCATTTTCCATCATGATTCCTTTTGAATTGTGCATCATTGCATCAATCAGAGTTTGATAAGTTGATCATCTTTACAGTATTGATGTTAGTGTGCACATGTTCTCCTACTTCTATTCATTTCATTTTGAATAAGTTTATTTAAGTCTTCCCAGGTTTATTTTTTTAAACCATCCCCTTCAACATTTCTTATGGCACAACATTGTTCCATCACAATAAGATAGGGATTTAAGAAAGATCTGGGCAAAATGCTAAAGGATTTGAGGAGAGTGATGTTAATTTAGCTGTTGGAGGTATGGGAGAGTACTTCTTGGAGGATGGGGCAGTATGGTTTCCTTAGATTTTTCAACTATAAAATAGTAATAGTAATAGTATGTACCTTCCTTGGGTGTTATATGGATCAATTAACTTGTAAAAGTGTAAATGTGCTTATAGCATAGTGCCTGTTATATAATAGGGATTATATAGTTACTTACTCCCTTTTCCCTGCAAAGGGCAAACTAGCTTTGAAGTTGGACCACTTCAGGTAAAATTAGTTCTTTATACACATACTGGCTGTGTGACCCCTGG
Organism: Gymnobelideus leadbeateri; assembly: GCA_011680675.1. Taxonomy (NCBI): domain Eukaryota; kingdom Metazoa; phylum Chordata; class Mammalia; order Diprotodontia; family Petauridae; genus Gymnobelideus; species Gymnobelideus leadbeateri. The sequence continues at coordinate 148,798 of WOXC01000208.1, read as the reverse complement.
CGATTTATTTAACCTCTCAAGTCTCTAAGTTATAGAATAATACCAATTGCCAATATGCATTAGTAAAAGAGTTTCCCTTCATCAAAATTTTATTTGCCAGTGAAATTACAGGTCTAAACCAAAAACAATTCTAAAGATTAAGACTCCAATTTATGGGAAAAACTCCTCAATACATTTTTCCTTTCTTCTTTTCCATTTAAGTTGAAAAGAAATATGGTCCTTTCAAGAATATTTTAGAGATGTTTCAGTGTGACACAAAAGATAATTTTTGTGCCACTGACATATTGTCTGACAATGTATTGAACTTGTACTTCTTCCTGAGACAATATCATTACAATTAATCTTGAGCTGAATGTATATCGTGGTTTCAGTTTAATTCTTAATGGGCAATACTGTACATAATAAAATTACCACAGAGAATTGATGAGTAGCATTTAATTAGCAGATGGCAACCAATGTTTAAAGATTGAAATATCTACCTTCTCAAAGGCACGATGACTGGAGTGGAGGTTATGTAGCATATGCTAAAATGTAAAGTTGGATGGTTATTTGGGTAATTCAAACAATGAGGACAGGAGAGAAGGGAGGTAGAAATGGTACTTTATAATAGCTGAAGAAAATACATAAACCAGGCTTGCAAAAACAGTACAAAAATAATCATACTGTTCCTATTCATTTTATAATGTCTAGGTATAGGAATATTTGATGAAAATATCAGTTTTTCAGGGGTGGAACAAGATGGCAGAGTGAAAGCAGAAATTCACCTGAACTCCTCAATGAATTCCTTCAATAACCATTAAAAAGTGAATCTGAACAGATTTTAGAATGGCAGAATCCATTGGGAGACAAAGCATGGCAGATTTCCACTCCATGAAAGTGTGAATGAATGTAGACTGGGCAGGGGGAACATGGAGTACAGAATGCAGGGACTGCATCAGCATAGAACTTGAACAAGCCCAGGCAAGCTGATTCTTCCACCAGAGGGGTAATTTCCAGATCTTTCACTGGAGAATAGGGGATCTCTCTGAGTTAGGTAACAGACAAGCGCAAGGCCTGCAGCAGTGGCAAAAGCTACCCCTGGGGCTATAAACCCATAGCCTGGAAGTTTAAAAATCACCCATGTGAACTTCCAGGAGCCAAGATAGAGGAATAAACCTTAGTTGCTCTAACTTCTCTATCTGACTCTGAAAACCCAAAGAATATTGTCCCAGAGTAAAATCTGGAAATAGTAGAACCAGCAGCAGGCTTGAGAGTCCTAGAGGAAGGGTGTGGCTGTGGCTGTGGCTGTGGCTGTGCCACTGCTAAAGTGAAGGGAGGGAGGCTTACCAACAAACCCCATTTCCACCTATCAGCAGGAGATACTGAACCTGACAGGGGAGGAGTCATCAAGCACTAATACACAGGTATGCCTGCACATAACCAGGAGAATCAGCAAAAAACAGAGTGGCCCCTCCCACCAGCTGCTCAACTCTGGCCTAGGGGAGTGGAGGCAGAAACCTAAAGTGGCCAGACCACCCCTCCCCATACCTTTACTGTGAGGTTCAGTGTAACCCTAGGGCAATGCAGAAAATCCTGGCCTTGGTCTAAGCCTAGACACCCAGAGGCCACAAAACACAAAGCCAATAACCAGTTCCTTATATCCCAGTAAAAGAAGTATGAGTCAGAGCCCTCTGTACACCAGAAACAGAAATCCACTTTACAAGAAAAGAAATAGGCTATCACAATGGGCAAAAATAAAAATAAAAAATAAAGTAAAATTTAAAAATGGGAAAAACAAAAGCAACTTAATCCTATTATAGCAAGAGAGAGGAACCAAATTCACAAGAGGACAGCATTGTCTCTATACCCACATCTGAAAGCTCAAAAGTGAATATGAAATGGTTTCAAGTCCAAAAAGCATTCTTGGAAAAGCTGAAGAAGGGTTTTAAAAGTCAAATTAGAGGGGTAGACAACAAATTGACCAATTATTTTAAAATTACAATTGCCAAAATAGAAAAAAAAAAACAATTCACTGAAGAAAAGCGCCCTTTAAAAAGTAAAAGTCATAAAATGGGAAAGGAGGTTCAAATTCTAACTGGGAAAAATAACTCCCTATAAACAAATTCTAAACATATGGAAGAAGGAGCTTCAAAAATTAACTGAGGAAAATAATTTGTTTAAAAAGTAGAATCAGTCAAATTGAAGCTAATGATTCTATGAGGCATCAAGAAGGAGTCAAACAAAATCTAAAGTATGAAAAATTAGAAGAAAATGTAAAATATGCCATTGAAAAAAGAACTGACCTGAAGAATAGATGAATGAGAAAGAATCTAAGAATTAATGGTCTACTAGAAAGCCATTATAAAAAAAAAAGAGCCTAGACAATATCTTCTAAGATATCATCAAGGAAAAATACCCTGAGGCCCTAGAACCAAGGAATAAAATTGTTATTGAAAGAATCCATGGGGTACCACCTGAGATCTCAAATTGAAAACTCCAAGAAATGTTGTAGCCAGATTCCAGAATTATGAGGTCAAGGAGAAAATATTGCAAGCAGCCAGTAAGAAACAATTCAAATATCACAGAACTATAGTCAGGATCACACAGAACACAATAGCTTCTACATTAAAAGATCAGAGGAATTGGAATATGATAATTTGTAAGGCAAAAGAGCTTGGACTTCAACCAATGATCAACTATCCAGCAAAATAGAGTATAATCTTCAGTGAAATAAGGGACTTCCAGACCTTCCTGATGAAAAATCCAGGGTTAAATGGAAAATATGATCTCCAAATACAAGACTCAAGAGGGATATAAAAAAGGTAAACAAAAAAACCCACAAACACACACTCATGCACATAATTTACTATTCAATAAGAGAAACTATTTACATTCTTATATGGGAAGCTGATAACTGTCAATATTGAGAACTGTATAAATCTCACAGCATTTAAAAGGGATATACATGGATAGAGGGCATAGGTATAAACTACCTAAAGTGCTGATAAAAAAATATTAAGGGGTGCAAAGGGACTGTAATAGGAGAAGAAGAAAGGAGGAAGCAGAAAAGGGTATATTATGCCATACTAAGAGAAATAAAAACATATTAAAATAGAGGAAAAGAAGGGAGAGATATGAAAGTTACATGAGCTTTACTCTCATGGGTTTTGGTTCAAGGAGAGAATAACATAATCAGTTAAGTATAGGATTCTAAAGTCAAGAGACACAAACACTTATAGTAGAGGGAAAGAAGGGAGGGAAAAGAGCATTACATGAGATTTACTCTCATTGGATTTGTTTCAAGGTGGGAATAACATACTTCATTAAGTAAAAAATCTACTGTGCCCTATAGGCAGTAGGAGGGGAAAGGGAAAAGAAAAGGGGGGTGGTTAGAAAAGATGGAAGTAGTAGTAAGGGAGAAGGGTAGGAAAATTGAGGGGGCTGATAGGGAGGGAATATTGAGTGAAGCAGTGGTCAAGAGGGAAACTCTTAATGATGGGAAGTGTCAAGGGAGGAATAAAAGCAGGAACAGGGGAGGGAATGGGATGGAGGAAAGACACAGATAGCAGTCATAAGTTTGAATGTGAATTGGCTGAACTCTCCCATACAATGAAGGATGCATACCAGAATGGATTAAAAACCATAATCCTACAACATGCTGTCTACAAGAAACACACTTAATACAGGGGGATACACAGAGGGTAAAGGTAAAAGGCTGGAGTAGAATATATTGTGCTTCAGGTAAAAAACAGAGTTAGAGATCCTTATATCAGATAAAGCAAAAGCAAAAATACATATAAATAAAAGAGATAAGGAGCAAAAGAGAGAGAAAGAGAGAGAGATAATGAAGGAAACTATATCCTGCTAAAAGACACCATTGACAATGAAGCTATATCATTACTAAATATATAAGCAACAAGTGGTACAGCACTTAACGTCCTAGAGGAGTTAAGAGAATTAGAGGAAAAAATAGAGAGCAAAACTATACTAGTTGGGGACCTCAATTTCCCCCTCTCTGAGCTTAATAAATCTAACCTCAAAATAAATAAGAAAAAAAGGTAATGAGGTGAATAGAATTTTAGAGAAGGTAGACAAGATAGATGTCTGGAGAAAATTGAATGGGGAGAAAAAGGAATATGCTGTCTTCTTAAACAGGGGAATGGCACAAACACAAACACAAAGTGGTACAAACACAAAAATTGACCAGGTGGATTAGTGTTAGGGCATAAAACCTCAAAATCAGGTGCAGAAAGGAAAAAAATACTCAATGCATCCTTTTCAGATCATGAGGCAATAAAATTATATATAATAAAGGGCCATGGAAAGATAGACCAAAAACTAATTGGAAACTAAATAATCTAATCTAAAGAATGAGTGGGTCAAACAAGATATCATAGAAACAATTAGTAACTTCATTCAAAAGAATGACAATAATGAGACAACATAACAAAACTCATGGGATGCAGCAAAAGTAGTTCTTAGGGGAAGTTTTATATCTCTGCATGCCTACATGAATAAAAAAGACAAAATGGAGATCAATAAATTGGGCATGCAACTGAAAAAAGATAGAAAAAGAAAAAAAATTATCTCCAATTAAATATTAAATTAAAAATACTGAAAACCAAAGGCAAGATTAAGAAAATTGAAATTAAGAAAGCTATTGAACTAATAAATAAAACTAAGAGCTGGTTTTTATGAAAGAAAAATAACAAACCTTTAATCAATTTGGTAAAAAAAAAAAAGAAGCAAACGGAATTACAAGTTTCAAAAATGAAAAGGATAAATTTGCCTCCAATGAAAAGGAAATTAAAACAGTATTTTGGAGTTATTTTTGCCCAAATGTATGGCAATAAATGTGACAATCAGTGAAGTGGATATATATTTACAAAAATATAAGTTACCCAGATTAACTGAAGAGAAAGTAAAACATTTAAATAACCCCATCTCAGGAAAAGGAATTGAACAAGCCTTCAAAGAACTCCCTAGGCAAAAAATCTCTAAGGTCAGATGTATTTACAAGCGATTTCTACCAAATATCCAAATAAAAATTGAATCCAATATTTTATAAACTATTTGGGAAAATTGGAGAAGAAGGAGTCCTACCAAAATCTTTTTATGAAACAAATATGGTAGTGATATTTAAATCAGGATGAGCTAAAACAGAGAAAGAAAATTATAGATCAATTTTCCTCATGAACGTAGATTCAAAAAATTTAAAGAAAATATTAGCAAAAAGACTATAGCAACTTATCACAAGAATAATACTTTTTATCAGGTAGGATTTATTCCAGGAATGCAAGGATGTTTCAATATTAGGAAAATTATAATTGATTACATCAACCACAAAACGAGTAGAAACCATAAGATTTTCTCAATAGATGCAGAAAAAGCTTTTGCCAAAATACAACACCTATTCCTAATTAAAAAAAAAACAAACTAGAAAGCATAGGAATATGTGGAATCTTACTTAAAATAAAAAGTAGCAGCTATCTAAAACCATCAGCGTGTATTCTATATAATGGGGATGAGCTAGAAGTATTTCCAGGAAGATTTGAAGTGAAACAAGGATGTCCACTATAAACCCTCTTATTCAATTTGGTAATAGAAATGTTATCTGTAGTAATAATTAGAGAAGAAAAAGAAATTGAAGCAATTATATTAGGCAAAGCGGGGACTAAGTTATCACTCTTTGAAGATGGTAGATACCTTGAGGATCCTAGAGAATCAATTAAAAATCTAGTTGATATAATAAACAAATTTAGCAAATTTGCAGGATGTAAAGTAAACCCACATAAACCCTCAGCATCCTTATATATTTCTAATGAAGCCCACCAACAAGAAATACAGGAATTACACTTAATGTTACTGTACATATTTTAAAATATTTAGGAATCTACCTGCCAAAACACACCTAGGAACTATATGAACCCAATTACAAACATGTTTCACACAAATAAAGTCAGATCTAAACAACTGGAAAAAAAACATCAGTTACTCATGGTTAGGTCAAGCTAATATAATAGAAATGACAATTTTACTTACATTATTTTACATATTTAGTGCAATGCCAATCAATCTACCACAAAATATTCCACAGAGCTAGAAAAAATAACAATAAAATTCATCTGGAAGTATTCAGAATATCAAGGAAATTAATGAAAAGAAATGCTAAGGAAGGTGGCCAAATCATACCAGATTTTAAACTGTATTATAAAGCATCAGTCATCAAAACTGCTTGGTACTGGCTAGGGAATACAGTAGTGGATCAGTGGAATAGAATAGGTACACAAGACACAACAGTCAATGACTATAGTAATCTACTCTTTGATAAACCCAAAGACTCCAGCTTCCAGAATAAGAACTCACTATTTGATAAAAACTTCTGGGAAAACTGGAAAATATTAAGGCAGAAAGTGGGGAAAGACCAATATATTATACTATATACAAAAATAAAATCTAAATAAGTGCACAATCTAAATATAAAGTCTGATACTGTAAGCAATCTGGAAGAGCAACGAATAGTTTGCCTGTCAGATTTATGGAGAAGGGAAGATTTTATGTCCAAACAAGAGACAGAGAGCATTAACAAATGGAAAATGGATAACTTTGATTATGATAAACTGGAAAGTTTTTGTACAAATAAAGCCAATGTAAACAAGATTAGGAAGGAAGTGGACAATGGGGAAAAGATTTTTACAACCAGTGTCTCTGATAAAGGACTCATTTCTAAAATATATAGAGAACTAAGTGAAAATTTAAGAATACAATTTATCGGGTGGCTAGGTGGCACAGTGAATAGAGCACTAGCCCTGGAGTCAGGAGGACCTGAGTTCAAATATGGCCTCAGACACTTAACACAAAAACTAGACATGTGACCTTGGGCAAGTCGTTTAAGCCCAAATTGCGCTACAAAAAGTAAAAAAAAAAAAAAGAAGAAGAAGAACACAAGTCATTCCCCAATTGATAAATTATCAAAGGACATGAACAGGTAGTTTTCAGAGGAAGAAATTCAACATATACATAAACATGTAGAAAAATGCTCTAAATCACTATTGATTAGAGAAATGCAAATCAAAACAACTTTGAAATATGACATTTCACCAGTCAGGCTGGCTAAGATAACAAAAAACGAAAATGATAAATACTGCAGAGGATGTGGAAAATTGGAACAGTAATGCATTGTTGGTGGAATTGTGAACTGATCTAACCATTCTAAAGAGAAATTTGGAAGTATGCCCCAAGGGTTATACAAAAGTGCTTCCACTTTGACCTAACAATACCACTTCTAGGGCCCTGTCCCAAAGAAATCATATCAGTGAGGAAAGGACTCTTATGTACTAAAATATTTATAGCAGCTCTTTTTATGTTTGCAAGGAATTGGAAATAAAGAGGATGCCCATCAATTAGTGAATGACTAAACATGTTGTTTATGAATGTAATGGAATACTATTGTGCTATAAGAAATGAAGAGTAGATGGACTTCATAATAACCTGAAGTGACTTTCATAAACTGATGCTGAGTGAGGAAAGTAGAACTAGGAGAACTTTCTGCACAATTACAGACATATCTTATCTGTGACAACTAACTTTGATAGACTGGGCTCCTCTCAGCAATGTAAGACTATAAAACAATTCCAAAATACTCATGATGGAAAAGGATCTATGCATCCAGAGAAAGAATTACAGAGTCTGAATGCAGATTGAAGAAAACTACTTGTTCTCTCTCTTTTGGCCTTTGTTTTCTTTCGTTCCTTCTTTGTTGTTCACTCCATTGGTTAAAATTCTTTACACCTTGACTAATGTTGAATGTGAAGGTATTTGTAGAACCTATATCAGAATGCATGCCATCATGGGGAAGGGGAAGGGGAAGAAAAACTCAAGGGATGATTGTGGAACTGAATATTGTAAACTAAAAGTAAATAAATTAATTTTAAAAAGTAATAAAATAATATCAACAATCAGGAAAAAAACCTGTCAATTTCTTATAAGGATTTATTATAGGAACATAGGTGTTTCTGGTAGGCAAAGTAAACAGACCCATACACTCATATTTGTATACACATATATCTACATATGTATTATGTGTAGATATAGTTTTAGATATGTGTAGCAGCAAGCACCCTAGCATAACTAGGGTGGTTGCCAAAAACAGGCTCCTAGATCTGCTTTTCTAAAGGAAAGCAACTCAAAATGCATTAACAATCTATTTAATCAAACATATGTCATTTACCTAGTTCAGGGGGAAAAGGTCAACACCCTGAACTTCAGAGAATACAAAAAAGTTACAAGCAGACAGAAAAACAGATCAGCAGAGAGGCTTCCAGCTGTCTCATCATTGCATCCATACCTAGTCAGTTACCAGAGAGGGAAGCACCAACATCTGGGTTTTCAAAGTTGGGGGGCTCAAGGGCTGCCCAGATTCTCATCTGGTCAAAGCACACAACTTTTCTCAAAGTGAGCCCCAAAGCAAAGCCTCACATCAGGGTATATGTATAGCCTTCTCCTGGCTCAGAGAATGTCACAACCCTCTTGACCCACTGCCCAATCACAAAGTAACAAGGTGTGGGCACTCCTGAAAAACATGCCTCCTGCCACAGGCTCCATGTGACCACATTCAGCCAATTAGGAGGCAGAGTATATTTTCAAATCTGGGAAGGTTCTCTGAGTCACTTAAGTCACTTAAGCCTATCAAATGGCCTAGGGGCAGGGAAGATCTTCAGATTCCCATTCAATAACAATATGTATCTAAATAAACCTGATTTATGATAACATTTTTCTCAATATGTTCACTATCTTTTACTTTTTTTGTTTGTTAATGATGGTAACAGACATTAAATATGAACAAAAAAGGGCTTATATATATGAACCTATGAAATTATCTTGAATATAGTTAACTGTATATTATATTTATCAAAACTCTATCCCTTCTAATGTCTATATAATCTCTATATTGGTATTTTTTAATGTTTCATTAATGACTTAAAATAATTCCTCTATCTTTAAAACATCTATTAAACTTCCCACCAAACCATTTTGCACAAATAGAAATCCTCCATTATAACAAATATGTATAGTAAAGTAAAAGAAATGAACATATTTGCCATTTCTGAAAATGTATGCCTCATTTTTTATCTTTATTCCATTTTCTCTCCGTCAAGTGATTGAACAAATTTTATTATTAGTCTTGAATCATGATTGTCAATTGCATTGAGCTAAATTTTAAAATCTCTTCAAATCTTTTTCCCTTTAAATTATTATACTCATGGTATGAATTGTTCCCCTGACTTTGCACCCTTCATGTTGCTTCAGCTTAAATTACTCTTCCCAGGTTTCTCAAAATCTATCATATTTAATATGCTATAATATTATTACATGAAATTAATTTAGCATAACTTGATCATCCATTCTCCAACTATTGGGCTCCTCCTTTATTTCCAGTACTTTGTTACAATAAAAAGTGTCTTAAAATTTTATGTATGCATAGATACAACTAGATCTAGATCATCACAGCTAAGTGGCTTAGTGGATAGAGCAGTGGGCCTGGGGACAGGGACAACCTGAGTTCAAATCTAGCCTCTTACTAGTTGTGTGGCTGTAATCGTAATGGGAATTTGAAGATCTTCTCTGCCCTTTAATAGACCAAATGTAATCACATGGAGCTCATGGAGGGGGGGAAGGGAACTTGCTGAGAGGATGGAACAGGAAGGGTGGAGCACAAATGAGCAAGAGAGAGCTAGAACAGAGCTGGGAGCAGACAACTTGGAGGCAGAGCAGCTAGCTTGAGAGAGGGGCATTTTTTCCTAAGGGGGTCTGTTTTATTTTGAAGGCCTGATGAAGGGAAGGCTTGGGAATATAGGTGGTTGCTACATTGGTTATGTGTACCAAATTCTTGGTTAATGGATTTGGCTTTCTGGTGTTGCAATTAGACTTTCTGGTGTCTGAATAAATGTTTTGGATCTGTCCTCCATGCTGAGAGAATGTTACATTTTGTGATCCATATGTGATCCATAACAACACCATCATATTCAGAGCTGCTGTAGGCACTGTGAATATTGCACTGGTATTATAGTGCCACAGTGTAATGGGAATGTAAATTTAAGATATTCCCTGCCCCTAGGCCCTTTGATAGGCTTAAATGCACCTGGAGCCTCTGGGGGGAGGCTTGTTTTTCAGGAGATACTTTGTGATTGGGCAGTGGGTCAAAAGGGTTGTTAAATTCTCTGAGCCAGGAGAAGGCTATTTAAACTGTGATGTAAGGCTTTGTTTTGGGGCACACTTTGAGAAGTGTTGGGTGATTTGAAAAGATGAGACTCTGAGCAGTCCGTTGAGAGCCAGCTTTGAAAACCCAGATGTTGATGCTTCCCTCTCTGGTAACTGTGACTAGGTATGGATGTAACGGTCAGACAGTTGGAGGCCTGTCTGCTTAGTCTGTTTGTTTCTCAGTCTTCTTGTAATTTTTGCTTGTAACCTCTGTATACTTTGAAGTTCAGGGTGGTGACTTTTTCCCCTAAACTAGGTAAATGATATGTTTGATTGATTAAAGCAAGACTGTTAGCCCATTTAAAGTTGCTTTCCTTTAGAAAAGCATATCTAAGAACCTGTGTTGGCAGCCACCCTTGGGATGCTGCGGTGCTTGCTGCTATAAATGTCATCACAAACAGGATCTGCAGAGTAAAAGCAAAGTATGGGGGCTGGGATAATTGTTTGTTTCCCAGCTGTGGTAGCTGTGACTCTGTGAAGCCATGGAATAGGAGAGAAGAAGTGCCTGAAAGCTGACTTTGCTGAGCTAAGAACAGAAATGGTGAGCTGCCTGCATCAAGACCTGGACAGAAGCCAGGAGTGGCTTCTTCCTGTGGGAGAAGAAGGAACCCAGGACCTTGCAGGACGAGAAGGAACCCAGGAGATGGAATTCAGCCACAGGAAAAGATAAGGACTGTGGCAAAGCAAAGGCACTGAATGTGTTTTACTGCTGCATCCCACAATGTGGGACCCAGGAGGAGGATCAATTTGTGTCTATGATGTGTGGGGTGAAGTGCTCTGGACCCACAAGGACCCCACCCTGTTGGTTTTGGCCACCAGTCAGGACTTGGAAGCAGGGGCTGGAGCAGTGTGAGGGGAAGGACATTCCCCTGCCCCCAGAGGACTTTATTTAGACACTCCTTTTGAATTGAGGTGATAATGCAGTGTACTTGGTGTTTGTTTAAGGTCCTATGGCCACTTTGGTATCTTTAGTTATCTTGCAAATGTGACCAAAAGGGATGTTAATGCTAATTCAAATGTAAATTGCCTATGCTATGGGCATGAAGGATCTTGTGGCCTAGTGTAATGAGAATGTAAACTTAAGATCTTCCCTGCCCCAGCCCCTTTGATAGGCTTAAATGCACCTGGAGGGTGGGAGGCTTGTTTTTTCGGAGAGAGTTTGTGATTGGGCAGTGGGTCAAAGGGGTTGTTAAATTCTCTGATCCAGGAGAAGGCTATTTTAACCCTGATGGGAGGCTTTGCTTTGGGGCTCACTTTGAGAAGTGTTGTGTGATTTGATCAGACAAGACTCTGAGTAGCCCCTTGAGAGCCCCCTGGCTTTGAAAAACCCAGATGTTGATGCTTCCCTATCTGGTAACTGTGACTGGGTATGGATGTAATGGTCAGACAGTTGGAGGCCTGTCAGCTTGAAATGTTTCTCTGTCTTGTAACTTCTGCTTGTAGTCTGTCTATGTACTCAGAAGTTTGGAGTGCTGACTTTTTCCCCTGAAACAGGTAAATGATATGTGTTTGATTAAAGCAAGATTGTTAACCCATTTTGAGTTGCTTTCCTTTAGAAAAGCAGATCTAAGAACCTGTGTTGGCAGACACCCTGGGAATGCTGAGGTGATTGCTGCTACACACACTTAACAGCTCTGTCACCCTTGCAAGTCACTTAACTCCTTCTAATTTTCCTTATACATAAAATGAGCTGGAGAAGGAAGCGGCAAATAATTTTTGCATATTTCCCAAGAAAATCCCAAATGGTATAATGAAGAGTCAGATACAACTGAAACAAATGAACAAAAAGCATAGATGGATATCAGATCTATCTACCCACCTATCTATCTATCTATCTATCTATCTACCTATCTATCTTCCTTATATCTTATCCCCATTACCTTTCCCTTCTTCAAATATTTATGGTAATACTGGTGTCACTTAGAATATACCACATAGAGAAATTTTGGGTATAGTTCCAAACTGTTTTCCAGAATGATTGGATCAATTAACATATCCAGTTACAAAGCATTACTCTTTCTGAAATTTCTTAGCATTTCCAATGATTTTCATGTTTGTCTTTTATTTTATTTACTATTTCAATATGTGTGATATGCTATTTTGATGTTCTTTTAATTTTTATCTCTTAATATTCATGATCTGGATCATTGTTTTTTACATGCAACTATTGAAAACTTGACATTTTTCTACTCAAAATTGTTATTGTATGTTCAAGATATAGATCATATATCAAAAATCTATTTGAGGGGCAGAGTCAAGATGGCGGAGTACAAACAGCACTTCCATGATGCTCCAGCCCACACCCCTTCAAAATCATGTAAAAGGGGGACTCTGAACAACCTCTGGAGCCCCAGCACCAACAGAATGACACAGAGAAGATAATCTCCTGCTGAGGAAAGCCTGGCAGCCTGGCAGGGAGTGTCCAGCACAGCGCTCTGAGAGCTGACAGCGCAGAGCTTTGGGAGGTGAGCCCAGGCCACATGAGTCTTGGTTTTAGCACCAGGGTGGCCAGACCAACAGTTGGCTGGAGGGACCCCAGAACACCAATAGCTGTGTCGTTTCCAGAATTAACACATAGATGCTAGGACAAAGTGAGAGGTTAGTGCCCTATGAACTTTGGGACCAGTATTTGGGAGTGTGTCAGCTTCTTCTCCTGGGGGCGAGAAGCAGCTGGGAGATGCGGCAAAACTGCCATTTTGCAGCTTCAGTTGCAACTTCAGCTCCTGGGCTGCAGACTGTAAGGGGATCCGGTGATCAGTCTTCAGAATTAGACTGGAGCAAATGGAAGCTAGTCACTTTATGAGAAATCAAGATGCTGTTAAACAGATCCAAGCAATTAAAAGAATAGAAGGCAATGTGAAATATCTCATGGGAAAAACCACTGACCTGAAAAATAGTTCCAGGAGAGATAATTTAAAAATTACTGGACTACCTGAAAACCACGATCAAAGAAAGAACCTAGAAATCATCCTTCAAGAAATTCTCCAGGAAAATTGCCCTGATATTTTAGACCCAGAGGGAAAAGTAGAGGTTGAAAGAATCCAGAGATCACCTCCTGAAAAACATCCCCAAAAGAAAATTCTGAGGAATATTATAGCCAGGTTCCAGAATTCCCAGATCAAGGAGAAAATACTACAAGCAGCCAGGAAGAAACAATTTCAATATTGTAGAAAAACAATCAGTATAGCACAGGACCTGGCAGGTTCTACACTGAGGGACTGAAGGGCATGGAAAATGATATTCCAGAGGTCAAAGGACCAGGTATTAAAACTAAGAATCACATACCCAGCAAATCTGAGTATCTTGTTTCAGGGGAAAATATGGTCATTCAGTGGAATAGAGGACTTTCAAGTATTCTTGAGGACAAAAACCAGAGTTGAACAGAAAATTTGACATTCAGACACAAGAAGCAAGAGATGCTTGAGAAGATTAACAGGGAAAAGAAATCAAAAGGAACTCATGAAGTTAAACTATTTACATTCCAACATGGAAAATCAATAAGTGTGACTGATGAAACCTTTCTCAGTATGAAAATAATTGAAGAAGGCTATATGGGCATATGACTACATACGTGAATGTGTGTATATATGTTTACAGGTACACATGGATAGAAGGCACAGTTCAAATTTGGTGGGGAGGGATGATACTTAAGAGGTGAGAGAGGAATGTGGCAAGATGAGATGGGGAGAGACGAGGGAGGCGGGCGTAAACTGTCTCATGTAGAAGAGGCAAGGGGTAGTAAGTGCGGGGGAGGGGAAGAATGGGAAGGCAAAAATGCAAAACCATATTCTCTTTGTATTTGGCTCAGGGAGAGAGTGACATACATACTAAATGGGATATCTCACCCTGCAGGACAGTGGAGGGGAACTAGAGGTGGGATGATGGAGGGGAGGACATGTTGGGGGGAGGGGAGATTGTAAGCTATACGAGGGACAGGATCAAGGAAGGGAATGGAATGGGTGGGGAGTGGGATGGGTGGGAGGGAAATATAGCCAGTATTTTACAATATATCTACTATGGTAATGTTTTATATGGCTATACATGTACAACATATACTGGATTTCTTATCTTCCCAGTGGGAGTGGATGACAAGTGAGGAAGGGAATGGATCTGGAATTCAAAGTTTTAAAATTTCTAATATATATAAATATTATTATTAATATTATTTGGCAAGAAATTGGGAGATAAGATGTGTAGGCCTTGGGGCACAGAGATTCACCTTGCCCTAATAGAAAAGTCGTAGGGGGTATGGGAGAAGAGATAGAAGAGAGCAGATTGGATGAGGGGATATCATGAGAGAATGCTATTCTGGGGTGGTGGGTAGGGGAAAAATAGGGAACAAATTGCAACTCAAAATCTGGAGGAAATGAATGATATAAACCAGAAGTTAATAAAGCATTTGGAAAAAAAATCTATTTGAACATATCACATATCTGTTGAGAAAAAGTAAGGGTTTTAAAAATTTGTAACAGTTCTCCATAAATATTGGTTATCAAATTTATTAAAGTACTTTTTGAGATGGTACTTTTTGAGATGTATATATATATATATTGTCTACTAATTCTGATAGCAATAATTTGCCTAAGGAAATACTTTTAGTTTTTATATATTTAAAATCACTCAAATTTTTATCTATTATGATCTTTTCCATACCATATTGTCTCAAGAACTCTTCAACTATTCATATTTGTAAAATATGCCTCCTTCATTCTCTCCTATTTTTAAATTAAATTTTATGTTTACATTGAATTTATATCCTTCATTTCCACAAGATTTTGAGTCACAAATTTCCTCCCTGTCTTTCCTCTACCCACCCCCCAAACGGCAATCCCACTGTATACCCCCTCCCCAAACCTGCTCTCTCCTGTATCCTGCCCCATGACCCCTCTGACTTTCTAGTAGGCCAAGATAGATCTCTCTATCCCAATGCCTGTATATCTTAATTCCTAGTAGCATGTAATATATATATATAGACACAGACACACACACACACACATATATATATACATACACACACACACACACACACACACACACACACACACATATATATATATATATATATATATATATATATATATATATATATATATATATATATATATATATATATATACACACACACACACACATATGTTAATCATTTGATTATAAAACCTTGAATTCCACAGGGCGGCTAGGTGGTGCAGTGAGTAGAATGCTGGCCCTGGAATCAGAAGGACCTGAGTTCGGATCCAGCCTCAGACACTTAACACACACAAACAAAATAAACCTAGCCATGTGACTTGGGTAAGTTACTTAACCCCCTCTCTTTCCGTCCGTTCTTCCAAGAGAAGAGGAGCCAGAGGCGAACGAAGCGGCGACATGGCGGACATCCAGACGGAGCGCGCCTACCAGAAGCAGCCCACCATCTTCCAGAACAAGAAGCGGGTGCTGCTGGGAGACACGGCCAAGGAGAAGCTGCCCCGCTACTACAAGAACATCGGGCTGGGCTTCAAGACCCCCAAGGAGGCCATCGAGGGCACCTACATAGACAAGAAGTGCCCCTTCACAGGCAACGTCTCCATCAGAGGCAGGATCCTGTCAGGTGTGGTGACCAAGATGAAGATGCAGAGGACCATCGTCATCCGCCGAGACTACCTGCACTATATCCGCAAATACAACCGCTTCGAGAAGCGCCACAAGAACATGTCTGTGCACCTGTCCCCCTGCTTCCGAGATGTCCAGATTGGAGACATTGTGACAGTGGGTGAGTGCAGGCCCCTCAGCAAGACCGTGAGGTTCAACGTGCTGAAGGTCACCAAGGCAGCTGGTACCAAGAAGCAGTTCCAAAAGTTCTGAGCACCCCTCCAGGACAGTGGGGGGAAGGTGCGGGTGCTGGTGCTGGTGTGTCTGCCAAGGCCAGGCCAGGTCGCTATGTTAATAAAGGCATCCTTCTCCCAAAAAAAAAAAAAAGTTACTTAACCCCAATTACCCACAGAAAAGCAAACAAACAAACAAACAAACAAATAAATAAATAAAATGCCCATTAAAAAACAAAAAACAAAAAAAAAAAACCCAAAACTTTGAATTCCAGATTCTTTTCCTTCCTCCTTCATCACCTACTGTTACTGGGAAGATGGGCAATTCAATATAGGTTGCACACATGTAGCTACGCAAAACATTTTCATAGTGGATATATTGTGAAAGACTGACTATATTTCCCTCCATGCTATCCCACTCCCTTCTTGTTCTATTCTCTACTTTGACCCTGTGCCTTTTCAAAAGTGTGTGCTTCCAAATTCCCTCCCCCCAGCCTGCCCTCCCCCCCCATTATCCCCTATCTCATCCCCTTCCCCCTACTCTCTGTAGGATGAGATACCGAATTTAGTGTGTATGCCATTCCATCCCTAAGCCAAATTCAATGAGAGTAAGTTTGACCCATTGCCTTTTGCCTTCCCATTCTTCCCCTCTATTTTAACAGTTTTCACTTATCTCTTCTATATGAGATAATTTACCCCATTCTGTTTCTCCCCATGTCCTCTCATTGTATTTCTCTCTCACCTCTAAATTTCACCTTTTAAGTATCATCCCTTCCTATTCAACTGGTCCTGTGCCCTCTGTCTATGTATACCTGTATACATACACACACTCACATATGTGTTCATATGCCCATATACCATCCTATATAGACATAGGTATGTATATATGCATGTGTATATGTGTGTGAATATACACATTTATATTCCCTTCAACTATTCCCAAACTGAGAAAAGTTTCATATGTTAAAATTATCAATTTTATATGCAGGAATGTAAATAGTTCAACTTTGATAAGTTCCTTATTTCTTTTCCCTGTTTACCTTCTCATGCTTCTCTTGCTTCTTTTATCTGAATGTCAAATTTTCTATTAAACTCTGGATTTTTCATCAAGAATGCTTGGAAGTCCTCTATTTCATTGAATGACCATATTTTCCCCTGAAACATGACACTCAGTTTTGCTGGGCAGGTGATTCTTGGTTTCTCTTCTATTTTATATAAGAATTTTTACATTCAGTTAATATATGTATTAGAATTTGTGTGAGATGTTTAACCAAACTCATATTTCTACTACAATGCTTTCTTTCCCACATCCCCCCCCCCCACAAAGTTTTTGTTGACTAGAGTGTCCTTACCACAGTGGTTGGTGTTCTTGACATTATTGAAGCTACAGTGTTTCATTCCTTCTGGGATCTTTTTACCTAGCTTGTTTCTTTGATCAACTTTTCTACTTTTTATCAAGCACTGAATAGTTTTGAGGATTATTGCTTGGCACTCTAGTTTGAGATGTGATACCATTATGCCCATTTCATTCTTATTTTTTCATACTATTTCTTGAGATTTTTTATTTATTGTTCCATCTAGTGAAATTTATTATTATGCTGTCTGGTTGCATTTTAATAGTATGGATTTTGTGCCAATAGATTTATAAATTAAGAAGTACTGTATTGACATATTTACATATTAATATAACCCAACAATAAGCTATTCCCTTTATAATCATTTGCCTTCATTAAGGTAGAGAATTTTATCTTTTTATTTATATAAATGGTTCTTGGTAGGTCTACTCAGATATCATACACAGCTTCTAATTATTTTGAAATGATTTTTTATTTTTATTTTATAAATACTTAAATGATAAAAATATTATTTAAATTTTTTGCCCTATGTGCAGAAAATATTCAGAAAGTCTGATTATTTGGTGGTCTTATTATACATACATATATATATATATATATACACACTTTTTTCAATTCAGAATTATGGTTTTTTTAGCTGAGTCATTCAAGCTTTTCTAAGTAAAATGTTACATGAGAGTAAGGTTGACCCATTCCCTTTTGCCTTCACATTCTTCGCCTCCATTGTAATAGTTTTCCCTTACCTCTTCTACATGACATAATTCACCCCATTCTGTTTCTCCCCATGTCCTCTCATTGCATTTCTCTCTCATCTCTCAATTTCACCTTTTAAGTATTATCCCTTGTTACATGTTACATTCCATGTTACATGCAAAAATTGATAATTGTTTTTTACCTATACTCCTTTATAAAATTTCATAATCTTTTTTATTTTAAAAGCTAATATTTATATAACTGCATCAATCAATGGTTTATGTTGGTAGACATCTTTGATTTCTCCCTAATCTTAATGGAAAATTCAATAATTTCTCAACAACAGATAATGCTAATTCTTAGATTTCTATACATATTGTTTACCATATTGAAGAAAGTTCTATTTGTTTATAATTTTAAATGTTTAGCACAAATGATGCATTTTTGAAAACCTTTTCAACATTTATTTATAAAATAATTTGCATTTATAATGAATGTGATTATGTTTATGTTTTCCAGTATTGGACCTTGGATATATTCCTCATATAAACCCATCCTAATAGTGAGTATACTTTTAAATATATTTCAGTACACTCATTTCTTGTATATAATTCATTGTTTTGTCTTTCTCTTCTTTTATTTACTTGCTTTATCTCTTCCTGTTTTGGTTATCAGGGATTTGGTTGTTGTCTTATTTCTCCATTTTTTCAAACAATTAATGTAATATCAGAACTTTAATTTAAAGTTTGTTAGAATTTATTTATAAATCCTCTGACCTATAGGCTTTTTCTTTTCTTTTCTTTTTTTCTGATTTTGGAAGTTTATGACTTATTCAAATTATTTCTCTGATATTGTTACTTATACTTATTTTTTCTAATTATATCATTATTTAATATTTTCCACCATAATAATAATAATAAAATCTGGAAGGAATATTAAAATCATCTAGTTACACCCTATCTATTTGTGGATAGGAAAATAAACACCAAAGTCAATGAAGTGAATTGTTGCAGGTAAAATATGTGATGAGTAATAAAGTTGACATTCAAATCCTAGTTTACTGCAATTTTCCCTAAGGCATAGTTACAGTAGAATGCACAAATATAATCCATATTTATATATTAGCTAATGATATTTATTCTAGTGGAATTTCCTAATTAGGCTTCATATTTGTATAAAGCTAAAATGAGGGTTTTCAGTATTTTTACCAATAAATAAAATATGAAAGTCTATTGAAGTCTATTTAGACTAACTAAACCATTTATAAATGTCACACTAGGAGCGGCTAGGTGGCGCAGTGAATAGAGCGCTGGCCCTGGAATCAGAAGGACCTGAGTTCGGAGCTGGCCTCCAACACTTAATCCGCACAAACAAAAACCTAGCCTTGTAACCTTGGGCAAGTTACTTAACCCCAATTGCCCTAAAGGGGCGACTAGGTGGAGCAGTGAGTAAGAGTGCCGGCCTCGGAGTTTGGATGACCGGAGATCAGATCCGGCCTCAGAAAATGAGCACCCATGCATAAATAATGACTAGCCGTGTAACCTTAAGCAAGTTACTTAACCCCAATTGCTTTAAAAAAAAAAGTCACACTAGATCTATATAACTTAAAGACATATCAACATGATAAGGCATAATATCCATATCCATGATATAAAATGTCTACATAATATACATTAGATTGCATGGGACTCTTTTCCCCTCCTCCCCCTTTTATGATACAGTTCTATGATTTCAGCCGTATGGAAAATTCCTGTTGCAGAAATTCCCTCCATTAAATCATATAGGCATCTTGTCCACAACATTTGTTTTAAAGAACTGATTAGGGAAATGAGAAGTTTTATTTCTCACCCATAGTCACAGAACTAATGTGAGTCAGAGCTAGGACATGAACCAATATATTCCTTATCTTGCAGACAAGTTCCTCAGTAGGCATCTATGTTCTCACAGGGAAAATCAACATCTTCCCCCCTTTCTTAATAAGAGAGGGGAGAGGAATGTTTTTGTTACTGATTAACTTGAGGCATTTGTAGAGATGTCCTTCCTTTGATTTTTGCAGATTGCCAAAATATTCTAAAAGAATGTAAATTTATGGGTTTATTAGGCACCTAGGTTTTTTTAACCTAATTAAGGAAATAACTCATGCAGGAAGTGGTAGGTGAGTTGAGCTTTGAAGGAAGTTAAAGTTTGAGAAAGGCAAAGCTGAATAGGGAATGCATTATAAGCATTCCCTGTATAATCTGAACAAACATGGATACTTGAGATGGAATGTCATACAGGGAGAAGAGTAAGAAGTCCAGTTTGACTTAAGAGCTGAGTGTATGGTGATGAATATTTATTAGATTACTTGAATCTCCAGTTTTACAATAGATCTCTCAAGGTATGGCAAAGAAATCCAGTCATGGTTGAAAGTAAGGGGTAATTGAAAGAGGACAGGACAGGAATAATGGTGATAGATTTTGGAAAGGGTAAATGGCATTTAAGATAATAGATTTCAAGCTAAAAGTTACCTTGGATGTCATACACTTAAACACCTTCATTTAAAAAGTGAGGAAACTGAGGTCCAGAGGGCTTGGAACTTGCCTGAGATCACATTGTATTAAATGACTTAGCCTATAACACCTAGGTGCTCTGGTTCTAAATCTTTTGTTCTTTCTATGTTAGTATTATGTATCTGCCTTTAAGTACCCACCACTCTGGTTGGGCTAATTTCATACACTGAGTGGTTAATATAAAACTATTTTAAAAATTCATTTAATGAAGTATTTAAGGTGGTCAGTGTCCCTGGGGCCAATGGTACAGGAAGAGGTGGGAGCTATAAATATGAAAACTTCGTTGTTTTTCTAGGCATGTAGCAAATATATTTATGTGTGAAGAGAGAATATATTTCAATGACACTCTTCTACTCTGGATAAAAGAGAGTAATTCCCTTGAACATCAATTTTTCCCATAGCAGTCAAGTATTAATAAAGTGGAGAAAACCACCATTGTTTACAATTGTGAAATATATAATCACTTAGTTTAATGGGGTAAAATTAAGAAGAATATGGTGGTCATAATAGGACTAAAGCACAGGATTTTAATAAATAATAGGGCATAGAAATTGGCGGGAAAAGTGACATTGATATGAGCAGATAATATAAGTGACAGTGAGTTAATTTTAGTCTTCTATTTATGATTCTCTATAGTTGCACATTTTAAAAATTTTAAACAAAAGATAGCTATTATCCTCCATCAAAAATTTGAATGCAATATTTTTAAATGATTTGAAATTAAAGTACCTTTAAACCTCTTGGGATACATTTTAAGAATATATAGATATTTTAGTCTTAAGGATACAAGATTTGTTTTTATCCTTCCAGAATCACTTTCCATTTACTTGCCACTGATACGATCTTCAGCAAAATACTTAACCACTCTAGGTTTCATTTCCTCATCAGTGAAATAAAGGGGTAAAACTAGATAGTCTGTAGGATCTATTCCAATTCCAAATCTATAATTCTGCAACCCAACTGGGGAGAGAGGAGTCAAGATAGATCACTGTAATTGTACAACATTAATTTAATTGTGTTATTGTTGTGATTCTTTCTATTTACATTGCTGTACTTTTTGGTAATATTGTCTACTTGAATCTATTTTGTATCAGTTCATATTTCTTTTTTATTATTCTCTCTATTCAATATATATATATTCATTATTTCTCTAACAATGAATTATCAAAATGTGTTTAGTTATTCTTCAATTAATGAGAATTGACTTTGTTTCAAATTCTTTGCTACCACAAAAATGAAGATATTAATATTTTGGTGTTCATGAGGACTTTAATCTTGTCTTTGGTCTGCCTACAAATACATCTAGCAGTGGAATCCTTTGGTTCCAAGTATATAAACATTTTAGAAAATTTATCCACAAAATTCCATTAAAATTACATTTATTTTTAGTTTTCAACATGCATTTCCACAAGATTTTGAGCCACACATTTTCTCCCTGTCTTTTCCATACTGGACACTGCAGAACAGCGATCCCACTTAATACCCCCTCCCCCAGTCTTCTCTTTCCTATAACCTCCCCCATACTCCCTCCAACTTTCCAGCAGGGCAAGATGGATCTCCATATCCCAGTGCCTGTATAACTTATTTCCCAGGGCATGTAAAATAATGATAATGATGATGATGATGATGATGATGATGATGATGATGATAATGATAATAACAACAACAACAATAACAACAATAATAATAATTTTAGACATTTGATGTTAAAACTTTGAATTCCAAATTCTTTCCCTTCTTCCCTCTTCACCCACCCTTACTGGTAAGAAAAGCAATTCAATTCAATATAGGTTATACATGTGTAGTCACACAAAACATTTCCATAGTGGATATATTGTGAAAGACTGACTATATGACCCTCCATCCTATCCTGCCCCCATTTGTTCTATATTCTATTTTGACTCTGTCCCTTTTCAAAAGTGTGTGCCTCTCAGGGAAGAGCCAAGATGGCAGCATAGAAGCAGGAAACCTCCCTGCACAACCTCCATAAATACCTCAAATACCTATAAAAATGAATCTAAATAAACTTTAGAGCAACAGAACCCACAAAAGGACAGAAAGAAATAAACCTTCAACTGAAGACAGCACAGCAGGCTGGAAGGAAGGGTCCATTGCAGCATGCTGGGAGCAGAGCTCAGACCCTCTTGAGCCAATAGGTTTAGCCCCAGGGCAGAAGGATCAGCCACAGCTGGAGGGACTTCAGGAGAATGGATCACCAGCAGCTGCGGTGTTTTCCAGAATTATCAACCCATGAATGCCAAAGACAAAGTGAGAGGTCAGTAGACTTTGGGAACAGGGGGTCCAGGAGTGTGGACCAGTCTGCACCCCTGGCGGGCAGAAGTAACTGAGGCACAGCAGCCATGCAGTTACCACTGAATTGCTGCTACAGAACTCTGGGAGTGCAGATTGTAGCGGGGCAAAGGAACCATTCTGAGCGGTAATCACTCTTGCTTTAACATGCTTGGATCTGGATTGCTGGCTAGGTTATAGGTCCTAGGGTGGGTGACCAGGAGCCAGAGCCTGTGGAGGCTTCATGGAGGGCAGCCAACTAATAGCTCTGGAAGCTCTGAAAAGCCCAGCAATTTGGGACAAAGCTCTCCTCTCTGGAAGCAGAGTTCTACTGTGGCAAAAAGCTCAAAAGTAATTGAGTGGCAACATGAGCAAGCAAAGGAAGCAAAGCAAAACAGCAATTTGAGTTTGGATTCAATTTTTTGAGGACAAAAGGGATCAAAACATGCCTTAAAAAGTTGAATTTTCCAGATAGGAAAAAGAATTTCAAAAGCTAACTGAAAAGAACAATTCCTTCAGAATTAGATTGGAGCAAATGGAAGCTAATGATGAACAAGAAATCAAGATACTATTAAACAGATCCAAACAAATGAAAAATAGAAGGCAATGCGAAATATCTCATTGGAAAAACCACTGACCTGGAAGATGGATCCAGGAGAGATAACTTATTTTTTTTTAAACAAGTGGTTTATTAACTTCTGGTTTACATCATTCATTTCTGCCAGATTTTGAGTTACAATTTTATCCCCATTTTCCCCCTACCCACCACCACAGAATAGCCATCCCACATGATATCCTCTCATCCAATCTGCTCTCTCCCATATCTTCTCCCAGACCAGCTTCGAATTTACCATTAGGGCAAGGTGAATCTCTGTGCCTCAATGCCTACATATCTTATCTCTCAATTATATGCAAAATAGCATTAATGATAGTATTTATATATATTGGAAACATTTAATTTTAAAACCTTGATTTTCAGATCCATTCCCTTCCTCCCTTGTCACACACTCCCTTTGGGAAGATAAACAATTCAGTATGTGTTGTACTTATAAAGCTATGCGAAACATTACCATAGTAGTTATATAGTAAAAGACTGCTTATATTTCCCTCCCACCCATCCCACCCCATACCTGGTCTATTCCCTACTTTGATCCTGTCCCTCTACAAAAGTGGGTGCCTCCAACCTCCCATCCCCCCAGCATGCCCTCCCCTCTGTCCTACCCCCTCTCATCCCCAACCACCTTACTCTTCTGCAGGGTGAGATATCCCATTTAGTATGTATGTGATTCTCTCCTGGAGCCAAAATCAATGAGAATATGGTTTTGTCTTTTTGCATTCCTGTTCTTCCCATTCCCTGCAACTACTTCCCCTTGCCTTTTCTACATGAGATAGTTTAACCCTGCCCCTGTCTCTCCCCATCTCCTCTAGCCACATTCCTCTCTCACCTCTTAACTTCACCCCTTAAGTATGATCCCTTCCCACCAAATTTGACCTGTGCCCTCTATCCATGTATACCTGTAAATATGTATGTATATATATATATATATATATATATATATATATATATATATACACACATATTCACATATGTATTCATATGCCCATATATCCTTCTTCAATTATTTTCATACTGAGAAAGGTTTCCTCAGTGTAATGGAAATGCAAATTTAAAGATCTCCCCTGCCCCTAGCTTAAGAGCACCTGGAACCTGTGGTGGGAGGCTTGTTTTTCAGGAAAGCCCATACCTTGATACTTTGTGATTGGGCAGTGGGTCCAGAAGGTTGTTACATTCTCTGAGCCAGGAGAAGGCTGTATAAACTCTGATGAGAGGCTTTGCTTTGGGGGCTCACTTTGAGAAGTGTTGTGTGATTTGACCAGATGAGACTCTGGGAAGCCGTTGTTGAGAGTCCCCCGGCTTTGAAAACCCTGATGTTGATGCTTCCCTCTCTGGTAACTGTGATTTGGTATTGATATAATGGTTGGACAGTTTGGAAGCCTGTCTTGTTTGATCTGTAAGTTCTGTAACTCTGAAGTTCGGGGTGCTGACCTTTTTCCCCTGAACAAGGTAATGTATGTTTGTTTGATTAAAGTAAGCTTGTTAACCCATTTTGAGTTGCTTTCCTTTTGAAAAGCAGATCTAAGAACCTGTGTTGGCAGCTACCCTGGGGATATTGGGGTGCTTGCTGCTACAAAATTACAGAACTTACAGATCAAACAGACAGGCTTCCAAACTGTCCAATCATTATATCAATACCAAATCACAGTTACCAGAGAGGGAAGCATCAGTATCTGGGTTTTCAAAGCCGGGGGGCTCTCAACAACGGCTTCCCAGAGTCTCATCTGGTCAAATCACACAACACTTCTCAAAGTGAGCCCCCAAAGCAAAGCCTCTCATCAGAGTTTATATAGCCTTCTCCTGGCTCAGAGAATGTAACAACCTTCTGGACCCACTGCCCAATCACAAAGTATCAAGGTATGGGCTTTCCTGAAAAACAAGCCTCCCACCACAGGTTCCAGGTGCTCTTAAGCTAGGGGCAGGGGAGATCTTTAAATTTGCATTTCCATTACACTCAGTCACAGTTATTATTTTTCCATGTAGGAATGTAAATAGTTAAACTTTGATAAGTTATTTTTGATTTCTTTTCCCTGTTTCCCTTCTCAGGTATCTCTTGCTTCTTGTGTCTGAATGTCAAATTTTCTATTCAGCTCTTTTTTTTTTTTCCTCAAGAATGCTTGAAAGTCTTCTATTCCACTGAATGACCATGTTTTCCCCTGAAACAAAATGCTCAGTTTTGCTGGGTAGGTGATTCGGTTTTAATCTCTGGTCTTTTGCCCTGTGGAATATCATATTCCATGCCCTTCAACCCCTCAGTGCAGAAGTTGCCAGGACCTGTGCTATTCTGATTGTGTTTCCACAATATTGAAATTGTTTCTTCCAGGCTGCTTGTAGTATTTTCTCCTTGATCTGGGAATTCTGGAACCTGGCTATAATAGTCTTAGGAGTTTTCTTTTTGGGATCTTTTTCAGGAGGTGATCTGTGGATTCTTTCAATTTTATTTCCCCCTCTGGGTCTAAAATATCAGGGCAATTTTCCTTGAGAATTTTTGAAGGATGATTTCTAGGTTCTTTCTTTGATCGTGGTTTTCAGGTAGTCCAATAATTTTTAAATTATCTCTCCTGGATCTATTTTCCAGGTCAGTGATTTTTCCCATGAGATATTTCACATTGCCTTCTAATCTTTCATTTGTTTGGATCTGCTTAACAGCATCTTGATTTCTCACAAAGTCACTAGCTTCCATTTGCTCCAGTCTAACTCTGAAGGAATGAATCTCCTCAGTGAGCTTTTGAGATTCTTTTTCCATATGGCAAATTCGGCTTTTAAGGAATTTTTCTCCTCATTGCCCTTTTGAGCCTCCTTTGCCATTTGAGTTAGTCTATTTTTAAGGTGTTATTTCCCTCAGTCAGGCCTTTGATTCTCATTTCATACTTTTCCTGCATCCTTCTCATTTCTCTTCCCAATTTTTCCTCCACTTCTCTTATTTGGTTTTAGAAATCCTTCTTAAGGTCCTCTATGGCCTGTAACCCACTCATATTTTCAATTGGGGCTTTTGGTGCAGGAGTTCTGTCCTCACCATTCTTCTGTTCCATGCTTCGATCCTCTCTTTGCCCCCAAAGTAGGAGTCTAATGTTGCTATTTTCTGTTTATTTTGTTTCCTTTGCCTAGGCATGTTGCCACTTAATTACTTGACTTTTGGGCTTGTTGCCACAGTAGGACTCTGCCACCAGACAGTGGAGCTTCTGTCCCAAATGATGGGGTCTTCACAACTTCCAGAATTATTAGTTGGGTGGCCTCTGTGAAGCCTTCACAGGCTCTGGCAAGCTGGATACCCACACCATGACCTCCCCCCAGACCACAATGCAGGTCCAGGGAGGTCAAAGCAAGAGCAATTACCCCCCAAGACTAATCCCAGGATCTCCCTACAGTTCGCAGACCAGGAGCTGAAGCTGCCACTGAAGCTGCAAAATGGTGTCTGTGTCATGTCTCCTCTGCTGCTTTTTGCTCCCAGGGGAAGAAACCAAAGTGTTCCCCAAATAGTGGTCCCAAAGTCCAAAGGGCACTAACTTCTCACTTTGTCCTAGGCATATCTGTGATGATAATTCTGGAATCACCACAGCTGCTGGTATTCTGGGTTCCCGCCAGCCAGCTGCTTATCAGGCCACCCTGGGGCTAAAATCTTAACTCAGGCGGGCTTGGTTTAGGCTCCCAAAGTGCTGTGCTGTCTGTTCTCAGCATGCTGTGCTGGCTGCCCCCTGCAGGGCTGCCCTCAGAGGGAGGTTAGCTTCTTTGTGTCATTCTGTGGTGCTGGAGCTCCAGAAGTTCTTCAGAGTCCACCTTTTACATGGTTTGGAAGTGGTGTCAGGAGAGATAAGTTAAAAATTCTTGGACTGCCTGAAAGCATGATCAAAAAAAAAGAACCTAGAAATCATTCTTCAAGAAAATCTCCAGGAAAATTGCACCCCACCCCCCATCCCCCGCTCTGATGTGCAGGCCAGGAGCTCTGAAGCAGCCATAAGGTGGCGGGTCCAGGGCCACCACACCTCCACCAGTTATCACTCTGTGGGCAGAGGCCAGACTGTGCCATTCCCCTCATTTCCAACAGAGTTCTACACTGACCTTTTACTTTGTCTTTGGCATTTTTGTTCTGATAATTCAGGATAATGTTACAGCTGCTGGTGATCCACTCCCTGGAAGTCTGCTGCAACAGCTTATGGGACTGCCCTGGGGCTAATACCAAGGGGTCACTGGGGCCTGGGCTCATCTTCCAGCGTGTTGTGATAAAATAAAGGGCTGCCTTCAGTAGGAGATTTGTTTTTCTCAGTCACTTTGTGGGTTCTGTAGCTCAAAGTCTGTTTAGAGTCATATTTTGTAGGTATTTGAGGTGGTTATGGGGGGAGCCCACAGAGTTTTCCTCCTTCTATGACACCATCTTGGCCATAAAATTCCGTTTTTTTCCAGCTTTATTAGACAAATTCAAGACTTCACCAATAATGCAGTAGTTTACTTTTATTTCTACACCCCTTACATTATTTCAGTCTTTTGAAACATTATTAAAACGTTATGTACAACTACTTTATTCCAACTTTTCATAGATATAGTAAAAACTTGGATTAGTTCTGAATTTCATTTCTCTCCTTATTAATGATATGGGACATTCATTCACAAGGTCCTTTATAGCCAATGATTGTTTTTGAAACAGTTTGTACTACTTGACCATATAGTTACTGGGAAATCTTTTTGACTCACTTTTTTTTGGTTTTGTATATATCTTGATTATACAACATATCAAAGTTATTTTTTCCTCCAGTACACAGTTTCCCTTATTATTATATATGTAAATTTTTCTACAAAATGTTTTCTGTTTCTTACAATTATAATTATCTTTTTTATAATCACTTTTTTTCCACTTAAGGATATTCCACTTACCAACAGCTATGAAAGGTTTATTTGTTAAAGGTTAAAAAAGATAAAAATAATACCTGCTCTCCAGAATCTCCCAGTCTAATGAGGGAGAATATATATGGAAATAATTATGTACAAACAAGTTGAAAATAAGTTAAATTGGAAATAATCTCAGAAACTATGAATTAACACTAAGACTTCTTAGAGAAAGTAGAGTTTTAGGTAAAATTTGAAGGAAGCTAGGGTGTAGAGATTAGGAGAAGAAATATTCCAGGTATGGTGGATAGGCAGTTAAAATACATAATGTCAGTAGATTGCATGTCTTCTTTGAGGATAAATAAGGAGGCCAGTGTCACTGGATCATATAGTACATGACAGTGAATAGTTTGTAAGTGGACTAGAATGATATGAAGGGGCCAGGTTTTAAAGAGCCAATATAGGATAATATATTTCTTTCTAAAGATAATAGGAAATTATTGGGGTATGTTTTATGGGGGATGGGAATGAGATGAAGGGTGGCCTAGTTAGATCAATCCTTTAGGAAGTTTACTTTGATAGCTGAGTGGAAGAGGCATAGGAGTAGGGAAATTTTGAGGCATGGAGGACATAATTAAAGCTATTACACTATCCTAGGCTTGAGACTATGAGGGTCTAGTCCTGTACCAGGTCACTCATAATGGCAAAAGAGAGATATGAGATAACAACAGAGACGTCAAATGGGTAGTCTTGACAGGATTTGGCAACAGATTGTACATGAGTGGTGAGAAGGAGTGAGGAATCAAGAATGATAACAATGTACTTAGCTTGAGAGATTGCAAACTGATGATGCCCTTGACAGAAATAAAGAAGTTAGGAAGAGGTGAGCTTGTTTTTTTTTTTTTTAAGATAATGAATTCAGTTGGATATTTTGTCTCTAAAGATGTCTACAGGCAGAGGCCCAGAAGACAATGTGGGGCAGCACAGAGGCCCAAATGCCAGGGCTCCCAGAGACCTGGATAAGGCCTGATCAGCGTGGTGGCAAATTGATACACCAACTGCAAGGGCCACTGCCAGGCCTATCACTGCAGGGCTGGGAATGGACGGACCTGGGTAAAAGTCAAATGTAGGGCCCCTGATAGTGACAGAAGCTACTCCTGGGACTACCAACCTCACAGCCTGGAAATTTAAAAAGCCCCTATCTGAACTTCCAGGGACCAGGACTGCTCCAATCCCCTTATCTGACCCTGAAAATATAGCAATTATTGACCCATAGCAAACTTTAAACAGTAAAGGCTTCAGAACCCTAGAAGAGTGTGGCTAGGGCCCTCCCTCAAAATGGGTAAAAAGCAGACTGCAAAGACAAAGACTATGGAGTCCTACTATTGTGAGAGGGAGGAAACAAATTTGGAGGGAGACAGTGTTGACTCAACACCCACAGTTGAAGCCTCAACAGGAACTGGTCTTAGGCACAGAAAGCTTGCTTTAATGAGTTCAAAAAGAACTTTGAAAACCAAATTAGAGAAGTTGAAGATAAAATGAATAATTCCTTTAAAATCAAA
Organism: Gymnobelideus leadbeateri; assembly: GCA_011680675.1. Lineage (NCBI taxonomy): Eukaryota > Metazoa > Chordata > Mammalia > Diprotodontia > Petauridae > Gymnobelideus > Gymnobelideus leadbeateri. The sequence continues at coordinate 118,873 of WOXC01000208.1, read as the reverse complement.
ATTGCAAAATGAGAAAAACATTACAATGAAGAAAACAGCTCCTTCAAAAAAAATGTGTGAAATGGAAAAGGAACTTCAAATACTAAACATGGAAAATAATTTACTAAAAATTAGAATCAAACAAATTGAAGCAAATAACTCTATGAGGAACCAAGAATCAGTTATACAAAACATCAAGAATGAAAAATTAGAAAAAGAGGTAAAATATCTCAACATTGATTTTTTTTTCAACATTGATTTTTTTTGTACTTTTTTGGAGGGCAATTGGGGTTAAGTGACTTGGCCAAGGTCACATGGCTAGTTTTTTGTGTGTTAAGTGCCTGAGGCCAGATTTGAACTCGGGTCCTCCTGACTCCGGGGCCAATGCTCTATTCAGTGAGCCACCTAGCCACCCCTCAAAAATAACTCAATGGAAAAATAACTGACCTGGAAAAGAGATCCAGGAGAGATAATTTGAGAATCATAGGCCTACAAGAAAATCATAATGAAAAAATGAGCCTGGAAAATATCTTCCAAGAGCTCATCAAGGAAAACTGCCCTGAGATACTAGGACCAGAGGATAAGATAGAAATCAAGAGAATCCACTGGTCACCTCCTGAAAGTGATCCCAAATTAAAACTTCCATGAAATATTATGGCCAAATTCCAGAACTATCAGGTGAAGGAGAAAATGCTACAAGCAGCCAGAAAGAAAAAATTCAAATAGAGAAGAACCACAGTGAGGATTGCACAGGATCTGGCAGCTTCTACACTGAAAGTTTGGAGGAACTGGATTGTGATTTTTCACAAGGCAAAAGACCTATCCAGTGAAACTGAACATATTCTTCCAGGCAAGGAGAGGGTCATTCAAAATTATAACAGATTTCCAGACCTTTCTGATGAAAAAGCCAGAGCTCAATAGAATATTCAACCTCCACTTTCTAGACTCTAGAGAGATATAGAAAGGTAAACAAGGAAAACATGCACACACACACACACACACACACACACACACACACACACACCCTATTATTTAATAAGAGCAAATTATTTATAGATAGAGGGTGTGGGTATAAATTACACAAAATGATGATAAAAAAAACCTTATTGAGGGCTGCAAAGGGACTGCAATGGAAGGAAAGGAAAGAATGAATCAGAAGAGGGTGAATTATGCCCCACAAAGAGGCAAAAACACATAGTAGAGGGAAGAAGGGAGGGGCATGAGCATTATATGAGCTTTTCCCTCATTTGTTCTGGTGCAAGGAGGGAATAACACAAAAAGTTAAGTATAGGACTCTATTGAGAAGAGATAAAAAACTTATCATAATGAAGGAAAGAGGGGAGGGAGAGGAGCATTGCATGAGATCTGTTTTGTCAATCTTGGTTCCAGGAAGAAATAACATACTACATTAAGTATAAAAATCTATCATACCCTACAAGCAGTAGAAGGGGGAAAGGTGGGAGTGGCAAGTAAATAAGTGGTAAATAAATCATAAGTAATGGGGAATGGGAGGAAAAGGGAGGGGGTACTGATAAGAAGGGAATAATGAGGGAGGTTGTGGTCAAAAGGAAAACTCTAAAGGAGGTGAAGGCATAAGGATAGAAAAATAAAAGCATAAAGAGGGGAGGGAACAGGATGGAGGGAAAGATACAGATAGTAATCATAAATGTGAATGTGAATGGGATGAACTCTCCCATAAAATGGATGCAGATAGCAGAATGGATTAAAAACCATAATCCTACAATATGCTGTTAATAAGAAACACATCTGAAACAGGGGAATACACACAGGGTAAAGATAAAAGGCTGGAGTAAAATATATCATGTCTCTGCTAAAGTAAAAAAAAAAAACCAACCGGGGTAGCAATTCTTATTTCATACAAGGCAAGAGCAAAAATAGATCTAATTAAAAGGATTAAGATGGAAACTATATCCTGCTAAAAGGCACCATTGAAAAGGAAGCAATATCATTACAAAACATATATGCACCAAGCAGTACAGCATCCGTATTCCTAAAGGAGAAGTTAAAGATGTTAGAGGAAGAAATAGATAGCAAAATTATACTAGCAGGGGACTTCAATCTCCCCCTCTCTGAACCTGATAAATCTAACCTCAAAATAAATAAGAAAGAAGTTAAGGAGGTAAAGAGAATCTTAGAGAAGATAGATGTGGTAGACCTCTGGGATAAAAAGGCATATATGTTCTTCTCAGTGGTATATGACACATATACAAAAATTGACCATGTACTAGGGCATAAAAACCTCACAATTCAATGCAGAAAGGCAGAAATATTAAATGTATCCTCAGATCATAATGCAATAAAATTATACGTAATAAAGGGCCATGGAAGGATAGACTAAAAACTAATTGGAAACTAAATAACTTAATCCTAAAGAATGAGTGGGTCAAACAAGAAATTATAGAAAAAATCAGTAATTTCATTGAAGAAAATGACAAAAATGAGATAATATACCAAAACTTGTGGGATACAGCAAAAGCAGTTCTTAGGGGGAGTTTTATGTCCCTGAATATATACATAAATAAAATAAAGAAAATGGAGATCAATAAATTGGGCATGCAACTGAAAAAGCTCGAAAAAGAACAAATTGAAAATCCCCAATTAAATACTAAATTAGGAATAATGAAAACCAAAAGACAGATTAATAAAATTGAATTCAAGAAAACTATTGGATTAATAAATAAAACTAAGAGCTGGTAATATGAAAAAAGAACAATAAAATGGATAGACCTTTAGCCAATATGATAAAGAAAGAAAGAAAGAAAGAAATTATTAGTATCAAAAATGCAAAGGATGAATCTACCTATAATGAATAGGAAATTAAAACAATAATCCTTTGACCCAGCAATACCACTTCTAGGGTTGTATCCCAAAGAGATCAGAGAAGTGGGAGGAGGACCTCTATGTACAAAAATATTTACAGCAGCTCTTTTTGTGGTGGCAAAGAATTGGAAATCAAGAGGATGCCCATGGATTGGGGAATGGCTGAACAAGTTGTGGTATATGAATGTAAGGAAATACTACTGTACAATAAGAAATGAGGAGCAGATTGACTTCACAGTAACCTAGAGAGACATATATTAACTGATGCTGAGAAAGAAGAGTAGAACCCGGAGAAATCTCTACAAAATCACAGACACAACATAGGTGTGATGACGAACATCAATAGATTGGGTCTCTCTCAGCAATGCAAGGTTATAAGACAATTCCAAAAAATTCTGACTGAAAGAGATGCCCACACCTAGAGAAAGAGATGCAGAGTGTGAATGAAGAGTGAAACAATGTACTTGCTCTCTTTCGTTTTCTTGTTTTGTTGTGTTTCCTCTTTCCCATGGATCATTCCATCAGTTATAAGCCTTCTGTACAACCTAACTAATGATTAATGTGAAGATATTTGTAGATCCTATATTTGAGTGCATGCCACCATGATAGGAGGGGGGAGGCCAAGGAGAGGGAGAAAAATTGAAACTCAAGGTGCTGTGGAACTGAATATTTAAAATAAATGTAAATAAACAAAAATAAGAAAACATCCAAAAAGAAATATGTCTATGGGGGCGGAGCCAAGATGGCGGAGTAGAAACAGCTCTTTCAAGCCTCTCTGCCCCCAGATTCCCCACAAACTATGTAAAAAAGGACTGTGAACCACTTCTGGAGCCCCAGCACCCACAGAACGACACAGAGAAGCTAACCTCCTGCTGAGGAAAGCCCAGCACCCTGCAGGAAGGACCAGCGCAGTGGTCTGGGAGCCGGCAGCGCGCAGAGCGCAGGAGCCGAGCTGAGCCCAGGTCCACGTGAGCGGAGGTTTTAGCCCCAGGGCGGCAGGGCCAGCAGCCCGCTGGAGGAACCCCAGAACACCAGGAGCTGTGGAGACTCCAGAATTATCAACATAGTCTTGCCTAGGACAAAGTAAGAGGTTAGTGTCCTATGGACTTTGGGACCTGTATTTGGGGAATGTGTCAGCTCCCTCCCCTGGGGGCTAGAAGCCACTGAGGAGACACGCCATTTTGTAGTTTTCAAAGGCAGCTCTGGCTCCCAGCCTACAAATCGTGGGGAGATCCAGAGATCAGTCTTGGGGGGTAATCGCTCTTGCTTTAACCTCCCCGGATCTGGATTGTGATCTAGGGTGGAAGTTGTGGGTGGGTTTACAGCTTGCCAGAAACGGAAATTGCCCCCCACACGTTCGGGACGAAAATTCCTCTATCTGGCCTTAAAGCCATAGGGTGGCAACAAGCCCAAAAGTCAAGCAATTAAGTGGCAACATGCCAAGGCAAAGGAAACAGAAAAATGCAACCCCAGACTCCTATTTTGGGGGCATAGAGTGGGAAAAGGACTGTGAGGTCAGAAGTCCTGCTCCAAAAGCCCCAGGGGAAAACATGAGCGGGTTGCAGGCCATAGAGGACCTTAAGAAGGACTTTAAAAATCAAATAAGAGAAGTGGAGGAAAAATTAGAAAGAGAAATGAGAAGGATTCAGGAAAAGTATGAAATGAGGGTCAAGAGGCTGACTGAGGAAATCAACGCCTTAAAAAATAGACTAGCTCAAATGGCAAAGGAGGCACAAAAGGGCAATGAGGAGAAGAATGCCTTAAAAAGTTGAATTTGCCAGATGGAAAAAGAATCTCAAAAGTTCACTGAGGAGATTCATTCCTTCAGAGTTAGACTGGAGCAAATGGAAGCTAGTGACTTTATGAGAAATCAAGATGCTGTTAAGCAGATCCAAACAAACGAAATATTAGAAGGCAATGTGAAATATCTCATGGGAAAAACCACTGACCTGGAGAATAGATCCAGGAGAGACAATTTAAAAATTATTGGACTACCTGAAAGCCATGATCAAGGAAAGAACCTAGAAATCACCCTTCAAGAAATTCTCAAGGAAAACTGCCCTGATGTTTTAGATCCAGAGGGCAAAATAGAGGTTGAAAGAATCCACCGATCACCTCCTGAAAAAGATCCCAAAAGAAAACTCCCAGGAATATTATAGCCAGGTTCCAGAATCCCCAGATCAAGGAGAAAATACTCCAAGCAGTCAGGAAGAAACAATTTCAATATTGTGGAAACACAATCAGAATAGCACAGGACCTGGCAGCTTCTACACTGAGGGATCAATCTACTTTTATTACTATTATCTACTATGATAATGTTTTGCATAGCTAGACATGTGCAACATATACTGAATTAATTATCTCCCCAGAGGGAATGGGTGACAAGGGAGGAAAGAAGTGGATCTGAAATTCAAGGTCTTAAGATTAAATGTTTCAAATATATATAAATACTATTAAAAATTATGATGACTGCACTTCAACATAAAAAAAAAGAGTTCTTAGGTAACCTGAACTCTTAAAGGGATAGAATTAACGTTTTTATAAGATAATCTTTAGTAAAACCTGTGCCAATTATGCTAACTCAGTGAGTAAGTGTATGATTAGCAAGGAGTTGAGGAGTGGTTAGTGCTTTAAGGAACATGTACTTTTAATATCTACTGTGCAGGCATATTGCCCATAATTCGCTGGGAAATAGCCCCGGGGTCGGGGAGCTATATGGAGGTGTGGTTTTAGGCTTGAAAAATCACTAAGTCAGCTAGCTGTCAGGGCTGACCAAGCTGCCACTCATCAATGTCATGTTTGAGAAGTTGGATGTTAGGAGTATACATATGTCCTAAGCTAATGTGGGATACAGGATGTGTATAATAGGTGAGGCAGTTACTCATAGATAGTTCTAGTGAAGGATTCATAGGTGCAGCTGGTTATTATACTAAGGGAAGGTAAACATTTCATGAATTATTGCTAGGCAGTGTGCTGGCAAGAGGAAGAGGAAGAGATAATGGGGAGATTCGAGGCTAGACAGAAATGTGATTTTTGTAAGCTGATTTTGCAAACTTATATTCAAGCACAGGCATCCAAGCACCCCAACAGTAGTCTAGTCCATATTCTAGTCCAATGCCTTCATATTACAGAAGAAGAAACACAGAGTCCAAGAGGTAAATTAACTTTCCTGCATTCTTAGAAGTAGCAAGCATGGGAGTCAATATTAAGTATTAAAATCCAAGTTCTCCAAATCAAGATTCAACGTTCTTTCTATGTTTTCTCTTGGATGGAATACAGACTAGATATATTTTGACTATGGAAAGGAAGGTACTATAAATTGAATTTTTTTCTTACTTTCTAAATGACTTAAAATCTTTATTATTTTTTTCTTATATTTCTTTATACTTAATTCTTTCATAGCCATTGTATTCTATGATTTCAAATTACATAATAGCACCAGGAGTTCAAAAGACTGAACCTTGTCTTCAGGCAACATCTTGGGATCATCAAAAGTACTATGTGACTTTTCAAAGTTAAAGCAGGATTTTCCATTATTTTCTTTGCCTTGGATGCCTGTGCTTGTTTTCGATTCTAAAATGGGGATAATATTGCTCATACTACTCATCTCACATAATTATTTTTGAGGAAATCACTCCTTAAACTTGAAAGCAATAGAGAATGTGGAGGCATTATTGTGATCCAAAATATCTTCATTTAATATTAGATATGATCATTTAAAGACAAGTCAAATGAAATTTTAAAAATAAGTTGATATTAATTTTCTTTAACAGCAAACTTTCCTGGGAGGCACAACTATTCCATTAAGGAAGGTACTGAAAGAATAGCTTCATTCCTCATAGCTTGCTATTTACTATGTCAGTTTTTTTTTTCAAATCCATTTTTATTCTTGTTTTGATACACTGATGCATTTTTTTATTTTTAAACAAATGCTTTATTAACTTCTGTTTTACATCATTCATTTCCACCAGATTTTGAGTTACAATCATTTTCCCCCCATTATTCCCCTACCCAACCTCTCAGAATAGCAGTCCCACAAGATATCGCTTCCTCCAATCTGCTCTCTCCCATACCTTCTCCCATACCCCCATCGACTTTTCCATTAGAGGAAGGTGAGTCTTTGTGTCCCAATGCCTGCACATCTTATCTCCCTATTAAATGCAAAGTAGTATTAATAATAGTATTTATGGGGCGGCTAGGTGGCGCAGTGAATAGAGCGCCGGCCCTGGAATCAGAAGGACCTGAGTTCGGAGCCGGCCTCCGACACTTAATCCGCACAAACAAAAACCTAGCCGTGTGACCTTGGGCAAGTTACTTAACCCCAATTGCCCTAAAGGGCGGCTAGGTGGCGCAGTGAGTAAGAGCGCCGGCCTCGGAGTTTGGATGACCCGAGATCAGATCCGGCCTCAGAAAATGAGCACCCACGCATAAATCAAATGACTAGCCGTGTAACCTTGAGCAAGTTACTTAACCCCAATTGCTTAAAAAAAAAAAAATAATAGTATTTATATATTTGAAAAATTTAATTTTAAGACCTTGAATTTCAGATCCATTCCCTTCCTCCCTTGCTACCCATTCCCTCTGGGAAGATAAGTAATTCAGTATGCGTTGTACATGTAGAGCTATGCAATACATTACCATAGTAGATATATTGTGAAAGGCTGCTTATAATTCCCTCCCACCCATCCTACCCCCGAACTGGTCCATTCCCTACTTTGATCCTATCCCTCTTCAAAAGTGGGTACTTCCAACCTCCCCTCCATCATACGCCCTCTCATTCCCCTTCCCCCTACTCTCCTGCAGGGTGAGATATCTCGTTTAGTATGTATGTCATTCTCTCCCTGAGCCAAATTAAATGAGAATATGGTTTTGCTTTTTTGCCTTCCTGTTCTTCTCCACCCCTGCAACCACTTCCCCTTGTTTCTTCTACATGAGATAGTTTATCCTACCCTGTCTCTCCTCATCTACTCTTGCCACTTTCCTCTCTCACCTAGTAATTTCACCCCTTAAGTATCATCCCTTCCCAACAAAAATTCAAACTATGCCCTTTATCCATGTACAACTGTAAACATATATACACACATTCATATGTGTATTCATATGCCCATATATCCTTTTTCCATTATTTTCATACTGATAAAAAGTTTCACTTTGGGGCGGCTAGCTGGTGCAGTTAGTAGAGCATTGGCCCTGGAGTCAGAAGGACCTGAGTTCAGATCCAGCCTCAGACACAATGCACACACAAATAAAAGCCTAGTTGTGTGGCCTTGGGCAAGTTACTTAACCCCAACTGCCCTCCAAAAACCAAAAAAAAAAGTTTCATCATTCACAGTTATTGTTTTTCCATATAGGAATGTAAATAGGTCAACTTCGATAAGTTCCTTTTGATTTCTTTTCCCTGATTACCTTCTCAGGAATCTCTTGCTTCTTGTGTCTGGATGTCAGATTTTCTATTCAGCTCTGTTTTTTTCCTCAAGAATGCTTGAAATTCCGATATTCCACTGAATGCCGATATTTTCCCCTGAAACAAAATACTCGGTTTTGCTGGGTAGGTGACCTTGGCTTCGATCCCAGCTCTTTTGCCCTCTGGAATATCATATTCCATGCCCGTCAATCCCTTACTGTAGAAGCTGCCATATCCTGTGCTATCCTGATTGTGTTTCCACAATATTAAAATTGTTTCTTGCTGGCTGCTTGGAGTATTTTCTCCTTGATCTGGGGATTCTGGAAGCTGGCTATAATATTCCTTGGATTTTTCTTTTGGGGATCTTTTTCAGGAGGTGATCTGTGGATTCTTTCAACCTCTCTTTTGCTCTCTGGGTCTAAAACATCAGGGCAATTTTCCTTGAGGATTTCTTGAAGCGTGATTTCTAGGTTCTTTCTTTGGTCATGGCTTTGAGGTAGTCCGATAATCTTTAAATTATCTCTCCTGTATCTATTTTCCAGGTCAGTGGTTTTTCCCATGAGTTCACATTGCCTTCTATCATTTCATTTGTTTGGATATGTTTAACAGCATCTTCATTTCTCATAAAGTAATTAGCTTCCATTTGCTCCAGTCTAACTCTGAAGGAATGAATCTCCTCAGTGAGCTTTTGAAATTCTTTTTCCATCTGGCAAATTTGACTTTTTAAGGCATTCTTCTCCTCATTGCCCTTTTGGGGCTCCTTTACCATTTGAGTTAGTCTGTTTTTTAAGGTGTTATTTTCCTCAGTCAGGCTGTTGACTCTCATTTCATACTCTTCCTGTATCCTCATTACTCTTGCCAATATTTCCTCCACTTCTCTTATTTCATTTTTTAAAATTTTTTTAAACAAATGCTTTATTAACTTCTGTTTTACATCGTTCATTTCCACCAGATTTTGAGTTACAATCACTATCCCCCCATTATTCCCCTACCCAACCTCTCAGAATAGCAGTCCCACAAGATACCGCATCCTCCAATCTGCTCTCGCCCATACCTTCTCCCATACCCCCATCGACTTTTCCATTAGAGGAAGGGGAATCTTTGTGTCCCAATGCCTGCACATCTCATCTCCCTATTACAAGCAAAAGAGTATTAATAATAGTATTTATAAATATTTGAATCATTTTTTGTTACGACCTCGAATTTCAGATCCATTTCCTTCCTCCCTTGTCACCCATTCCCTCTTGGGAGATAAGTAATTCAGTATATATTGTACATGTCTAGCTATGCAAAACATTATCATAGTAGATATATTGTACAAGGTTGCTTATAATTCCCTCCCACTCATCCCACCCCCCACCTGGTCCATTCCCTACATAATCCTGTCCCTCTTCTATAGTGGGTACTTCCAACTTCCCCTTACCCCAAGGATGCCCTCCCATCCATCATTCCTCCTCTCATCCCCCTTCCACCTATCCTGCTGCAGGTTGAGATATCCCATTTAGTATGTATGTTATTCTCTCCCTGAACCAAATTCAATGTGAATGTGGTTTTGCCTTTTTAGCCTTCCTTATTCTCCCCCTCCTTTGAAACCAATTCCCCTTGTTTCTTCTACATGAGATAGTTTACCCTACCCTGTCTCTCCCCATCTCCTCTTGCCACTTTCCTCTCTCACCTCATAATTTCATCCCTTGAGTATTCTCCCTTCCCAACAAATTCTACTTATGCCCTCTATCCATATATAACTGTAACCATATACTCACACATTCACATATGTATTCATATGACCACACCCCCTTCTTCCATTATTTTCATAGTGAGAAAGATATCATCAGTCATAGTCATTGCTTTTCCATATAGGAATGTAAATAATTCAACTTTGATAAGTTCCTTTTGATTTCTTCTCCCTGATTACCTTCTCAGGCATCTCTTGCTTCTTGTGTCTGTATGTCAAATTTTCTATTCAATTCTGTTTTTTTCCTCAAGAATGCTTGAAAGTCCTCTATTCCACTCAATGACCATATTTTCCCCTGAAACAAAATATTCAGTTTTGCTGGGTAGTTGACCCTTGGGTTCATTCCCAGTTCTTTTGCCCTCTGGAATATCATATTCCATGCCCTTTGATCCCTCAGTGTAGAAGCTGTCAGGTCCTGTGCTATTCTGATTGTGTTTCCACAATATTGAAATTGTTTCTTCCTGGCTGCTTGTAGTATTTTCTCCTTGATCTGGGGTTCTGGAACCTGGCTATAATATTCCTGGGAGTTTTCTTTTTGGGGTCTTTTTCAGGAGGTGATCAGTGGATTCTTTCAACCTCTACTTTGCCCTCTGGATCTAAAACATCAGGGCAGTTTACCTTGAGAATTTCTTGAAGGGTGATTTCTAGGTTCTGTCCTTGATCATGGCTTTCAGGTAGTCCAATAATTTTTAAATTGTCTCTCCTGGATCTATTTTCCAGGTCAGTGGATTTTCCCATGAAATATTTCACATTGCCTTCTAATCTTTCATTTGTTTGGATCTGCTTGCCAGCATCTTGATTTCTCATAAAGTCATTAGCTTCCATTTGCTCCAGTCTAACTCTGAAGGAATGAATCTCCTCAGTGAACTTTTGAGATTCTTTTTCCATCTGGCAAATTTGGCTTTTTAAGGCATTCTTCTCCTCATTGCCCTTTTGGGCCTCCTTTGCCATTTGAGTTAGTCTATTTTTTAAGGTGTTGTTTCCCTCAGTCAGGCTGTTGACCCTGATTTCATACTTTTCCTGCATCCTTCTCATTTCTCTTTCCAATTTTCCCTCCACTTCTCTTATTTCATTTTTAAAGTCCTTCTTAAGGTCCTCTATGGCCTGCAACCCGCTCATGTTTTCTCCTTGGGCTTTTGGAGCAGGACTTCTGACCTCACAGTCCTTTTCCTGCTCTTTGCCCCCAAAATAGGAGTCTAGGGTTGCATTTTTCTGTTTCCTTTGCCTTGTCCTGTTGCCACTTAATTACTTAACTTTTGGGCTTGTTGCCACACTATGGCTTTAAGGCCAGATAGATGAATTTTTGTCCCGAACGTGTGGGGGGCAACTTCCATTTCTGGCAAGCTGTAAACCCACCCACCACTTCCACCCCAGATCACAATCCAGATCCAGGGAGGTTAAAGCAAGAGCAATTAACCCCCAAGACTGATCGTTGAGTCTCCCTACAATTTGCAGGCCGGCAGCTGGAGCTGCCTCTAAAAACTATAAAATGGCGTGTCTCCTCAGTGGCTTCTAGCCCCCAGGGGAGGGAGTTGACACACTCCCCAAAATACTGGTTCCAAAGTCCATAGGACACTAACCTCTTACTTTGTCCTAGGCATGTCTATGTGGATAATTGTGGAGTCGCCACAGCTCCCGATGTTCTAGGGTTCCTCCAGCTGGCTGATGGCCCTGTCGCCCTTTGGCTAAAACCTCGGCTCACGCGGACCTGGGCTCGGCTCACTCCCCACGTTCTGCGCACTGTGTGCTGCCAGGTCCCAGACCATTGTGCTGGTCCTCCCTGCAGGGCTGCTGGGCTGTCCTCAGCAGGAGGTTAGCTTCTCTGTGTTGTTCTGTGGGTGCTGGGGCTCCAGAAGTTGTTCAGAGTCCCCTTTTACATAGTTTGGGTGAATCTGGGGGCAGAGTGGCTTGGACGAGCTGCTTCTACTCCGCCATCTTGGCTCCACTGCCCCTCTTATTTGATTTTAAAGTCCTTCTTAAGGTCCTCTATGGCCTGTAACCTACTCATATTTTCCTTTGGGGCTTTTTTTTTTTAAAGCAATTGGGGTTAAGTAACTTGCTCAGGGTTACACGGCTAGTCATTATTTATGTGTGTGTGCTCATTTTCTGAGGCCGGATTTGATCTCGGGTCATCCCAACTCCGAGGCTGGCGCTCTTACTCACTGAGCCACCTAGCCACCCCTTTAGGGAAATTGGGGTTAAGTAACTTGCCCAAGGTTACAAGGCTAGGTTTTTGTTTGAGTGGATTAAGTGTCTGAGGCCGGCTCTGAACTCAGGTCCTTCTGAATCCAGGTCCGGCGCTCTATTCACTGTGTCACCAAATGCCCCTCCTTTGGGGCTTTTGAAGCAGGATTTCTGACCTTGCAGTTCTCCTCCTCTTCTATGCTTTGATCCTCTTTGCCCCCCAAATAGGAGTCTAATGTTGTATTTTTTTGTTTATTTTGTTTCCTTTGCCTAGGCATGTTCCCACTTAATTACTTTGCTTTTGGACTTGTTGCCACAGTAGGACTCTGCCACCAGAGAGGGTAGCTTTTTTCCCAAAGCTCGGGTCTTCACAACGTCCGGTTCTGGCAAGCTGGATAGCCACCCCAGAACCTCCACCTCAGACCACAATCCAGATCCAGGGAGGTTCAAGAATGATTACCCCCCAAGACTGATCACTGGATCACCCTCCTGTTCCCAGGCCAGGAGCTGGACCTGCCACTGAAAATGCAAGATGGCATGTCTCCTCATTGGCTTCCAGCCCCTACGGGAGGAAGCCGAAGTGTTTCCCAAATACTGGTCCCTAAGTTCATAGGGCACTAACCTCTTACTTTGTCCTAGGCATGTCTGTGTTGATAATTCTTGAATCGCCACAGCTGCTGGTATTCTGGGGTCCCTCATGCTGGCTGCTGGCCTGGCTGCCCTGGGGCTAAAACCACCGCTCACATGGACCTGGACTCAGCTCTCTGCACTGGGCTGTTGGCTCCCAGAGAGCTGTGCTGGCCTTTCCTGCAGAGCTGCTGGGCTGCCCTCAGCAGGAGGTTAGCTTCGCTGTGTCGTTCTCTGTGTGCTGGGGCTCTAGAAGTTGTTTAGAGTCCCCTTTTACATGGTTTGGAGGTGATCTGGGGGAAGAGTACCTTGGCCATGCTTTTTATACTCCGCCATCTTGGCTCCACATCCCCTATCTATCTCTTATTTCATTTTCAAATTCCTTCTTAATGTCCTCTATGGCCTGTAACCAGGTCATATTTTCATTCAGGGCTTTTGGTTCAGGAGTTCTGACCTCCCAGTCCTCCTCTTGTTCCATGCTTTGATCCTCTCTTTGCCCCCAAAATAGGAGTCTAATGTTGAATTTTTCTGTTTATTTTGTTTCCTTTGGCTAGGCATATTGCCACCGAATTACTTGACTTTTGGTCTTGTAGCCACAGTAGGACTATGCCAACAACCAGGAGAGCTTCCTTCCCAAAAGTTGTGCTTTTCCCAACTGCCAGAGTTATCAATTGGTTTCCCCCTCTGAATCCACCTCTGAATCTCTGGCAAGCTGGTCACATACCCCAAGACCTCCACCCCAGACTGCAATCCAGATCCAAGAAGGTTAAAGCAAGAATGATTACCCCCAAGACTGATTGCTGGATCCCCCTACAATTAGCAGCACAGGAACTGAAGCTGCAGAGTGTGTCCTTGGCTGTGCTGAAGCTTCTCAGTGGCTTCTTGCACCCAGGGAGAGAGGCCACAGAACTCTTCCAAGTAATGAGTCCTAAAGTCCATACCCCACTTACCTCTCACTTTTTCCATGGCATCTATGTGTTGGTAATTCTGGAAAAGCCTCAGTTGCTGGCATTTTGGTGTCTCTCCAGCAGGCTGCTGGTCTGGATGCCCTGGGTCTAAAACCTCAGACTCACTTGGGCCTGGGCTCAGCTCCCAGAGTGTTGTGCTATCCACTCCCTGCCAGGCTGCTGGGCTGTCCTCAGCAGGAGGTTAGCTTCTATGTGTCATTTTGTGGGTTCTGGAGCACCAGAGGTTTTTTTAGAGGCCCATTTTACTTGAATTTGGAAATTGTGGAAGCTGGAGCTGTAAGGAAGAGCTGTTTCTACTCCGCCATCTTGACTCTGCCCTGTGAGATGAAGCTTTCTTGCTAATATTCCAAATTTGGAGCTCTCAAAGATTGTTTTATCCCGTCTTTCTCTTGGTTTTGCTCTTCCAGAGCATTATTTTATGGTTGTTTGTAGGTTAACATGGGAGAGTTGCATCAATTCACTGCTTAATCTTCCATATTGGCTCCCAGAAGTTTAAATATTTAAAAATCATAATTGAAGAAAATTCTACATTTCAGTTAGAAGTTGTTTAAAATAAAAATATAATTTCCCTTTCTCCACTTCAGAGACTCCTCTGTATCCCTTATTCCTAGGGACACTCCTTTTCTCTGCCTTGAAAAGGTAGAAGGTAAACTTCAATGAGGGTCTCTCAATTTCTTCATTTAAGGAAGCAGCCCAAAGCAGGGACCTAATCATTTCCATCTGGCTTCAAGGACTCCATAATTTCCCCACACTGCATAGCCAACCTGGTTCTGAACTTCTCTTTAATATGTTTTCTTCCCCCAATAGATTGAGTGATCTTTGTGGACATGGGGTATCTTTTTTCACTCATTCTATGCCTAATTCATAATATAGTGTCTTGAATTCAATAGGTGCTTAACAAATGTTTATTCACCAACTCAAATAAATGTTCACAGACCCATTGGGAGGTCTATAAATCTCAGGTTAAGAACCCCTTTGCTAACCAATTTCCTTTATTTTATAGATGATTAAGTCAATGACAAGAAAGCGATGTGCATAAAGTTAAAAAAAAAAGGTATTAAGTAGCAGAGCTCAGATTTTAATCTGAGTTTTATGACTCTCAATAAATTTAACAATATAATCCCAATTTGAAAGTACTTTTGATGATATGGAAAACAATGATGTGATTATGGTCAAGTGAAAGGAATATTAGATGCAGCCAGAATAGCTGGATTAGATTTCCCACTATACCTATTTCTATTGTGTTACCCTAGGTAAATTGTTTATCACTAGGACTCAGCTATTTCTTCTGTTAAATGGAGTTAATGAAAATTTAGACCAGTGTTTTATGGGGTTAATGATACTTCAATGATTGCTTTTAGGAGAGCATTTTGTAAAACTGTAAAGGTATATACATGTGCATAATTTTTATTCCATTGTCCCCTTTCCATTATCTCAATTCACAAATGCTCATATTTTATCATTAAACTCGTGTGTGTGTGTGTGTGTGTGTGTGTGTGTGTGTGTTTCTGTGACTCTCTCTTGTTTGCCTTTGGCTTTGTCTTTTCCTTTCTTCCTTTAATTCCTTTCTCCCTCCTTTCTTTCCTCAGTCTCATATTCTGCCTAAAAAATCAATAGGAAGTAGAAGCATGAGCTGTAATGAGTATTAACTCAAGAAGAGCATCTAATTCTGTTTTGTGAAAAGTCTAGTGCTCTCCAGGCACTCAAACATGACATTTTAGCTCATATATTTTTTCTTCCATTAAATTATTTTCTCTTTAGTTTTTTAAGCATTGTCATTGAAGATGTCTCTGTTCTGTGGGATTATTCCTTATTGACATATCACCAACACTTTAAGGAAAGTAATGTACATTTTACAGATGAGAAAACTGGAGAAGTTTCAGAGAATTTGGAAGGATTACATAGCTACTGTGTGTAGGAATCAGGATTCAAACCAGGACTATCCTAACTGCCAGTGCAGGGTAGTGCTCTTTTTTATGGTAGCCTTTTCTGAAGTATAATGGGAAGATAGGTGAGGCAGTGGATATTGATCTGGAGGAACCTGGGTGAAGACCTAGCTCTTAAACACTTTCTAGCTATGCAACCGTGGATCAGTCACTAAATTCCCTCAGTTTCCTATTTATCCACAAAATGTTTATAATAATAGCACCCACCTCATATGCTTGTTATGAGGATCAAATGAGAAAAAAAAAATTGTAAAGCAGTTTTCAAAAGTGTAAGTACAATATAAATGCTAAGTTGTTGTTGATGACGATGATGATGATGAGGATGAGGAGGAGGAAGAGAAGGAGGAGAAAAAGGATGAAAAATACTGCCAATGGATTCAAAGGACTTACTGTATGAGCTTGCATAGGTTCTTTTCTTCACCTTGATTTTCTCATTAGTGAGATGGAGGTGTTAAACTGGTTATCTCTAAGGTATTTTTTAAAGCAATTGGGGTTAAGTAACTTGCTCAAGGTTACACGGCCAGTCATTATTTGTGTGTGGGTGCTCATTTTCTGAAGCTGGATTCGATCTCAGGTCATCCCAACTCTGAGGCCTGTGCTCTTACTCACTGCACCACCTAGCCACACCTCTCTAAGGTATTTTCTAAACTGGTTATCTCTAAGTTTCTGACAATGTGGTTTTACAGTTCAAATAAGTAAAATAAACTCAAGAAATGCTGATATATTTCTATGAATGACTAAGCTATATCCATTCTATCACAGAAACAAATATGGCCTTGTAAAAGCAAGTGTACACATTTCCTCAATTCTTAGGGCTGAGAGAATCTAACTGATTACAGGGCATTATCTTCCTCTACATGAACCAAAAACCTATATGTGAATTTTGTCATGTGGTAATTTTTCTAGAAAAGATGATATTTGGGTAGATGTTCTGTCAAGGTGAACATTTGCTAAATGCTGTGGAATTCTGGTAAGAGAAACTGGCACAGAGAGGAATAAGAGATGAGGAAGAAAGAAGCTGCTCCTAGATCATTCCAAGACTGGCACCTATTGTTAATGAAGAGACATTCTAGGGGAGGTGGTATAGCCATACCAGGTCTCAAATTGTATTATAAAGCAACAATCATCAAAAGTACTTAATACTAGCTAAAAATGGAGTGGTGGATCAGTGGAATAGGTTAGGCACACAAGACACCGTGGTCAATGACTATAGTAACCTACTATTTCATAAACCCAAAGACTCTAGCTTTTGGGATAGGAACTCACTATTGAAAAAAAAAGCTGCTGGGAAAACTGGGAAATAGTATGGCTAAAACTGGGCATAGATCAACGTCTTATATCATATACTAAAGTAAAGTACAAATGGTTACACAATTTAAATATAAAGGCTGATAATATAAGCAAATTAGGAAGAAGGAATAGTTTACTTGTCAGATTTATGGAGAATGGAAGAATTTATGACCAAACAAGAGATACAGAACATTATGAAATGTAAAATGAATGATTTTGATTATATTAAATTGAGACGTTTTGGGCGGGTAGATAGGTGGCACAGTGAATAGAGCACCTCCCTTGGGGTCAGGAGGACCTGAGTTCAAATCAGACCTCAGACACTTAATACTTACTAGCTGTGTGACATTGGGCAAGTCACTTAACCCTAATTGCCCAGCCTTCCCCCCTCCAAAGAAAAAAAGAAAAGTTTTTTGCACAAAGTCAATACAAACAAGATGAGGAGGGAAGCAAATAATTAGGAAAGAATTTTTACAACCAGTGTCTCTGATAAAGGCCTCATTTCTAAAATATATAGAGAAATAAGTTAAATTTATAGGAATACAAGTCATTCTCCAATTGATAATTGGTCACCTGGACTTCTCTATGAGTTAATTGATGAGTTAATGATGAGTTAATCTCATTGTATGTAGGGATCAAAGTGGTTAATTGCATATAACTTATCCCTTCCCAGAAATATATGTGGGAAAGGGTAGTAATTTAAGGGTGAGTGGTTAGAGAGTTTAATATTTTATTTAATTCTTTATTATCTTCTCATTGTATTGTAATTGAATGTTTTTGTTTTGAAATAGTGTAATCTAGTTTGTTCTGTAATAAAGGGCTACATCATTGGGGATTAGGAGTGACAGAAGTGAATAGATGACTATAGAAGCAATATCACATACCTAAGTATAGCTGATAAAGGGATGATACTGAGAAGTCCTAGGCTACAAGAACATTTGTTGTATTTGTTTTCTCAACTGTCTTTATATATGAACTGTTGTTCCTTAATCAAGTAGATGCATACCACTAGTTAGACACTCTATTTGAATTATTTCTCTAGTAAAGTTTTCCCACCCCCCAACCCCCTTAGGGGTCTTGAACTTTCCCCATATTGCTTTTGATCAATGATATGCATTGGCAAGCTATGAATGGTCACAAAGACCAGCGGCCTTTTCTTAGAACATTTGAATTTGGAAACATGGAGTAGGAAAAAGACATTGACCTGGTTTACAATTGGTAAAATGAGTGGTGATTTCAGTGAGCCTAAACAAGAACTCATCTTTGTAGCATCAATATTTGTCTGGTGATATTATAATTCTGAATCTCAACATTATTATGATATCAGAAAAATCAGAATTTTAAATTTCCTAAAGAGAAATGGAAAGTTGTATATTCTATATTACCGATTATTACTTGTATTTGTGGAGTGACATGAATAATAGGTAACATCAAAGATATTTCTGACCAGAAAAGTAGATCTACCAAACATGTAGCAAAAAGGAGAGATACTAAATTCAAATAGTATCTTACCTTTGAGATATTCAAAGAATCAGAAGAATGTTTCAAATATATTGTTTGAATTTTCTCTAAAGGATTCCTAGAAAGACTTGGATATAGATTAAAACAAATTATAATATGCATAAGGAGTATGTACACAGGGATAAGAAAGCATAAATATATATATATATATATATATATATATAGAGAGAGAGAGAGAGAGAGAGAGAGAGAGAGAGAGAGAGAGAGAGAGAGAGAGAGAGAGAGAGAGAGAGTTGGACTGGCATTAAGAAGACCTGGGTTTAAACCCTGAATTTTATTCTTACTTATGTGACCCTGTGCAAATTATTTAAACTGAATCTCAATTTCCTCATTTGTAAAATGGGGACAATAATAAGACTCACTGAATTGTTGGGAAAATAAGATAGCACTTTGCAAACATTAAAAATTTGATATGCCCAAATCCCTCTTATTTTGTCTTACTGTGCTTCTTTGTTTCTCACAATGTCTGTACCCTGTTTGTCTCCCTCCCACCTCTCCCTTCTCTCTCTTTTCTCCATTCTCTCCCTCTCTCTCTGATTTTTCACTCACCCCAATCCAATATCTGTAATTATTATGATGCAAGGATTCTTCAGTGTGGAAATTGATTTCACAAATGAACATGAACAACATGTCTGTAATTTAGTCTTCTAGGCTTGAACAGTTGCACAGAGCACTGGGAGGTTAAATAACTTGCCCTAGTCATATAACTAGTATTGCATGAGTCAAAGGCAGGACTTATACCCATGTTTCCCTGTTTCCAAATCTGGTTCTTTACCCACTGTTCAAGACTCCCTTTTACATCTCAACATGTGTGTGAAAAATTGTTAATTATATCCCCCATCTTGATGAAGTTTAATATATTTAATAATAAATATAAATATTATATTTTAATTAAATCTTCAAAAAGAGAAATTATTACTGTTAGGCTCTCTTTGAGGACTTCCATCTTATCAGGTACCATACACATTTGTCTCTTTAAATTACATCTCACAGCTATATACTTGTATGTGAAATGTCAACCACTGTACAGTTTTAAAATTCATCATACCAACATGGGAAGATGAAATGCTTGTGCCTTGTACTGAGCAATAATCTAGTGTCTCAAGGTCAGATGTGACAAAATTCACAGAGACTCTGTGATTATCTTTATTATTGATCTTGTCATATAAAATCTACCTTGACCTAAGATTTCTCTCTGCACAGCAAAAAATAAAAACAAAACATCAAAAGAGAAACACCAAAAAATTGCCTCTCTTTTTCAAAGATAGATTGAAGTTTAGACATTTCACACTAGTAACAGATTAAAGCTACCTGCATGATACAGTTTTGCTCAAAACTTTATAGCATGAAGCAGATTTTAGTTGCTAAGGAACGAAAAGTGACAGCTGCTGTTCGAATCCATTAGCAAAATATAAAATGGAATAGAAAGCATCACTATTGCTCACTTTTATAAAACTGTACTAAGTATGGTTTTAATATTGATTCCTACATATGTTTTATGTATTATCCTCAGTTTCAGGCTTTGGCTGACTGGTTGTGCTACAAATCAATCATATCTTTCACCCTGATCCTCAACTATAAATTTTTATTGCATTGCCCTTTCCTCTAGTCAGGATTATAAATGTGTTTTAAGTGTGTTGAAAAAGATATCTATATTATAGGTTTTAGAATTTTCCATTACAGGTATGAGGAAATTATAGAAAACAGTTATAATTAGTGTGGGGGTCACTAATTTAAAATTTCAACTGAAAAGTGGTCACTTAAAGTAATTTGGGGAATATAGAAAACAAGTATTATATCTTCAAATAAGATAGAATTTATAATAAGTCTAATAGACTGAGAAATGTAATTTGCCTCTATATACATTTCTCTCTCTAATGAACTTGTGGAGAACATAAACATTAATGAATCAAACATTTATCAAACATTTACTACATATGGGCAACGTGAACATCACATAATGGATGGAAGAATCATACATTTAGAGTTGTAATGTTTTAGTTCAAACACCTCATTTTACATTTGAGGAACTGAGAGCCAAGCAGTAGACCTAATACTTGAACCAACATCCTCTGACAGCAAAAATCCTGGGCTGAAATTCTGCCAATAAAACATGCTAGCTTTGTGACTATGAACAAGTCACATAAGCTCTCAGAAACCAAGCAATTCTTTAAGACTACAATTAATAGAGGTTGCTGATTCTGATATGCACAAACAGGAGCATTTAATGGACCATATAGTTTATAAGGAAATTCTCCTCCATTTGTCCTTTGTGCAAGTGTATTGTTAATGTACTTTTGCTTTATGGGAACATCTTTCCCATCTATTAATGGGCCGTGTGACCTACTTGAGCCACATGGAAACCTGAGTCACATGAGTCTGTGGTGGAAGGAGCTTGCCAAAAAGGTTGGGCAGGAAGGTATAGAGTAGGAAGTGTGGAACAGGAAGATGTGGAGTTGGAGCAGAGACCAGAGGAAGTTATACAGAGTAGTTAGGGAGAGAGCTGAAGCAGGCAGTGAGCTGTGAGTTTTCATTTGTGGGGAAGCTAGCAGGGGGAAGACTTGGGCATGGTGGTGGCTTCTGCACTATTATTATGTATAGATTTCTTTGCTGCTATGTTGGATTTGGCTTTCTGGTGTTGGAATTCAATTTTCTGGTGTTTGAATAAATGTTTTGGTTCTGTTTCCCATGTGGGAATTCTGTTATATCTTATGATTCAAACCTGGGAATATTCACATATATTCATAGAAGCTACTGTGGCTATCCTCTTGGCTAAATAGTAGGTTATTCACTTTGATAATGGTAGATCTTTTGGATTTGCATATGTCCCTATTTTGCACCTTGATTAAAAATAATAAAGAGACAACATGGTGTCTTGTACATCCTGGATTCAAGTTCATCCTTTGACATTAATTATGATCCTGGGATAGTCTCATTTAATTTCTTAGATACTGGAATAAATTTTAAAGCAATTGAAGTTAAGTAACTTGCTCAAGGTTACATGGCTAGTCATTATTTATGTGTGGGTACTCATTTTCTGAGGCCAGTTTCAATCCCAGGCCATCCGAACTCCAAGGCCTGCACTCCTTTTTTTTTTTTTTTAAGGTTAAATTGTTTACTTCTTGTATGTGAAAATGTTATCTGTATTCTTTTTTTTTCTTTTGAACAAATGTTTTATTAACTTCTGTTTTACATCATTCATTTCCGCCAGATTTTGAGTTACAATCATTTTCCCCCCATTATTCCCCTACCCAACCTCCCAGAATAGCAGTCCCACAAGATATCACTTCCTCCAATCTGCTCTCTCCCATACCTTCTCCCATACCCCCATCGACTTTTCCATTAGAGGAAGATGAATCTTTGTGTCCCAATGCCTTCACATCTTATCTCCCAATTATAGGCAAACGAGTATTAATAATAGTATTTATATATATTTGAAACATCTAAAGTTACGACCTCAAATTTCAGATCCTTTTCCTTCCTCCCTTGTCACCCATTCCTTCTTGGGAGATAAGTAATTCAGTATGTGTTGTACATGTCTAGCTATGCAAAACATTATCATGGTAGATATATTGTACAAGGCTGCTTATAATTCCCTCCCACTCATCCCACCCCCCACCTGGTCCATTCCCTACATGATCTTGTCCCTCTTCTATAGTGGGTACTTCCAACCTCCCCTCACCCCAAGGATGCCCTCCCATCCATCATCCCTCCTCTCATCCCCCTTCCCCCTATCCTGCTGCAGGTTGAGATATCCCATTTAGTATGTATGTCATTTTCTCCCTGGACCAAATTCAATGTGAATGTGGTTTTGCCTTTTTAGCCTTCCTTATTCTCCCCCTCCTTTGCAACCACTTCCCCTACCTGAGATAGTTTACCCTACCATGTCTCTCCCCATCTCCTCTTGCCACTTTCCTCTCTCACCTCATAATTTCATCCCTTGAGTATTCTCCCCCAACAAATTCAAACTATGCCCTCTATCCATATATAACTGTAACCATATACACACATATTCACATATGTATTCATATGACCACACCCCCTTCTTCCATTATTTTCATAGTGAGAAAGATATCATCAGTCACAGATATTACTTTTCCATATAGGAATGTAAATAGTTCAACTTTGATAAGTTCCTTTTGATTTCTTTTCCCTGATTAGCATCTCAGGCATCTCTTACTTCTTGTGTCTGGATGTCAAATTTTCTATTCAACTCTGGTTTTTTCCTCAAAAATGCTTGAAAGTCCTCTATTCCACTGAATGACCATATTTTCCCCTGAAACAAAATACTCAGTTTTGCTGGGTAGGTGACCCTTGGGTTCATTCCCAGATCTTTTGCCCTCTGGAATATCATATTCCATGCCCTTCGATCCCTCAGTGTAGAAGCTGCCAGGTCCTGGGCTACTCTGATTGTGTTTCCACAATATTGAAATTGTTTCTTCCTGGCCACTTGTAGTATTTTCTCCTTGATCTGGGGATTCTGGAACCTGGCTATAATATTTCTGGGAGTTTTCTTTTTGGGATCTTTTTCAGGAGGTGATCGGTGGATTCTTTCAACCTCTATTTTGCCCTCTGGATCTAAAACATCAGGGCAGTTTTCCTTGGGAATTTCTTGAAGGGTGATTTCTAGGTTCTTTCCTTGATCATGGCTTTCAGGTAGTCCAATAATTTTTAAATTGTCTCTCCTGGATCTATTCTCCCGGTCAGTGGTTTTTCCCATGAGATATTTCACATTGCCTTCTAATCTTTCGTTTGTTTGGATCTGCTTGCCAGCATCTTGATTTCTCATAAAGTCACTAGCTTCCATTTGCTCCAGTCTAACTCTGAAGGAATGAATCTCCTCAGTGAACTTTTGAGATTCTTTTTCCATCTGGCAAATTCGACTTTTTAAGGCATTCTTCTCCTCATTGCCCTTTTGGGCCTCCTTTGCCATTTGAGTTAGTCTATTTTTTAAGGTGTTTTCCTCAGTCAGGCTGTTGACCCTCATTTCATACTTTTCCCGCATCTTTCTCATTTCTCTTTCCAATTTTTCCTCCACTTCTCTTATTTGATTTTAAAATCCTTCTTAAGGTCCTCTATGGCCTGCAACCTGCTCATGTTTTCCCCTGGGGCTTTTGGAACAGGACTTCTGACCTCACAGTCCTTTTCCCGCTCTATGCCCCCAAAATAGGAGTCTAGGGTTGCATTTTTCTGTTTCCTTTGCCTTGGCATGTTGCCACTTAATTGTTTGACTTTTGGGCTTGTTGCCACACTATGGCTTTAAGGCCAGCTAGAGGAATTTTCGTCCCGAACGTGTGGGGGGCAACTTCCGTTTCTGGCAAGCTGTAAGCCCACCCACGACTTCCACCCTAGATCACAATCCAGATCCAGGGAGGTTAAAGCAAGAGCGATTACCCCCCAAGACTGATTGCTGTATCTCCCCACGATTTGTAGGCTGGGAGCCAGAGCTGCCTCTGAAAACTACAAAATGGCGTGTCTCCTCAGCGGCTTCTAGCCCCCAGGGGAGGGGGCTGACGCATTCCCCAAATACAGGTCCCAAAGTCCATAGGACACTAACCTCTTACTTTGTCCTAGGCATGTCTATGTTGATAATTCTGGAATCGCCACAGCTCCTGGTGTTCTGGGGTTCCTCCAGCTGGCTGCTGGCCCTGCCGCCCTGGAGCTAAAACCTCGGCTCATGCGGACCTGGGCTCGGCTCGGCTCCTGCACTCTGCGCTCTGCGCGCTGCCAGCTCCCAGACTGCTGCGCTGGTCCTTCCTGCAGGGCTGCTGGGCTGTCCTCAGCGGGAGGTTAGCTTCTCTGTGTCGTTCTGTGGGTGCTGGGGCTCCAGAAGTTGTTCAGAGTCCTTTTTTACATAGTTTGTGGGGAATCTGGGGGCAGAGAGGCTTGGAAGAGCTGTTTCTACTCCGCCATCTTGGCTCTGCCCCTTGAGGCCTGCACTCTTACTCACTGCACCACCTAGCTGCCCTGAGGAATAAATTTTTTAAGACTATAAATTGCATATCACTAGCTGTTCTTCATTGGTTGAGAGAGATTCCTCACCAAAAAATTCCCTCTACCAATAAAATCACAAATTCAGATGCTTCAAAAGTGAAAGAGAATCTTTAGTCAAAGCAATAACTATAGTTTCATTTAGTAAGGAAATTTGTACTTTTTAACGTGGAACTGTACACCTAGATTGGAGAGAAACTCTAAGGGTGCATATTTTTCCTGACTTGTTATTTATTCATTTAATTTAATTATTTATTTGTTACCTGCAGTAGGTTGGTTTGTCTACATAAAAGTTTAGCTAGCTGTAGGTTTCCTAATGATGGGGCTGCCAACTCCCTACTGTGTGAATGCTGGGCTACAGTGCCATTGAATTTACTGTAAATAGTTATGCTGCTAATAAATTTTATTAGGATGGTGTCAAATATATAGCTAACTCATTATACTAGAGTGACTTGAAAATAAGGAAGCCAAAATAAACTAATAATGTATTCTAGGTTTTGGACTGATGTTATATATTTTTGTTTCATGTAAAGTTCTAATATATTTCAAGTGACATGAATTTTTACTTAGATAAAATATGCTCCAGAGACTGCATTCTATTAGAAGATATATACACAAATAACTGCCTGGGCTTTGGTTACTTCATCTACATAAAGAGGGGTAGAGTTATATGACCTCTAAAGGCACTTTTTGCTCTAAATCAAATGATGACCTTTTTTTTTTTTTAATTGAGCTGGCACTTTTATGAAATGTTTATTTAACAGGTAACCTTTCCCCCCACCCCAAACTGGAGTTTCTTCTTGTTTCCATACTGTGTGTGGGTAATGACGAAAACAGCTGCTAACAAAGCTGAACAGAACAACTATTTCAAGAGTATGGCTAACAGCGGCTTTAGCTTTGATTTTTCTTTCTAAAGGCAAAATATAAATATATGTATATATACGTGTGTATATATATACTCTACAGATCACAACAATGGTTTAGACAAGCTAAAGAAGTTCAAGTGAGATCTGACAAGACGCACACCCAGGAACCACAAAGGCGAGCTGAACTGCTTCTGGGGCTCTCATTGCCCCATCTTCTGGCCACTGGTTGAGTCTTGAGGGAGAAACTTGCCTAATGCCAAGGAAAGGGACAGGAAGCACTGGAGGGTCACGTCGTCGGAAGGGCTGTGCACAGGAACCAGCAGGCAGGAAAGTGGCATTCATTAGACATTGCTCAGGGCAGCCACGCCAGGGAGGACTTTGCCCTCCAGCAGCTCTAGACTGGCACCACCCCCAGTGCTCACATGGCTGACTTTGTCCTCCGTGTTCCATTTGGCACAGCAAGTGGCAGTATCCCCACCACCTATGATGGTGATACAGCCCCTCTTGGTGGCATCGACCACATTGTTCATTAGCTCTTTGGTTCCCCGAGCAAAGGCTTCCCACTCAAATACTCCAACGGGTCTGTTCCACACAATCTGTTTGGCACGGGCCACAGCTTCTGCGTATTTCTTGCTGCTCTCGGGGCCACAGTCCAAACCCATCCATCCAGCAGGGATGCCAGAGGCCAATGTGGCTTGGCCAGTCTTGGCATTCTCATCAAACTTGTCGGCTGTGACGAAGTCAACAGGCAATGTGATCTTGACACCATTCTTCTCAGCCTTGGCCATCAAGTCTTTGACAATCTTGGCCCCTTCTTCATCAAAGAGAGAAGTTCCGATCTCCATGTTGTTGAGCACTTTGAGAAAGGTGAAACCCATCCCACCACCAATGATCATCTCATTGACTTTGTCTAGCATATTGTTGATCAACTGGATTTTGTCGGCAACTTTAGCTCCTCCCAAAATGGCCAGAAAGGGCCTCTCAGGGCTCTCCAGGGCCTTGGCAAAATAAGTCAGCTCCTTTTTCATGAGGAAACCACATGCCTTCTGGGGCAGATTCACTCCCACCATGGAACTGTGGGCACGGTGAGCAGTACCAAAAGCATCATTGACATAGACATCCCCCAGCTTGGAGAGGGATGCTTGGAAGGCTTCCATTTTGGCTGGCTCCGCTTTGATCTTGTTCCCAGAAGCATCTTTGCCTTTCCCTTCTTCTTCTACATGGAATCGAAGATTCTCCAGCAAAATGACAGACCCGTTAGGTGTATTAGCACAAGCTTGCTCCACTTCTGGGCCTACACAATCCTTCAGGAACAGAACATCTTTGCCCAGCAAGGATTTGAGCTCTGCAGCCACAGGCTCCAAGGAGTATTTGTCAGGCATGGGGATACCATCAGGTCGGCCTAAGTGGCTCATCAGAACAACAGACTTGGCTCCATTATCCAAGCAGTAATTGATGCTAGGAAGAGCAGCCTTGATTCTCTGGTTGTTAGTTATCTCTTTATTCTTCATGGGAACATTAAAATCCACCCTCATGATGACCCTTTTCCCCTTCAGGTCCACCTTGTCCAAGGTCAGTTTGCTGGAAAGAGACATGTTGGCGGTGAGATCGCGGAGCGGCTGCGGCTGGGGATGCGGCTACGGCTGGGGATGCGGTTGCGGCTGGAAGTCGAGCTGCCGGAGCCAGACTGTGCTCCACACACCCAAACGATGACCTTTTTAATTAGAAAACCATTATGAACTTTGACTCTTTTTCTGCTTAGCCTGGACAAATATTTTAAAATATACAATTAGCATTTAACAATTTCCAACTCTTTGCCAATAGACATTTGTTTTCCTTTAATGTTTATCATTTAAATAAACAACTCATTTTTCTGCTCATTTTTATTTATAAGAAGTTTCTTGCAATTATCTAAAATGAAAGTTGAGTGAGTGAACCCAGAAAAATAGGAAATAATTTCCAAGGACATTACGTCTCTTCTTTTCTGAAAATATGCAACATTTTTGATCTTTCTTAATAACTTTCAAGTCCTCTATGGCATTTCAGAAATAATTGTCAGTGCTTAAAGAAAATCCAGTTCCCTTTTCCTCTTAGGATATGTGTCACCTGAAAAAGGTGAGTTCTTCATTTGATTTTTTTCAGATTTTGTTTTGCATAGTTACTATCAATAGGTACAATAACAAGGTTAAACTTTCTCCCAATTACTGATATTTTTTTAATTTTTCCTTCAGAGCTAAATATTAATAAGG
This sequence comes from Gymnobelideus leadbeateri, assembly GCA_011680675.1. Lineage (NCBI taxonomy): Eukaryota > Metazoa > Chordata > Mammalia > Diprotodontia > Petauridae > Gymnobelideus > Gymnobelideus leadbeateri. The sequence goes on along the minus strand of WOXC01000208.1, from coordinate 91,272 downwards.
ATTTTCAAATGACTGAAGTTCATATATATATATACATATATTATACATTCATATATACATGTATATATACATATATAAATGTATCTGCATATATATATTCATATAAGTATATGCAAGCTGAAATATGCAAATTACTGAAATAATTGCATCAAACAATATCAAAGGATTCTCTCAGTACAAAAATCTCTGACCCCATGGATTTTGGAAGTTTGGCTTTGAGAAGATATCCACATCTAAGGCAGAATAGGGATCTCCAAGAATTGGAAGAGGGGTGAGGACATGCATGGTATTTGTTTTGCATTTCACCCTTGAAGTCTGAACTAGAAGCATTGAATAGAACTTGAAGAAAGAAAAAAATTAGCCCAGCTTTACAAGGGGAAAAAAAAACTGCCTCATAAATACCTCCATACTAAAGTAAGGGTACTTATAGGTGTATGCACATCCATAGATACATGAATATATATCTAAATAGTTATATCTATGCACTTTGGCCATTTGAAAATTCTTACTAACATTTAGGTGAGAGTGAAAAATAACCCATATATATATATACATACATACATACATACATATATACATACATACACATACATAAATGAATGTTAAATTTCATCCAAACTTTTATTTGAAAGTCCTTCTATTGTTTTTATCCAATATTTGTTTGTAGTCTCTCTTCCTTAAACACAGAAACACAAGCAGAAACTTTGGGTTTTTTTTGGCATCTAAATATTATGTTGATGCTCTCTTGTCTAAATTGATTATCAATTTGATGAATAAAACATGTGTCTGATACCTAGTCCTGACTTCCATTCTTTTTTTGGTTGAACTATAATGTTTCTGGAAGAGTTCAAAGATCCCTTCCACTGTAGATGTGTGTTTGTATAGACTGTTATTTTACTGTTGTAAGAAGCTCCTGGGCATGGACAGTCCCTTCATTAATGCAAAGTGGCAACTCATCCATTATTTATAATATTAGAAAGTTGCTCTGGGATCTGAGAGGCTTAGTGATATGTAGGACTATAGATAAGGAGTTGGAAGGGAGCACATTTAATCAAGTAATTTTATTTTTACAAATGAGGAATGAAACCTAGTGAGGTTGTGACTTACTCAGGCTCACAATATTGTCAACTTTCAGAGACTCTCTGACTCCAGAATCAGCATTCTAAAAGTCTTTGAAAACAATAACTGTTTCACTATGCTAGTTTAAACTTAGCAGCACTTTGTGCTCTGTGTCACACATGGTAAGCATTTAATAAATGCCTCTTCATTTACTGACAGATTTATTCATTCATTTGCCCTTTGCAAATCTTCCAGTAATCATAGTGTTAGTACAAATCAGAATTAGAAACTGAAACCAAGAGTTCCTGATACCAAGAGAAATCTTCAATCTATTATACCACAGCTTCCATATTATATTTTAACTATAAGTGTTCAATTTGAGCAAAATTATATATTGTAATCATTGTTAGTATAAATTCCATTTCCTATATGGGTTTCTTTTTTATTTTTCCATATTTCATATTTTAGATATGATAGAAAATGGGAGAAAATCTTTATAAAACAAAAAAGGCATAAAGATGTATGTGCACTTTAAAATTGCACACTTATTTTTTATATGTCTCTCTGTTTTTCTCCTGATTGCTTACCAAGCTCTTTTATATTAGAAAATTGATTTCCTTTTCAACTGTGGGATGTTGTGATTCTATGAAACACAGGTGGATATTATTGCTAACAGTTTAGAGTTGAAACAAGAGTGTTGAATCAAATCATTTCTAAGGTCCCATTTACTTTTAATTCTATGATCCTAAGGATCCAGATAAAAGAATATTGTGACCTAAATTCTCATGTTATCAGTGGAAAATAAAAGAGAGAGATAGATAAAGAAAAAGACAGAGACAGAGAGAGAAAGACAGAGACAGAGACTGAAAGACAGAGACAGAGAGGGAGAGAGAGGAATGAACCATTTAGAGGCCATTGGATTTAGTGGTTGATTTAGAGGAGCAAAACGAAATATTTTCTTCAAGGTTTTGAAGCACTATTATGTGAAAAAGGATGTGGTTAGTCTGGGGGGTGGGGGAGGGCAGGCAGAACTAGGAACAATGACTGGAATTTATAGGGAAGTATATTTAGGTTTGATTTAGGAAAATATACCATAAAGAATCACTTGCTCCAAGTAGAATAGAATGCCATGAGAAGTAGCTATTCACCTGTCATTAATGTGCCTCAGTGTTCAACTAACCTGTTTTGGAATGACACTTCTCAAGCATATTGGAGAGAGATTTATATTTAGGTGAAGAGTAATTTCAGTGATATTTGAGGCATGGTATAATACTATGAGAAAAAGGAATCAAATGACTTTGAGCCTGTTAGTTTATATAATTCAGAGAATGGTAGTACCACTACATGAAGGAGTGAAATCAGCAGGGGGAACATATTTTGTGTCAAGACATCTGAAGACACAGGCTACACCAGTGAAGACTGGGCACTAACAAATTAGGAGCAGGCCTTGGGAGTCAGTGAATGAGCAGTAGCAGCATCTGCTTCCAGAATTCTCAGTCCATAGACCATAAGGGGTTCAAACAAAGGATTAGAATACTACAGGGGTCTCTCTGCTAGTACTAAGATAAGACTCTGTTGCTTTGCCTATACTTGGCTGTGGGTCATAGTCCTCACATAGTATCACATGGTCTTACATAGTCCCAGGATGAGGAGGAGCATTAGCAGACAAAAGCTTGAGGCTTCAGTAGAGTAGGGATCCTTCTCACAGGTCCAGGACAGAAAAGTGTGCTTCTGGTCACTCACAGATGGGAGCACCGGTCAGAAGAGTAATAAGCACATGTCCTTTAACATACAACCTTCGAATAAGTGAAGACTTACAGGTTCCCAGAAATATCTCTAAAAACAGCTATACAAAAACTAAAGCTTGGGAAAGTGTGTCCTTCACCCTGGAAGCAAAGCCCTACTTTAACAAAGACTTAAAAGTCAATAAATAGGCTGGGAAAATGAATAGACAACAGAAAAAATTTCTAAACATAGAAAGTTACTGTGGTGACAAGCAAGATCAAAACATACACTAAGAAAATAACAAAGTAAAAGCTTCTATATTCAAAGTCTCTAAGGAAAATATCTATTGGTTTCAGGGCCTGGAAGAGCTCAAAAAGGATCTTGAAAATCAGATAAGAGGTGGAGCCAAGATGGCAGAGTAGAAAGAGCACTTCCACAGTGCTGGAGCCAGCACCACTTCAAAATTATGTAAAAGGGGAACTCTGAACAACCTCTGAAGCTCCAGCACTGACAGAACAACAAAGAGAAGCTAACCTCCTGCTGAGGAAAGCCCAGTGCTCCAAGAGCCAACAGTGCAGCTCTCTCGGAGCTGAGCCCAGGACCTCTTGAGTCAAAGGTTTTAGCCCCAGGGTAGCTGGACCAGCAGCCAGCTGGAGGGACTCCAGAACATCAGCAGCTATGTCTTTTCCAGAATTTCCAAAAAAAAGTGAGAGGTTAGTGCCCTATGGACTTTGGGACCAGTATTTAGGAGTGCGTCAGCTTCTTCCCATGGGGGCAAGAAATGGCTGAGGAGATGAGGCAGAGCCGCCGCAGGTTCAGTTGCAGCTTCAGCTCCTAGCCTTCAAACTGTAGGGGGATCCAGCAATCAGTCTGGGGGATAATTACTCTTGCTTTAACCTCCCTGTATCTGGATTGTGGTCTATGGTGGAGGTCTTGGGGTGTGTGTCCAGCTTGCCAGAATGTGTGGGGGCTTCAGAGAGGCCACGCAACTAATACCTCTGGCAGTTGAGAAGACCCCAACTTTTGGGATGGAAGCTGCCCTGTCTGGTGGCAGAGTCCTACTGTGGCAACAAACCCAAAAGTCAAGTAATTAAGTGGCAACATGTCTAGGCAAAGGAAACAAAATAACCAGAAATATTCAACATAAGAATCCTATTTGGGGGCAAAGAGGATTAAAGCATGGAAGAAGAGGAGAACTATGAGGTCAGAACTCCTGCACCAAAAGCCCCAAATGAAAATAAGAGCAGGTTACAGGCCATAGAGGACCTGAAGACATATTTTAAAAAGCAAATAAGAGAAGTGGAGGAAAAATTGGGAAGAGGAAAGAGAAGGATGCAGGAAAAGTACGAAATGAGAGTCAACAGCCTGACTGAGGAAAATAAAATCTTAAAAAATAGAATAACTCAAGTGGCAAAAGAGGTTCAAAAAGGCAATGAGGAGAAGAATGCCTCAAAAAGCCGATTTTGCCAGATGGAAAAAGAATCTCAAAAGCTCACTGAGGAGATTCGTTCCTTCAGAATTAGACTGGAGCAAATGGAAGCTACTGACTTTATGAGAAATCAAGATGCTACTAAACAGACCCAAGCAATTGAAAGAATAGAAGGCAATGTGAAATATCTCATGGGAAAAACCACTGATCTGGAAAATAGATCCAGGAGAGAAAATCTAAAAATTATTGGACTACCTGAAAGCCATGATCAAAGAAAAAACCTGGAAATAATTCTTCAAGGAATCCTCAAGGAAAATTGCCCTGATGCTTTAAACGCAGAGGGAGAAATATAGGTTGAAAGAATCCATTGATCGCCTCCTGAAAAAGATCCCCAAAAGAAAACTCCTAGGGATATTATTGCCAGGTTCCAGAATTCCCAGATCAAGGAGAAAATATTAAAAGCAGCCAGGAAGAAACAATTTCAATATTGTGGAAACAATCAGAATAGCCCAGGACCTAGCAGCTTCTACACTGAGGGATCGAAGGGCATGGAATATGATATTCCAAAGGGCAAAGGACCTGGGATTAAAACCAAGAACTACCAACCCAGAAAAACTAAGTATCTTGTTTCAGGTGAAAATATGGTCATTCAGTGCAATAGAGGACTTTCAAGCATTCTTGAGGAAAAAACCAGAGTTGAATAGAAAATTTGACATTCATACACAAGAAGCAAAAGATTCTTGAGAAGGTAACCAGGGAAAAGAAATCAAAAGGACCTTATCAAAGTTGTACTATTTACATTCCTACATGGAAAAATAATAACTGTTACTGATGAAACCTTTCTCAGTATGAAATTAATTCAAGAAGGGTATACGGGCATGTGAATACATATGTGAATGTGTGTATATATGTTTACAGATATACATGGATATAGGGCACAGGTTGAATTTGGTGGGAAGGGATGATACTTAAGGGGTGAAGTTAAGAGGTGAGTTTGGCATGTGGCAAGAGGAGATGGGGAGAGACAGGGGCAGGGTTAAACTATCTCATGTAGAAAAGGCAAGAGGAAGTAGTTCCAGGAAATGGGAAGAACAGGAATGCAAAAAGACAAAAGCATATTCTCACTGATTTTGGCTCAGGGGGAGAATGACATACATACTAAATGGGATATCTCACCCTGCAGAAGAGTAGGGTGTAGGGGGATGAGAGTGTGGATGATGGAGGGGAAGGCATGGTGGGGGGACGGGAGGTTGGAGGCACCCACTTTTGAAGAGGGACAGGATCAAAGTAGGGAATGAACCAGGTGGGGAGTGGGATGGGTGGGAGGTAAATATATTCAGTCTTTTACAACATATCTACTATGGTAATGTTTTGCATAGCGATACATGTACAACATATACTGAGTTTCTTATCTTCCCAGTGGGAGTGAGTGACAAGGGATGAAGGGAATGGATCTGGGATTCAAAGTTTTAAAAGTAAATGTTTCAAATATATATAAATACCCTTATTAATACTATTTTGCATGTAACTGGGAGATAAGATGTGCAGGCATTGGGGCATAGAGATTCACCTTGCCCTAATGGAAAAGTTGAAGGAAGTATGGGAGAAGATATGGGAGAGAGCAGATTGAATGAGGGGATATCCTGTGGGATTGCTATTCTGGGGTGGTGGGTAGGGGAAAAAATTGCAACTCAAAATCTGGCGGAAATGAATGATGTAAACCAGAACTCAATAAAGTATTAAAAAGAAAGAAAGAAAATCAAATAAGAGTGGTTAAAGAAAAATTGGAAAGAGGCATTAGAGTAATGCAAGAAAATCATGAAAAATTAGTCAACAGTTTGGTAAAAGAGAAACAAAAAATACTGAATAAAATAACAGCTTAAAAACAGAGTAGGCCAAATGATAAAAGAGGTTCAAAAAGACAAAAGAGGAGAAGAATGCCTTAAAAAGAATTGGCCAGATGGAAAAAGAAGCACAATCTAATAGGTATAAGGTAGTAACACAGAATTGTTTTAATGTGCATTTCTCCAATCAATAGTGATTTAGAGCATTTTTTTTCATATGGCTATGGATAGCTTTAATTACTTCACCTGAAAATTGTTCATATTATTATTATCATTATTATTTTTCATCATTCATCAATTGGGGGATGACTTTTTTTTTTAATACATTTGGCTTGGTTCTTTATATGTTTGAGATATGAAGCTTTTATCAGAGACACTTTCTCCAATTTTCTTTTTCACAGTTACTGTTTCTAACTGTATTAACCCATAAAGAGTACTTTGGTACTCTCTTCCTATGTCCCAGCTTGTAAGTTTTGTTTCAGTTCCTTTCCTTTGTGATCCTATTTCTACCAGAGGCATGTGGTGGCATTGTGGGTAGTGTGCTGACCTAGAGTGACAAATGCTGGAGGAAGTGTGTGAAAAATGAGACATTAATGCACTGTTGGTGGAGTTGTGAACTGATTCAACCATCATGTAGAGCAATTTGGAACTATGTCTGAAGGGCTATAAAATCATGCAAACCTTTTGGCCTGGCAAAACCACTATTCTGTTTGTATCCCAAAGGAGATTTTTTTTTTTTTTAAGCAATTGGGGTTAAGTAACTTGCTCAAGGTTACACGGCTAGTCATTATTTGTGTGTGGGTGCTCATTTTCTGAGGCCGGATTTGATCTCGGGTCATCCCAACTCCGAGGCCGGCGCTCTTACTCACTGCGCCACCTAGCCGCCCCTTTTTTAGGGCAATTGGGGTTAAGTGACTTGCCCAAGGTCACACGGCTAGGTTTTTGTTTGTGTGGATTAAGTGTCTGAGGCCGGATCCGAACTCAGGTCCTTCTGACTCCAGGGCCGGCGCTCTACTCACTGCGCCACCTAGCCGCCCCCCAAAGGAGATTTTTTAAAAAAGGAAAAGGATCTATGTTTGCAGAAATATTTATAGCAACGCTTTCATGGTGGCAAATATTTGGAAGTTTCTTTCTTGATGGGAGGATACCCATCAAGTGGGGAAAGGGTGAACTAATTATGGTATATGATTTTGTTGGGGTACTATTGTGCCGTAAGAAATGACAAACAAGATGCTCTTAGCAAAACCTGGAAAGATTTACATGAGCTCATACAAAGTGAAATGTACTATATACAAAGTAACAGCAATATTATAAGATGATCAGTTGTCAATGACTTAGCTATTTTCAGCAATATAATGATCCAAGACAAATCTGAAGAAATTATGATGAAAAATGTTATCCATCCCCAGAGAAAGAACTGATGGTTTCTCAATACAGACTGAAGCATATACTTTTTAAAATTTATTTTTCTTGGGGTTTTGGTTTTTTATTTTCTTTTTCTTTTTTTTGGCCTATGTTTTTTTTTCCCTCACAGCATGACTAATATGGAAATGTTTGGATGATTACACATTTATTAACTATATCAAATTGCTTGCATTCTCAATAGCAGGGGGTGGATAGGGAGAGAAGACAAAGAGAATTTGGAGCTCAAAGCCTTAAAATTGATGTTTAAAATTTTTATTACATGAAACTGGGGAAAAAATAAAATAAAAAAATATAGATAAACCAGCAAGCAGGCAGTACCCTGAGTTTGACATAACAACAATCCTTTGTACTCTGGATAATCTTACCCTCTGGCAAAGTATATTGCTTAGGTCAGCAGTGTGTGTTCAATGACACCTATTTCCCAGTACCTGAGTTCCAACATGCTACAGCCTAAGAGCCATCCATTATAGTTCTTGACATGCTCACAGTCACTGTTTCTTGGAACAGCTAAGTGAACTGAATCAGGTACTGCACTCCTGTTCCTGCCACAGTAACTCTGGTCTGTGACAATAAACTTGAAGAGTGTTCCCACAGGACCTAGATATGCCTGCATTATCCACATATGAGTCTGCCATGGGAATAGCAGCTACTCAAGACCTAAGATTGACTATGTCATGGTCCAGCCCCCTTGGAGCCTTTATGCATATAAGCACTTCCATTGCCCCAGCATGTTAAATCCTCCTCCCCAGGAGGACTTCCACTTGCAAGCATTTCCTCATTTTGAAATTAAAATTCTGTTTGTGTCCTGACTCTCCTGCCTCTGGCCCTCTTTGCATGGCTCCAGCTGCCCACAGGTTAGATGCTGGTTCTAATCTGGTTAACATTTGGGATCCATGCAAGTTAGAGTTTGAACAGCTTGAATGTATTCATGTGACTAAGTCCTCTAGGTAAGGTCACTGGGGATTTGGGTCAAGAGAGACAGAGGTTTTTAAGTTTATAACCCTATAATAGATATAGCAGATAGTTAAAAGTTCTGCAAGAAAGAAATAAAAACTTAGCAAACACTTATTTGCCAGGTACTGCAAAGTGCTTCACAAATATTTTCTCATTTATTCCGCATGACAACTCTGGGAGGTAGGTGCTATTACTAACCTCATTTTACAGAGGGAAACAGAGGTCAAGTGTCTTTCCTGGAGTCCCACAGTATCTGAGGTCACATTTGCTCTCAGGTTCCTCTGCCTCTAGGCCAGCACTCTACCTACGATACCACTACCTGCCTCTGGTATAAATAGGATCATGAAGGAAAGGAATTGAAACAAAAAATATAAGCTGGGACATAGGAAGAAAGAACCTTGATACTCCTTCTTCCTTCAAGCAGAGTAAGAAGAGACCTTAGAGTCTATCGAATTCAATCTATAGCTCACTGAGAATCCCCTTTATGACATGCCCCAAAGTTATACTCCAGCTTTTTCTCTACAGGGGAAGGTAGCCCATTTCATTTTTTGATATCTCCAATTGTTAGGGCGTTCTCTTTGTTAAACAAAAAAAAATTCTCTCTTTTTCTCTCTCTCTGTGTATCTGTCTCTGTTCCTCCATAGTCTCTATCAATTATTCCCAGTAGCAAAATCTACTTTGGTCAAGGAGAATAAGCCAAATACCTTTCCAAATAACAGTTAAGAGAAATACTTCATTTGGACCCCTACTCTATCCCAATCAGTATTAAACAACTTGATATGATTCTATAGGGGTAATGATTATAAGTTCCAAATATTAGGCCCCAGAGCTGTGAGCTGCAGAGCTGTTCACTTAATCACAGGAAATCAAGTACAGGCCCACTGCTCTTGTTTTTCGTCATAGTGACCAAGCCCAGTGCGGTAGTGGTGACTCAACTTCATGGAAAGCCTTTCAATTTACTTTTGAACCTGGGGACCATTCCCTCTTGTCCAACTCAAGCAGGTGACCAAATGAGCAGATAAGAAGATGATCATCTCATGACCGTTAGTCAGTAGAGATGCTCCATGATTCACCCAACCTATTACCCCACCCACCCAAACCCCCAGTAATATATCATTTTTGGCCTTCATGAGCAAGGTCTAATAACCAATGAGGTTCTATATTTTACCATTCCTCTTTTGCATATTTTGGTATCACCCTCTACAGATACAAGGTCCTGGAAGAAGGAGGCATCTCAGATCATGAGGAAGATCTGATGTTCACTTTATTAGAGGGGATCATGGACCCTTTAATAAAGAGCCATTGGCTCAGAGCTCAACCCCACATCTCTTTCTTTGTAGGTTGAACAATTTTAACCCCCACACAGCTTTTCAAATACATCAGAGCTAGCATATTTTTTACCTCAACCCTCATTACTGAAACATCCACCACCAGAACAGCTTGATATGCTATGCAAATAGAAAGGATTTTATTTTTTTTTAAGGTAAAGGAAATATGAGTAGGTGGGGGAAGAATCTCTAGGGGAAAAATGGTGTGTGTGTGTGTGTGTGTGTGTGTGTGTGTGTGTGTGTGTGTGTGTGCGCGCGCACGTGGGCATGCGAGAGTGTGTGCCTGTAAGAGAGACAGAGAGACACAGACAGAGAAGGACAGAGACATTCAGAGAGAGAGGGAGAAACAGAGACATACACATAGAAAGATGGAGAGATAATGATAGAGGCAGAGGATTCCTTCCTTCTGCTTTAACTTAGTCCAAAATAATGATAATTTGAGTTGTTTCTCCTCTATCTCACAAATCTTTCCAAGATCTAGAATGAAAAGAATCCATCCTCTGAGCTATTTGTCTTGCTAAGGCTTAATTAAATTACTCCAAACTCTTGAGTCCTTTTCTCAGATTCTACTCCCTGCCCCAAAGGTAAAATGGAAATGTGCCAATTGTGAGGTTGATTTAATTAAGGTAGATAGTGAAACCATATAGGTTGGCAGAAAAATATTCTAAATTGTCTTCACCTACCTGTCTGTGTTGACCAAATTCAGTGGGTAATTGCATAAACTCTCCATCCACTTTGAACCATGGAGTTCAGTCTTAGTCCATTACCATGGTAGAGTCCATAGAATATAGCTAAATAAGGGAACCACATTTCCTTTGCTGGAAAGCATACAGAACTTTTGACTAATGTACATAAAATGAATATAAATTGAAGATGTGAGGAGAAATTTATAAGCAGAGAGGAAGGAAGAAAGCATTCCTAATTAAATGTCTTGCCTAACTCCCTTTATGGACTTAGACTCATCAAATTACTCATCTGTCTCAGTTTCCCCACCTGTAATTAAGAACTAAAATCGTACTTACTGAACAAAGGTGAAATAATTTATTAGTTAATTTTACCTGAGTGTAACAAAGATGAAAATCACCATACATATGTGAAATATAATGAAACATAGAAGCTACTTAACTCAGAGGATTTTATAAACTACCCATTTTGTAAACAAGAAGCTCATTATTAAATGCACTTCTTAACTTACCCAAAAAGATTTGCAGCAGGGAAAACACACGCATTTCTGACACCCCTCCTCCACCCCCACTTCCACCATGCAATTGTGCCTTAATTATTCTAGAATGGTTTTTCAATCTATATAGTGATCTAAAAAGCATAAGTTTTACTTTTACTGCCAGGGACAACCTAATTAAAGAAAACTAATCAGAAAATATATTAAAATCTAAAAAAAAAATAGCACCTCCTTAAAAACAAAACAACACAAAACAATTATTAAAGTCAACCATTGCCTTGTTACACAGAATACTGCATCATGAGATGCTCCTGGTTCAAAATGCAGCCCTTTTTATTTTCTTCACCCTTCATACAGAGGTAGAACAGCACAGGGAACACACGGCAAGTCTTGGAGTCAGTAAAACCTGTGTTTAAAGTCTAGCTCAGACACTACCTCTATGAACCTGAGCATATTTGTTGAGTGTCTACTGCATATATAGAGTTGTGATATGTTCTGAGAAACCTATAAAGTTTCTCAGAACTTTCTCAGAACAATTAGCTTCTCTGTGTCCCAGTTTCCTCATTAATCCATTGGGAAAGTTAGATGATGACTTCTCAGGTCCTTTCCAGTCGTCAATCTATTATCCCCTAAATTTTGCCTCTGGTACACTCTAGCAAAGTCACCTTGGGCAAGTCATGATCCATCAGTTTCCCAAGCAATTCTCTAAGGTTATAATTTATACAGAACAGTTTCAACCCTGAACGTCTATACCCCCACAGCATAATTTAAATTCCAGGCATACTAGATTGCAAATTATAGCTTTACTATATCTGTACCTGCAGTACTTTCTCTCCATCTTAAATTTCACCCTCTTGGATTCTCCCCATCCTCAAGACTCAACATAAATGCAATCTTTACAATGAAATCTTTTTTTGTTTTAACCTGGACTGTAAATGGTCCTTCCTATACCAGGCCATAGAAACTTAGTTTCTATTTTTCCTTAAGCATTTTTTAGATTCTATTTGATTTTCAAGGTGATAGCCTCTAACACTAGAAACCTACAAGTCAAGAAGGGCATTAACACCATTTTGGGTGGACTATATAAAGTAATCCTGGTCAGCTAGGGGTTGGACTAGATATCTCTGACATGCCTTTGAACTTTGACATTGTATATTTCAGTAATAGGTATTGCTGAACATTATCAAACTGCAGTTTTAATTAAACTTTATAGGTTTCTCAGAATGTATCACAACTCTATATATGCAGTAGACACTCAATAAATATTTATTAAATGAAATCATAATTTTTGTATCTTTTGTCACCAATCTTATTGTTTAGTTCTCACAAAATTTTCTTATAGGCAATGCTTAAAATGAAATGTGGTGGTATTTATTATGTATTTATGAGAGTTTGAATTACCATAATCATTGTAATCAAATGATACATTATAACTTCACTCTAAATAAAGATTAATAAGTAGATAAATGTATATTGACATGATAAAGTAAATACACATTATATATACAGATACACACACATAATGTACACACATTGATAAATAGATATATAGATTTATACACGCATATGTATTTTTCACCATGTAGGTATATTAGACACATATTGGTGAAAATATAATGCTAATAGTATTTAAAAGTTCAGTTTATCCTTTAAATGTTATTTGAGTACTTTTGTCTGTAATGGACATGCTAAAGTAAATAGTTTCTGGTGCTATTTTTTTCTACTCATGTATATTTTCAACTCCTAGAAAATCCTACTCCTACCCCTCAATTTGGGTTTTTAAAGACCTTACCAGCAAGATGCAAGTTCTAGAACATTTTACCATATTGAAAAGACTTATGATATCCTGTGAATGTTTTCCAAAGGCTAAAATAGCTAAATATAATAAGGGTCATAATCAGAAGGATGTTGACTAGGCATTATTGTCTTTCACCATGGATAACTCCCAAAATAAAGAAAAAAATAACATAAAATGACCTTCAATACTCTTGGCTTTAATAGTTATAGTAGCAGAGTGGCAGAAAATAAGTCTGAGAACGCCAGAATTGAACAATTTTTGAAACTTCTATAACATTTGCTTATATTCTTAGTCTTCTGAATATGAAATGCTGTCCACTGACCAATAAGAGGATGGATATAATAAAAACAGAAGAGAAAAAGGAAGTTGAAGCTAAATCAAAGGATAATCAAAGATTTTCCATGGGAAGGTAAACAACAGAGGTGTTGGACCTGGTTGCACAAGAGATTGAAAAACAAAGATTCTTGTTCATTTCATGTCATAATCTTAATCCTAAATATTTTCAAAAACTCTACGTTGAAGACAAATGCAAGTTGTACATAATAGACCTGCAGTTTCATATATAATCATTTTTTCTATTCCACTATATTATGGAAGCACTTCTTTTATTTCTTAAGTTCATAATGAAATTTAAAAAAAGATTAATATCATTGGTTTACTAAAGATTTTTAGTTTTAAGCTTATTAATGAATTTTTCATTCCCAATTCATTTCCCTGTATGTCCTTGGACCTCTCCTTGTCAGAAAGAAAAAAAAAAGAAAACAACATCATTATCAACAATAACAACAAAAAGATATAATAATTCTTTAATCAGCAAGGAGTGAAAAGGACAGAATTTATAAGGGATTAGGGCCTCCACAAGCTGAGCTTTCATGCATTGGACTCAAAACGGATAGGACAATTTACATGTACAGGACCTTAGAATCATAGCTGGAAGGGAACTCAGAGGACCTCTAGTTCATTCCCTTTTTATAAATGAAGACACTGAGTCTCAGAGAGGTTAAGTGTGCCCAAGGTCAAATGAGTTAGTAATTAACAATTCAGGTATTTTTATTCAGAACTTCTGCCTCTAGATTCAGAGCTCTGTGAATGATTCAAAGATTTCTATTTCTTAACCTTCCTACTAATCCTACTTTCTTTTGTAATACTATGACCTTCAGCCTGTAAGTTGGAAATGAGTGCCACTAAACTATAGGGGTAGTAAATATACATTTTTTTATAATACATGTTTTAAAAAGATATTTTGTTATAAGATAGTCTTTAAATGAAGAGTCACATTTGGGTTATTTTCTTTTCTTTTTTTTTCTTTTTCCTTTATTTTTTTGCTCTGGGGGGGGGGGGATAGGTAGGGCAATTGGGGTTAATTGACTTGCCTAAGGTCTCATGGATTGTGTTAAGTGTCTGTGGTCAGATTTGAACTCAGGTTCTTTGGACTCCAGGGCTGGTGCTCTATTCACTGTGACACCTTGCCACCCCACTGGGTGTATTTTATAGCACAGTCTATTGAAAAATATTATTGCCAACATTTTCATTACCTTAACCTAGATAGCACTCCTTTTCAGCACTAAGTCAGACTGTGGACATAGTGCTTATTGTATTGGGGACCATTGTGATGATAGAGTCAACTAAAACATAACTTCTCAGGAATGGTGTACTGAAATTAATATAGAGACATGCAAAGCACTGTGATTTGGAGAATACCAATAAATTCTGATAAGGGCACCTTTGAAAATGTCCTGTAGTAGGTTTTGTAGTCTCTAGGTTGGCATGCAGTACTCAGGTATAGGTATAGCACTCACCAGAGAAGACAATGTAATTGCTTCCTTGTATGATTTTTCTACAGAAATAGAACCTTCCAAATTCCCTAGAGAAATGCCTACAGAATGGGGCATTTGAAAAGCTGTGTTTTTAAGAGAATGGAAGCTACCTTACACAATGAATTCTAGAGGAGAGCTTATTCAATTTCCTAGAAAAAGCAAATAAAATTATTAAAGTATGAAACTGTCTCTCCAGCTGCAAATAAGATCATGTCTCCAGAAATATGGGTATGGACTATAGAATAAAAATTGCAACAGCCACTGAGTCTGTTATAGGAGATGGCATTTATTTCCAGGGGATACTATTGCCCTAGCATGGGAAGAGAAATCTGAACACTTACAAGCCCATGCTACTTAGGTGGTAAAAGAGGAAAAAAGGTAGACAGATATCAGATAAAACAAAATAAAGATAATGAATGGACAACCAATATTTATCAAAAGGGTATATTAGATATGGAAAATTCATCTATATTATTTTGTGAATTTCTATTGGGGGGTATGTAAGGTCTGAGATACTGAAATGTCAAATTGCTGACTAAAATCTTAAGAAAAATCATGAACAAAGTTTCAGCTATGCACAGAGGCTAAAGAGGTGGGAGAAAAAAATGGTGATTCAAGGTCAGTGACCTTAGAGCACATGGACCATGTTAGCTCAAACTAATCATATATGATAAGCTGTTTTGTGGCAACTACAGGCGCTGAAAATCAGGAATGTGTTCCCAGTAACTTGCAATCAATACGAATTGTCAAAGAGAAAGTAAGACAATCTAATAAAAACAGCTGTCAAAAAGAAATAAAAAGTTAGCTAACAAAAGTCAGTCAAATACAGCCATGTGCTACAAGGTCAGGCTCCCATGGGAAGGATGATCCAACTAAATGAGTTTTGATCTTGAAGGATTAATTCCAAGATGCTATTCAATTCTCTCCTGCTTTAATTGGGAAGGTACAAGCTCCGGAATGACGAAGATCAGTGAGTAGAACTTTACTAAAGCAACCAACTAAGACGTTGATAAGTCTTCTGCTAAAAATAATGCAGCCTGAGTTCTTTAACCCTTGGAATTCCAGAAACTACATTTTGATGGACAAGTGTTAGGAATCAATGAAAGGTATAAGTATTGAGAAATTTCATTCAATAACTCTCTCTAAATCCATGACTCCCCAAAATCAAAAAACCCCAGGCTAAAGTGCCTATAAGGATAGACAGAATGGGGTCTTCATCTCTGCTCTTCAGTGGGTCTCAGGTAACTAATATATACAATACCATCCTATGAAAAAGAAAAAAAAAACAATATTATCTTTCTCTGAGAATGCTAGGTTTCTGTAACTTTAACAGAGTTCTTTACCATGGGGTCTGTGAATTTTTTTCCATAAATGTTTTGATAATTATATTTTATTCTAATTAATTTTCCCTTTTAACTGTCCATATTATATTTGTTTAAAATATTCTGAGTCCAGAGTCTTTGCCAGGCTGCCAAAGCTTTCCACAACAGAGAAAACATTAAGGACCCCTGTAGTTATGTCACAACAGAGAATTATTAGCTGATTTTTAGAGGAAAGAAGCATTCACTACTTATACATGTACAATGAGTCATTTATCATGAACTGAAGTTAGTTCTGGCATATCATGTTTATTATAGGAAATATATAGACAAACCATGCTTTTATCCATGATCTTGGCCATAGATATTGGAAGGATTGACAAGCAGCCTCATGAACAAAAGTAAAAATATGGTCTTTATCTTTGGTATAATTTAGAACATTCTGGAGATTGTTAGACTGAAAAATGTGATCATGTTTTAAAGGACATACAGTATAGTCCAATGCAGTCTAAGAAGAAATAAAACATATGCCATAGGACTCAAGTATCAAAACTTATGGTCTTTTCTGTGTTTGTTTATTTTCTCCAATACAAAAGGTCTAAAATATTCTCTGCTTTAAAAGGAATGAGGATTCTGATGGACATAAAGATGACAGAAAGTTTAGAGTCTCTCCTGGAAAATGTATTATTCAAAAAAAGTAAATTATAAGTCCCCCAAACAATTCTACAGATAAAATAGCAAAAATAAGTGGTTGCCAGTAGTTTCAGTTGGATGATGATAAAAGTATTATATTATAGACCAAAAGCACAAATTATTAGAAAATGTAGTTTCCCTCACCCAAACTCAAACTACTATTTCAGTACTGACAGAACATTAATGACTCCTATAGTAAATAGTAAGAGAACCTACTTTCTCAGTCTATAAGCACCTTGAAAGCAAGTGTGTAAAATGTAAAAAATGGTAGACTCAAACCTAGGATAGCCCCATCTTTGACTTCTGCCTCAGTAAGTTACAAACTGTGAAAATTGATAAATCATTAACCTCTCTGCGTCTTAGTTTTATATTTGCTAAATTAGGATACCATCTGTGATACTCATCTCCAGGGTTATTAGGAGGATCAAATGGAATAAGGGTATTTTCTGATTTGACTAATAATATATGAGGAATGAGGATCAGGGGCCTAGGAAACAGCTCTAACTGTGTTATAACAAATAACTGTCTAAGAAAAACTGAAGTACCAGGACTCTGTGTCAGAGCCTTAGCATATCTGTTCCTTGGTTTGGGGGAAAGGAAGCTGTACCAGTCAAATATATTTTCATTGGCTCCCAAAAGTTGAATAACATACCATATTAAAAAGAAACAGCATGGCTACGAGGGAGAGAGTAATATTTTCTATTTTTAAATGTATTTTTATGTGAGCAAATCCACAAAGCAATGGAAGGAAAAATGGTAGAAATGTATGGATTGTAGCAGTGAAGGTGGAAATGGGATTGATAGTGTAATTAGAGGATAATACAAAGACCAAAGGTGTTAAACACACAACCATAGGTCACGTGTGACCTATAACACTTCTGCATGCAGCCCAAACCAAATTAAATATGTAATTGAGAAATAGTTAACAAAATAAGAAATTAAGAAAATAAGGACAGCTAGGTGGCACATCAAATAGAGCACCAACCTTTGTTGGCGTCAGGAGGACCTGAGTTCAAATGTGACCTCAGACACTTGACACTTCCTAGCTGTGTGACCTTGGGCAGGTCATTTAATCCCAATTGCCTTGCCTTCCACCCCCCCCCCACACACACACAGTACATGCATGCATGCATGCATGTATATATATATATATATATATATATATATATATATATATATATATATATATATATATATATATATATATATATATATATATATATATATATACTACATGGGTGGTTTTCTAAGTTAACATACAACCTGAAAGGGACCTTGTATACAGTTTAATGATTCCCATTTCTATTTTAGTTTGACACCAATGCTTCAGACCAATTGGACACAATGAAGAACCAGATGAAGAATTAAGGAAAAAATCACAAACTTGGCACAAAATTGGGGTAATATTTTTATATTTTCAAGAGCTAGACTTCTATTTGCCAAAATATGAACTTCTAATAAATTCTTGACCTTCCTTAATAATGATGTCCTCCCTCAAAATATACAGGGACCTACAATATAGAGGAAATTTTATTCCATATCTGATTCTCACCAACAAGGAGGTTGGTTTCTAGTATGGCAATAATGAGAACCTTGGGGGAAGAGAATACTCCTTAGAGCCTGGAATAGAGAAGAAAAGACAAACCAAAAAAAATATTATATTTTTCTAGATTTAGGGGCGACAGTTTTCAAAATGTCCATAGGAATGAAAGGTAGGATTCCTAAAGGACTAATATTTTACTGTACTCAACAAAGAAAGAATGCAAACTCTTAAGAATGAAATTCTGAGTGTGTGTGCACATACACACACACACACACACACACACACACACACACACACACATGATTGTGATTGAAAGAAAAAGGGGCAAATTATCTAGAGAGAATAACATAAACATCCTGGAAACCCGGTAACAAATGTAAAAGACCTTATAATGAACATGGAATAAAACAAAGGTAACTGAGTATAAATACTGTGCCATGGTCTACTGAGAATAACGTCAGACATGCTAAATGTCAAAACAAGGTGGAGCTGGTGAGGAAAGCTATATTGGGCAAAGGAGAAAGATCAGGGAAAATATAGGATAGCTAAGAAAAATGCATGGAATGATAACTGATGACTAAGAATGGAGCTGTCCCATTCTTACTTTCCTTCTCTCTTTTTGACAAAAAGAACATCTTTGAATTTTAAAGGATAAGAAAATATGATCATTAAGTAGTTGATAGACAAGTTGAGGTGAGATTAAGGAAGGACCTGACTTCCCTTGACAGCTTTGAGTCATTTTGGTCCAGATGAATGATGTATTTGGTTATTGAAATAATTGGCAGGGTACCCTCATTAGCAACATTTGAATGAGGATGAAGAAAGGGCAATATAACTATAGAATGGTATAGGGTTAAATGATGTCTTGAATTAAAAGAGATGAGAGAAGAAGGTAGAAGAAGGAATAAGAAGAAAGGGGGTGAGAAGGGAAATCCAATTTATATAAGGCCAATGTGTCCTTTCTTATTATTCTAAATAATGTTTTCAAAACAATTTTGATTAGTTGATTCTTTATTCATACAACTAAATGAAGCTAATAATTTAGTACCTTAGTCTTTGTCATTGGTGTGTTTTCAAGCACCATATAATCATCTATGTTCTTTTCTTTGGCTCTTTTAGAGTTCAACTTCTCTGTTGTTGCCTATAGAATTTTTGCTTAAAAGACTAAAATTATCTGTTTAATCCAGAAAATGTTTTCTTAGTTTAGCTTTGCTTTTCCTTTCAAATAGCTAATCTGTCTTGAATTCCATGTATGTTTTGACCCATCACTTGATTCCCAAGACAGTTATATGGTAAAATGGATAGAGTGCAGGAATAAGAGTCAGGAGAACTTGAGGTCAATTCTTACCTCAGATGCCTACTGACTATCTGACCCTGTATGTCACTTAAAATCTGTTTGCCTCAGTTTCCTCATTTGTAGAATAGGAATAACAATAGTACCTACCTCTCAAAGTTGTTGGAAGGAGAAAATGAGATAATATTTGTGTTTTGCCAAATTTAAAGTCTTTAACATATACTAGTTTTTAATATTTTTAGATATTCATAATGAATGATTTTTTAAAAATTATTAAACATTTCTTACACATGAGGAACTGTACTAAGCACTAGTTAAAGGAGAAAAAAGCAAGATAATCCCTTTACCAAAGAAATTTACATGCTGATACGGGAAGACATCACATATTGGACCTTGGGTTAGAAATTGAGAGGAGGGCCAAGGGGACACTCATCACATCATAAAAATGGCAGAGAAGTAGTATGCTAAGGCTCCATCCAGGCAAAATGAGTCTCCACACAGTGCCTTGTATTTGTTTCTGGTGGGAAAAGGCATATAGAGGCCAGGAGTACAAAGCCATGCGTGAGCAGCTTCTCAGAGGACTACTGCTATGAACAGTTTTCAAGATTCTGATTATATAGTATAGCAAACTCTGTATTTATTCAATAATAAATAAGAGCAAAACATTCACAGAAAATCAAGGTACAATATTCATAATGTTACAACTTATTATAGAAAATCAAAATACAACATTTACCATGTCACAACTCAATAATTTATCACTAAAATGGCCACATAGTTTTCACCAAAGTGGTCACATAGTTTAAAAGAAAGTACATTCATTTAGTCAATCACAAAATCATTAATCCAATCACAAAGTACAAAAGTCAAAGTTCTCCACCCCTAGGTCACAGTAAATCATACTCTTTCCAGTCAATACATAGTATCCAAGTAAAGTCTTCTTTCGGCTTGAACTGAGGCTGGCTCTCATGTTTCCTCTTCCATGGTCCCAGCTCCAATTGTCATCTGGGTTCACAAGCAGGCAGCTCCTAGTTCCTTGTCTAGCTACTGGTCCAGTTCTTCATCCAGTTCCCATTCAATATTAAAATTCACAGTGTCCAGGCCACTTCAAGTCCTTCACAGTTCCTGTTTCTGGGAAGACAAACTTGACAGTCACAATAATATCCATGCACATTGCAGGCACTATCAATTCACTCTCTCCCTGTGAAATCAACTCAGACCCACCAAAAAAGTCTTGGACATCAACACAAATCATCAACATAGATATCAATACAGACCCACAAACAAGGTCCAAGAGGTCAGAATAAAATATCAGTAAAGTCCTAGGACCTACAAAACCCTCTCCAGAATTTCTAAACACATACAACCAGAAAATTTTCTTTCAGAGCTTCCAGTAAGGTCCCAGGGCTTTTGTACAAAGAAACATCAACAAAGACAGGCCAGACAGAGTACCTGTATACCACAAGTTTTCTCCTTCTTGCCTGCAACTGCAAGAGTGCTCTTCTCCATTCTGCTATCTCTATCCTGGAAATTTTCCTTATATATGGCCATGACCTCTTTCCCTTCATTTACAGGAGTTCATGAGTTCTAGGGTTCACAAGTTGTGGGGTTCACATATTCTGTTTCTTAATAGACTTGATACAAGTCACAAAAGTAACTTGAACTGAAACAAGGTGTTAATTTGATAGCTGAAACAAGGTGTCAACTACTTCTGTGCTTGCCATTACAAGGGGATAACCAGAAAGTGGCATAGGAATGCTAGAGTATTGTGGTGGGCCTGGAATAGGCAATACAAGGCCTTGAGGTTCTGAGTTCTGTTGGGTTTGAGTGGAGGCAGCATTGCGAAGAATCATCCAGGCAATGGTATTGTAGGCTTAGAAATAATGGGATCGGGGGGAGGAGTCAAGTTGGCAGAGTGGAAACAGCACTTCAGTGGAGTTCCAACCCACACCACTTAAAAATTATGTAAAAGGGGGACTGTGAATGACCTCTGGAGCTCCAGGACCCACAACATGAGACAGAGAGGCAAAACTCCCACAGAGGACAGACTGGCAGACTGGCAGGGAGCAGCTAGAGGAGTGCTCTGGGAGCTGCCAGCACAGCATTCAGGCCAGGCACCTGTGAGTCGCAGTTTTGGCCCGAGGGCAGCAGGACAAGCAGCCTGCTGGAGGGACGCCAGAACACCAAAAGCCCCAAATGAAAATACAAGTGGGTTACAGGCTATAGAGGACCTTAAGAAGGATTTTAAAAACCAAATAAGAGAAGTGGAGGAAAAATTGGGGAGAGAAATGAGAAGGATGCAGGAAAAGTATGAAATGAGAGTCAACAGTCTGACTGAGGAAAACACCTTCAAAAATAGACTAACTCAAATGGCAAAAGAGGCTCAGACAGGCAATAAGAAGAAGAATGCCTTAAAAAGCCGACTTTGCCAGATGAAAAAAGAATCTCAAAAGCTCACTGAGGAGATTCATTCCTTCAGAATTAGACTGGAGCAAATGGCACCTAGTGACTTTATGAGAAATCAAGATGCTGCTAAACAGATCCAAGCAATTGAAAGAACAGAAGGCAATGCAAAATATCTCATGGAAAAAACCACTGACCTGGAAAATAGATCCAGGAGAGAAAATCTAAAAGTTATTGGACTACCTGAAAGCCAAGATCAATGAAAGAATCTAGAAATCATCCCTCAAGAAATTCTCAAGGAAAATTGCCCGGATGTTTTAGATCCAGAGGGCAAAATAGAGATTGAAAGAATACACAGATCACCTCCTGAAAAAGATCCCAAAAAGAAAACTCCTAGGAATATTGTAGCCATGGTCCAGAATTCCCATATCAAGGGGAGAGTATTACAAGAAGCCAGGAAGAAACAATTTCAATATTGTGGAAAAACAATCAGGTTAACACAGGATCTGGCAGCTTCTACACTGAGGGATGGAAGGGCATGGAATATGATATTCTGCAGGCAAAAGGACCTGGGATTAAAACCAAGAATCACCTGCCCAGCAAAACTGAGTATTATGTTTCAGGGGGAAAATTTGATCATTCAGAGGAATAAAGGACTTTCGAGCATTCTTGAGGAAAAAAACCAGAGCTGAATAGAAAATTTGACATTCAGATACAAGAAGCAAAAGATGCTTGAGAAGGTAAACAGGGAAAATAAATCACTATGAACTTATCAAAATTGAACTATTTACATTCGTATAGGGTAAAACAATAACTGTAACTGATGAAACTTTTTCTCAGTATGAAAATAGTTGAAGAAGGGTATATGGACATATGAATACATATGTGAATGTGTGTATATATGTTTTCAGGTACATATAGATAGAGGGCAGAGGTCGAATTTAATAGGAAGGATGATACTTAAAAGGTGAGGTTAAGAGGTGAGCGAGTCATTGGTTTGGAGTCAAACGGGGAGTAAATTACTCTGATAAGTATAAAAATTTATTGTGTCCTATAGGTAGTGGAAGGGTAAGGGGGGGGTTGAAAAGGAGGACACTAAAAAGGGGGGGTTAGAGGAGAGGGAAATAGTAGTAAGGGGAGAGAGTAGGTTAAGAAGGGAGGTCACCAGGTGGGAACACTGAGGGAGGGGGTGCTCAAAAGGGAAAACTTCAAGGAGGGGAAGGGAGAATGAAGAAACAAAAGCATAAACAGGGGAGGGAATAGGATGGAGGGGAAGAGACAGATAGTATTCATTACTGTGTATGTGAATGGGATGAACTCCTGCATAAAACAGAGGCAGATAGCAGAATGGATTAAAAACCATAATCCTACAATATGCTGTCTACAAGAAACACATTTGAAACAAAGGGATACCCACAGGGTAAAGGTAAAAGTTTGGAGTAGAATGTATTATGCCTCAGCTAAAGTAAAAAAAAAAAAAAAAGCAGGGGTAGCAATACTTATCTCAGATAAATCAACAGCAAAAATAGATCTAATTAAAAGAGATATGGAAGGAAACTGTATCCTGCTAAAAGGCACCATCTAAAATGAAGCAATATCATTACTCAATATATATGCACCAAGTGGTATAGTACCCAAATTCCTAGAGGAGAAGTTAAAGGAATTAGAGGAAGAAATAGATAGCAAAACTATACTATTGGGGGAACTTAATCTCCCCCTTTCTGAACTCAAAATAAACAAGAAAGAATTTAAGGAGGTGAATAGAATTTCAGAGAGACTAGATATGATGGATCTCTGGAGAAAACTGAATGGGGATAAAAAGGAATTTACTTTCTTCTCATCAATGCATGGTACATACTCAAAAATAGACCATGTTCTAGGTCATAAAAGCCTCAAAATTCAGTGCAGAAAGGCAGAAATATTAAATGCATCATTCTCAGATCATAATGCAATACAAAGTATATGCAATAAAGGGCCATGGAAAGATAGACTAAAAACTAATTGGAAATTGAACAATTTAATCCTAAAAATGGGTGGGTCAAACAAGAAATTATAGAAACAATCAAAAATTTCATTCAAGAGAATGATAATAATGAGACAACATACCCAAATTTGTGGGATGCATTAAAGGGAGATATTAGGGGAAGTTTTATATCTCTGAGTGCATACTTAATTAAAGCAGAGAGAAGGGAAGTCAATGAACTGGACATGCAATTGAAAATGCTAGAAAAAGAACAAATTGAAAATCCCCAATTTGGCACTAGATTAGAAATATTGAAAACCAAAGGAGAGCTTAATAAAATTGAAATTAAGAAAACTATTGAATTAATAAATAAAACGAAGAGCTGATTTTATGAAAAAACCAATAAAATTGAGAGACCCTTAGTCAATATGATAAAAAAAAAGAAAGAAGAAAACAAAATTATGAGTATCAAAAATGAAAAGGGTGAATCTACCTCCAATTAAGAGGAAATAAAAAAAATAATGAGGAATTATTTTTCCAACTGTATGCACATAAATATGACAATATTAGGGAAATGGATGAATATTTACAAAATTACAGGTTGCACAGATTACCTGAAGAGGAAGTGAATTACCTAAATAACCCCATCTCAGAAAAAGGAATCAAAAAAGTCATCAATGAACTTCCTAGGAAAAAATCTCCAGGGCCAGATGGGTTTACTAGTGAATTCTATCAAACAATTAAAGAACAATTGATTCCAATACTTTACAAACTATTTGGGAAAATTAGTGAAGAAGGAGTTCTACCAAATTCTTTCTATGTCACAAATATGGTACTGATTCCTAAATCAGGAAGAGATAAAACAGAGAAAGAAAATTATAGACCAATTTCCCTCATTAATTTAGATGCAAAAATTTTAAATAAAATATTAGCCAAAAGACTCCAACAACTTATCACAAAAATAATACACTTTGATCAGGTAGGATTTATTCTAGGAATGCAAGGATGGTTTAATATTAGGAAATCCATCAGTATAATTGAGCATATCAACAATAAAACTAGCAGAAACCACATGATTATCTCAATAGATGCAGAAAAGGCTTTTGACAAAGTACAATATCCATTCCTATTAAAAACCCTAGAAAGTATAGGAATAAATGGAGCCTTCCTTAAAATAGTTGATAGCATCTATTTAAAATCATCAGCAAGTATTATATGCAATGGGGATAAACTAGAAGCTTTTCCAATAAGATCAGGAGTGAAGCAAGGGTGTCCAATATCATCCTTCTTATTCAATCTGTTACTAGAAACGTTAGCAGTAGCAATTAGAGAAGAAAAAGAAATCAAAGGAATCAAATTAGGCAAAGAAGTGACCAAGCTATCACTCTTTGCAGATGATATGATGATATACTTAGAGAATCCTAGAGAATCAAGTAAAAAACTACTTGAGACAATAAATAAATTTAGCAAAGTTGCAGGATATAAAATAAACCCACATAAATCCTTGGCATGCCTGTATATCTCTAATGAAACTCAACAGCAAGAAATAGACAGAGAAATCCCATTTAAAATCACTGTAGACATTATAAAATATTTGGGAATCCACCTGCCAAAACAAACCCAGAAACTATATGATCACAACTACAAAACACTTCTCACACAAATAAAATCAGATATAACTAATTGGAAAAATATCAATTGCTTGTGGCTTGGTAGAGCTAATATAATAAAAATGACAATTTTACCCAAACTAAAACAAATGTTTAGTGCCATACCAATCAATTTGCCAAAAAAACTACTTTTTAGAGTTAGACAAAATAATAACAAAATTAATTTGGAAAAACAAATGGTCTAGAATATCAAGGGGATTAATGAAAAGAAAAGCTAGGGAAGGTGGACTAGCTATGCCAGAATTTAATCTGTATTATATAATTTAATCTGTATTATACATCAAAACTGCTTGGTACTGGCAGAGGAGTAGAGTAGTGGATCAATGGAATAGATTGGGTGCAGGAGATCCAGCAGTTAATGAACATAGTAATCTATTGTTCGATAAACCCAAAGACCCCAGTTTTTGGGAGAAGAATGCACTATTTGACAAAAACTGCTGGGAAAACTGGCATACAGTATGGCAGAAACTGGGCATAGATCATTACCTAACACCATATACCAAAATAAAGTCTAAATGGGTGCATGATCTAGATATAAAGGATGATACTGTAAGCAATCTGGGAAAGCAAGGAATAGTTTACCTGACAGATTTGTGGAGAGGGGAAGACTTTAGGACCAGACAAGAATTAGAGAGCATTATAAAATGCAAAATGGATAATTTTGATTACATTAAATTGAAAATCTTCTGTACACACAAAGCCAATGTAACCAAGAACAAGAGGAAAGTGGGAAATTGGGAAAGAATTTTTACAACTTGTGTCTCTGATAAAGGACTCATTTCTAAAATTTACAGAGAATTGAGTCAAATCTATATGAATACAAGTTGATAAAAACAAGTTGACCAATTGATAAATGGTCAAAGGATATGAACAGGCAGTTTTCAGAGAAAGAATTTAAAGATATCTATAAGCATATGAAGAAATGCTCTAAATCACTATTGATTAGAGAAATGCAAATCAAAACAACTCTGATATACCACATCTCTCCAGTCAGATCTTTTTCTTTCTTTCTTTTTTTTTTTTTCAAAAAAATGGTGAGAGAGTAATGTGGTGAGGGGGAACAGGGAGAGACAATGGGGTGAACTGTCCCCTGTAGAGCAGACAGGGAAAAGTGGTTGCAGGGGAGCAGAAGAACCAGAAGGGAAAAAGGCAAAACCTTATTCTCATTGAATTTGGACCAGGGAGAGAATGACATGTATACTAAATAGGGTGTCCCACCCTACATGAGTGTGGGGGGGAGGGGGATGGCTGAAGGTGGTGGAGGGGAGGGTGGGCTGAGGGGGGGAGGGATGTTGGAAGCACCAACTTTTGAAAAGGGACAGGATCAAGATGGGGTGTGGACAGGGTGGAAAGTGGGATGGGAGGGAGGGGAATATAGTCAGTCTTTTACAATATATCTACTAGGGTAATGTTTTGCATAGCTACACATGTACAGCATATACTGAGTTGCTTATCTTCCTTTTAAAATCAATTTTTAAAAAATATATAAATACTATGATTAATACTATTTTGCATATAATTGGGATATAAGATGTGCAGGCAATGGGGCTCGGGGATTTACCTCACCATAGTTGAACAGTAGAAGGGGGTATGGGCGAAGAGATGGGAGAGAACAGATTGGATGATGGGATATCCTGTATGACTGTTATTCTGGGATGGTGGGTAGGGGGGGAATGGGGAAAAAATTATAACTCAAGCTACTCAGCGCAGCAGCAGCCCTTCTCTCTCCACAGTGGTCAGCTACTATCCCTGACTCCCCAGCAACCATGTCGAAGGGACCCACAGTTGGCATTGATATTGGCACCACTTACTCATGTGTGGGAATCTTCCAACATGGGAAAATGGAGATCATTGCTCATGACCAAGGAAACAGGATCACCCCAAGCTACGTCACCTTCACCAACACAGAATGTTAAATCGGTGATGCTGCAAAGAATCAAGTTGCAATGAACCCCACCAACACGTTTTTTTATGCCAAACCTCTGATTGGTCGCAGATTTGATGATGCAGTTGTACAATCAGATATGAAGCATTGGCCTTTTATGGTGGTGAATGACGCAGGCAGGCCTAAGGTCCAAGTGGAGTACAAAGGGGAAACCAAACGTTTCTATCCAGAAGAAGTATCTTCTATGGTCTTGACTAAGATTAAAGAAATTGCTGAAGCTTACCTTGGGAAGACTGTCACAAATGCTGTGGTCACAGTACCAGCCTATTTCAATGATTCCCAACATCAGGCCACCAAAGATGCTGGAACCATAGCTGGTCTCAATGTGCTCTGAATCATCAATGAGCCAACTGCTGCTGCTATTGCTTACAGCTTGGACAAAAAGGTTGGTGCTGAGAGATATGTGTTGATCTTTGACCTTGGAGGTGGTACTTTTGATGTCTCCATTCTCACCATTGAAGATGGCATCTTTGAGGTCAAGTCCACAGCTCGGGACATCCACTTGGGTGGGGAGGACTTTGACAACCGAATGGTCAACCGTTTCATTGCCGAGTTCAAGCGAAAGCCCAAGACTTCAGTGAGAACAAGAAGGCTGTTTGCCATCTCCGCACTGCTTGTGAATGTGCAAAGTGTACCCTCTCTTCCAGTACCCAGGCCAGTATTAAGATTGACTACCTCTATGAAGGTACCGACTTCTATACATCAATCACCAGGGCCCATTTCGAAGAGCTGAATGCTGATCTCTTCCGTGGCACCCTGGACCCTGTGGAGAAGGCCTTAAGAGATGCCAAGCTAGATAAGTCTCAGATTCATGACATTGTCCTGGTGGGTGGTTCTACTCAAATTCCCAAAATCCAAAAGCTTCTGCAAGACTTCTTCAATGGCAAGGAGCTCAACAAGAGTGTAAACCCTGATGAGGCTGTTGCTTATGGTGCAGCTGTCCAGGCTGCCATTTTGTCTGGAGATAAATCTGAGAATGTGCAGGACTTGCTGGTGTTGGATGTCACTCCTCTTTCCCTTGGAATTGAAACTGCTGGTGGAGTTATGACCATTCTGATCAAACGTAATACCACCATCCCCACCAAGCAGACACAGACCTTTACTACCTATTCGGACAACCAGCCTGGTGTGCTTATTCAGGTTTATGAAGGTGAGAGAGCAATGACAAAGGATAACAACCTGCTTGGCAAATTTGAGCTCACAGGAATTCCTCCAGCACCCAGGGGTGTTCCTCAGATCGAAGTAACATTTGACATTTATGCAGATGGCATCCTCAATGTTTCTGCTGTGGATAAGAGCACAGGCAAGGAGAACAAGATCACCATCACCAATGACAAAGGACGTCTCAGCAAAGAAGACATTGAGCGCATGGTCCAGGAGGCTGAGAAATACAAGGCTGAGGATGAAAAGCAGAGAGACAAGGTGTCTTCTAAGAATTCTCTTGAATCCTATGCTTTCAACATGAAAGCCACCATGGAGGATGAAAAACTGCAAGGCAAAACTGGTGATGAAGACAAACAGAAGATCCTTGACAAATGTGATGAGATAATCAACTGGCTGGATAAGAACCAGACTGCTGAGAAGGAAGAATTCCAGCATCAGCAGAAAGAATTGGAGAAGGTCTGCAATCCCATTATTACTAAGCTGTACCAGAGTGCAGGGGGCATGCCAGGAGGTATGCCTGGTGGGTTCCCAGGGGGTGGAGCAGCCCCATCTGGAGGTGTTTCTTCTGGACCCACCATTGAAGATGTTGACTAAAAATACCAAAAGAAAGAGCATTCCACACAGCTTTCCAAAAATTGAAGGACTCAAATTTGTATCCAAGGCAGTAGCACTTTAAAAGTTAACATTTAAGCTACTGTGTAAATCTGGGCATTCTGAATAATTGAATGTGTGCAGAGGGAGAGAAGTGAACAATATTGTACTTTATCAGTACTGTAAACAAGTGGAAATGCAATTGTCTTGGAGAATAAAATCTATTTAAAATTGGCACCATAAAAAATTATAACTCAAAATCTGATGGAAATGAATGATGTAAACCAGAAGTTAATAAAACATTTTGGGGAAAAAAAAAGAAATAATTGGATCTTCAGTAATGGGTCCTCAAATCCCTGATGACCAATCCTATCTAAACATATCAGATTTTTAGGCTATTGATTTTCATTTTCATGAAAGTTATTCTGACTCTTTCACAAATAAACCAGATCATGGCCTTTCTCATTAGGAACCTGATTACGTTCAAATTTTGAATCTGTGTAAAGCAATGTCTGAGCTTTGTTGGACTTTTCATTAGCAACATTAGAACCTGACTTAATGTCTGAGTTTAGGTGGAGCAAATGTGAAGAGAATTTATTTAATTTGGTTCTCTACTTGGGCAATGAGGAGAATATTCATGGAATTAAGCTACCCTGAATTTTATAGGGGACAAGGTTCACAGTGAGAGAATCTGTAGTTTAACACTGGACCAAGTGAGCCTCAAAAAGTTAGACCTCTCCTGATGCAGAGTGCCTGACATTGGTGCTAGTCCTGGAAATGCTACTAGTAACTCACAGCAAAAATACAAGTTAGCTAGGGCATGAAAATTGACTGCTCTCAATCTCCTATGTAAAAACCGGTTCAATTACCTCAGGCACACACTAGCATTTCAGGCAAGTCAAGGATGTTGGATGGAATCCAGCTCATGGAATCCCAAGCTACAGACGGTAAGTTTTTTGAAAGAGGAACTGAATTATGTCAATCTCTATATTCTCAGTAAAAAATAAAACAGAAAGTAAACAGAAATTGCAAATGCACTTCAAACAAAAAGATTCTCCTTAGAGAGATGAATAAAGGTTTCAGTACAATTGGTAAACATTTGCAAAACAAGTCAGCTTAAATAGCAACATGTTGCAAAGAGTAAAAAGGTGGACAAATTCTACAAAGAATTAGATTAATATCGTATTAAATCACCTATATATTTAAGATGTAGTTACTGTAATTTAGAAGTGAGCAGAGGAGAAAAGAATAAAAATAGGTAGAAAATTTGGTTTATTAATAAGAAATGAATGATTAAAGATATGTAGACTACATCAAATCTTGATAATGATATATCATAATTTTTGAGAATTAATTCAAGAAGCAAACACTAAATAACATTACAAATAATGAAACTGACCATTTTTCATTGTCAGGAAATGACTTGTTGAAGCTGGAATCCTTTGTCAAATAGTTGTATATAGTCCAACTTGTTAAAACAAAGACAAAAATCAATACAATAATCTATAAAGAAATTTAGAATGTTGGATATTCTAAAAAACAAAATCTTCAGTCTCACTTAGAAAGAAGCCAACAATTCTTTAAAAAAAGAGAAATGGATAAAAGAATAACATAAACCCTCATTGTCACAATTTCTAAATTAGGTTTAGCTGATGTAAAGCAAACAGCATAGCAAATAGTCTAGAAATCATCTCAGAAAGTATGTACATTATGATCTCATAAAACATAGAAATGGTAGGCAAAGGCAATGTAAGTTTTGGTTACAAAATCAATTATAAAATTTTACAGAATGTGATGGTGAGAAATTATGTACAGTATGAGGTCATAAAACAGTAAAAAGAAATAAAGAAAAATTAATAGAAAG
Source organism: Gymnobelideus leadbeateri (assembly GCA_011680675.1). Classification (NCBI taxonomy): domain Eukaryota; kingdom Metazoa; phylum Chordata; class Mammalia; order Diprotodontia; family Petauridae; genus Gymnobelideus; species Gymnobelideus leadbeateri. Next base: position 60,264 of record WOXC01000208.1, on the reverse strand, counting down.
CTCAGTGAGAAACACAAATAAGAAAAGTCCCACTAAAAGCATTTAAAGATGAAATTGGAAGGAGGGCAAAACAAAAACAAACACAAAAGATTAGTAAAGATTTTTATCTAGTATATTTAATGAATTCTTTTCATCTTAAAGAAAAATGAAGCAATATCAACTCGGGTTTAAAAGTTACTCTCAGAGATGTACTGACCGAGGAAGTAAAAATGGTACTGACGAAAAGAAAGTTGTGAATAGCAGTACACACAAATGAGGCATGTGTTATAAGTGACAAAATGTGGAGAATGTTAAGGGATCAGTTCCCAAGGTTTTTGAAATAGACAAGAGTACCAAAGGCCTGGAAAGTAAAATGAACAAAAAGATGATCAAAAGACTAAAGTAGTATTAGTGGCTACAATGCCATTTACTTACATCACCATCTCTATGAACTCTTTATGAAAATAATGTACACATAATAGGGCTTCTTTCATAAAAGAATGAAATGGTATAATGGCAAGGAAAGAAGTACTTAGCATCTTGTTTCAGCTCTTCAATTATTTAGCACCTTGTTTCAATTCAAGTTTCTTTTGAGCCTTGCCCATGATCATATCAGGTCTTTGTTCAGAAACAGAACTTGTGAACCCCACAGTAGGGTGAACTTACTGATCCAACAGGAAGGGGTGGGACAGGGAGGAGCTAATGACCATATATAAGGAGAAGCCCAAGCTGGGAAAGAGCAGAATTGAGGAGAGAACACTTGTGGCAGCAGAATTGAAAAGGGGAACTTTGTGGCGGCCAGGCACTCTGTTTGTCTGTTATGTTTGTGTTGATTTTTGTTTGTAATACTTTGTACAGAAGCACTGGGACCATACTGGAAGCCCTAAAAGATGATTTTCTTGCTGTTTACAGAAGTCCTGGAGGAGGGTTTCAGAGGTTCTGGGAACATACTGATGATTTCTATTGAGTTCTCAGACCTTGTCAGTGGGTCTGTGTTGATTTGACAGACAGAAAGTGAACTGATGATGGTGCCAGGAATGTGTATTAGTATTATTTTGGCTCTGTTAAGCTTTGTCTTCCCAGAAACAGAAACTGTGAAACTTGAGGTAGACTGGACACTATGAACTTCAATGTGGAACTGGATGAGGAGGTGATGACTGGGTAGAATCAAGCAGAAGCTGGACCCGTGGAAGAGGAACTACGGAATTTGGGAGCTATGTGGCCACTTTAGCAATAAGTTGCTATGTTGTAACATTGTGAATGCTGTACTTTGCTTTCTGTAAATATTTTGCTTGAGTTTACTGCTGAATAAATAGAGAATTCACTACACTAAGTGATCAGAACCTTAGAGCTATTCACAGCAACAGTCCTCTGGAAAGCTGCTTGTGCTTTCTTTTACAAATGGGTTTCATGGATTATGTGCCATAGATAGTCTCTTCTTTATTGTCACACATAATAGAAAGACATAAAGAATACACAATCCTAATGTGTTTATTTTAATTGACTATGAAAAATTGATTCCAAAGAGTGAATGGATAAACTTGAAGAATCCTTACCAATGTGATTTCTTAAAGGCATGTGTCAAAATCACAAAATATTTCTTAAAGTAGTAACAATGGAATTTCTTTGTTGGATAACCCTTTCCATGTTACTATCAAGTGAGGCATAAAAGTGGGATGCATGATCATCAAAGATATTTGCTACTGTTGTAAATGATTTCCATAATGTTAGAAATTGGTCATGGAAATGATAGATGGAAACATTGCAGAACATCTATATTCAAACTATCTACATAGGGGAAAAAGTGAATGAAGAATGACTAGTTTCCACACCATGATATATAGTTCAATGGATAACCAATACGTATCTTTCATTGGCATGCATATTTTGGATAGAAATTAAGAGTAGCAGGGGGTGGTTAGGTGGCAAAGTGAGTAGAGCACCACCCCTGCAATCAGAAGGACCTGGGTTTGGATCCGGCCTCAGAGACTTGTCTCAAACACACACACACACACACACACACACAAACTAGCCATGTGACCTTGGGTGAGTCACTTAACCCCAATTGCCCTACCCTCTCCCCTCCATAAAAAAGCAAAAAAAAAAAGAAATTATGAGTAGTCAATAATAGCCATGGCACAACAGGCAGAGGGGAGAAGACTGTGCTGCCTTTAGGAAATAGAGTGGGCATGAGAAGGCTACCAACCAAAAAGTGTATAGGAGAAATGGTGTAATGGATTAAATTGGAGAGGTATATGACTGAAAAAAATGTGATGTCCATAAGGGACAACCAATGAATGGGTGAAAGAAAATGCATTTATTTAGCACTTTATATGTGTCAAACATTATGTTAATTCATAGAGATGCAATCATCATCATCATCATCATCATCATCACATCATTACCACCATGTTTTACAAGTATCATTTTATCTCCACAGCACTAGCAGATAGGCATTATTATCATTCCCACCTCACAGCTGAGGAAACCAAAGCAGACAGAGGTTAAATAACACACTTAGTGTCACACAGATAGTAAGTATCTGAAGCAAGCTTTAAGGTCAGATATTTCTTTCTTGAGGCAATCACGGTTAAGTGACTTTCTCAGAGTCATTCAGCTAGTAAGTGTCAAAGTCTGGATTTGAACTCAGGTCTTTCTGACTCCAGGGCTCATACTCTATCCACTGCACCATTTTGCTGCCCTCAAACTCTATGTTTGTTACTCTAGCAAGGTCACTTGCCTTGATACTTTTAATATAGTACATACTATTAAAAATGAGACTTTCTTTATTCTCAATAAGTTTGCATTATAATGTGACAAGATAACACACATGAAAGAATTTAGCTTTATGGTGGATGAACAGACTTATAAATGATAAGGTGTAATGGTAATATAATTTTGAATTTGAAGATCCCTTTGTGTCGGGAAAAGTAGCAGGTACTTAACACTTAGTAACTGATCAAGCCTCTATTGGGGGAAACAGAAGGTATGAACTCCTGTCTCCTTTTACTGATGTAACAGGAAGGGGTTGGCTGAAACTGGAAATAGCTAATGCTGTGTATATATAAGGAAAAGTCCTAGAGAAGCACCGTCAGAATTTCCTTGAGACTGAGATCTGGTGGCAGAGCAGCTACAGAATAATGGAGAACTGAGTTCTGAGAATTTGTGGTGGTGGAGCTTCTTCTGAACAGGATTCCAGTAGCCCAGAGCCCAGGAGCCAGGAGCCCAGAAGCCAGGAGCCCAGGTGCCTGAAGCATGACTGGGATGCTAAGACTTTGTTTGTGGCTTAGTTGAGCCTTGAATTCCCTGAAGCAGAAATGGTGAAGGATGTGAAATGGACTAGACCCTGTGAACTTCAGTGTGGAGCAGGACCTTCCCAGAGAGCTGGACAAGGAACTGGGAGCTGTCTGCCACTGAACCCAGGTGACAGTCTGGTGAACCTAGGTAGAATCTGGGACAATGGAAGGGGGTCCAAGGAATCTGAGAACAGGCCCCAAGTCAAGATGAAGAAAAGACCTCTCCTTAGGTACTGAGTAATTATGGAATTTTGGTTTACTAGTGACCTAAGGAGTGGAGGGTTTTGTTTATGATACTTAATAAGACTTTGTTGAATAAGTGACTGATTGTATGTTGAGTATTTTGAGATATTGTTACTGATAAGTGACTGAGTTAATCAAGACTTTGCCCTATGAGGGGAAGACTTTGACTATTATACTTTGAGACTGCTAATAAGTGACTGATTGAATTAACTTAATTGCCCCATGAGTGGAAGACTTTAATGATTATACTTTGAGACTATGTTGTGAATATTATATTGTGATTTTCTGTGATAAGTTGTAATATTGTGAAGGTTGTACCTTTATTTTATGTGGATGTTTTGCTTTTGTCATGGAATAAATATAGTGATAACTATACTGTGTAATCAGAACCTTAAAAGCTGTTCACAGTAGCATTCTTCTGGAAAGCTGCTTGTGTATGGCATTACATAAGGGTGCTTCAGCATGGCAAATGGCAAGGCCTAAGGATCAGAAACAAATAGATAAACAAGTCTTATGTTCTGGTACTATCTCTATAATGTCAGGGGAAATATAATAAATAAGGTATCACTTTAAGCACATGGGACGATGCAATAAATCAATAGAAAAGCGCTGAGATGGCAGTGGAGTGTTATATATAAGAAACTGTGGAAAGGGCAGTTTAACCAGATTACTGAATGGAGGCAAGGGCAGGAATATATTATTCATTAGACATGAAAGGCAGGTTCAGACCAGGGAGTGTAGAATTTTAAGATCTGAACAAAGGAATTTATTTTTTATCCTAGAGGAAATAGTGAGTTTCTTCAGTTTGTTGATTAGGGGAGGGATAGGGTCAAACAATAGAAAGCTTTGGCTTCATTTGGTGAGAAATGAAAAATTATTGAGAAAATGGAATGGGGGAATGTTGCAATCAAAATTGTGACTATCAGAAGATTAATCTAGTAGCAGTATAGGGGATATACCAGATAATAGAAGTATGGAGGAGATGAGAGCAATTAATGGCCTATCATAACAGTCTAGATGAGAAGAAATGAAGGCCTCATCTTTGACAGTGTCATTGGCATTGGGGAAAAGTAGATTGTTGAGATGATACACATTATAGTGGTAAAATGACTTCTTAAATGTGAGAAATGAAAGAAAATAAAGTAGTTAGAGGATACTTCACAAGGAAAGGGAAGTAAATCAAATGTTCAGGAAGAAAAAAAAAGAGATCCGGCATATTTAATTTGAGATGCTTGTGGAATATTTAGGTGAAAATTCCAGTAGTTTTTTAGAACTGTGTGTCTGGATCATTAGGGAATACCATCAGAGAAAAAAATTGTGGGATATTTAAGTACTATGAAAAAAGGATGATTTTTGAGAAACATACTCTATTAAACTGCAATTTTGCATAACTACTAATCTCTATACAAACCTCATTGGCTTAAAACCCATGATCTTACTCTTGAGTTCTCCCTCTCATTTAAGTCTCTTAGATCTGTCATTCCCAAGAAATTTTTATTTCTGGTATAGCATAGAATCTTTCCATTGTTTTCAGTGGAGAACCAAATCATCCTTTTCCCACCAAGATGGGGTTTTCCTCTCATGTCCTGCTCAATAGCAAACAGATTTTTCCACCTTGAGTAATATAGAATCTACTTATTTTTCTGGCATTCACACAAACAAACAAACATTTTTGTTGGTCTCTAATCTAGGATGTCTGCTAAGTACTTAGATTATTGATGATATAGCAAGCCAGTGGCTTAAAGATTCAAATTCTAACAGAATCCCCAGAGGAATGGAAATGAATAATATTTCAGGATATAAATTAATAGTATAATATATAACATTTAAATTATATTGTGCTCCTGAATGCATGTGAAAGATTATTTAAGACAATAATTAATTGGATAAAGTTTTGCAAGGTTTGTTCAGGATAATTAAGTATAAAGAAATTGTATTTTCATTAAAGTAAGTTGCACTTAGAAAATAATAGTGTGATTAATTTTTATGATCTTCATTACATGGGGCCCATTTTTTTTTCTTTAGGAACACAAGTAAAAATGACTGTAATAGTCCATAGAGAAACACAGAGATATGATTATTACATTAATATGCATTTCAGGAACATATTTAATGCACAAAGCAAATTTGATGTGTGTATTTCAGGATTTTGTTCCAGCAATGAAGAAAATGATACTTCAGTGGTCAGAAAGCTGTAAAATTAATATCTAAGGTATCTAAAAGGATTGAGAGAAAATGACAATTTCTGAGGACAATCTTGCTCAAAGTATAGTTACCATTTACATTGTGGCTTATAATACTTACATTCTGGAAAACTGTGTTCTATGAAGCTTCAGTATCCTTATCTTAACATGCATAACTTTCCTGATAAGATCCTTTGTTACATCATCCTTAAAATAGAACCTGAACTAGGAGACTGTTACCCCTTTGGGAGACTAATGAATTAGCTCTGGGAACATCATATGCTGGAAAACTAGGCTCAAATTTCCTAATCTGAAACTGAATAAGGAATTTTTGTTTCATGCTTAGCCCCAGAGCTTTTGACTATCTTTGACTCTATTAGGATAGCACAGATTGGCTTATAAGACATCTTATGATCTTTGGATGAAAGTGCTTATTATAACCATTCATCGCTACATAGTAGAAAGCTAGGACAGGAAGAGTCAGTGTTTTATAGGTAACAATTCCAAAGATTTCTCCTGATGCACAAGGGGATGGCGTTAGCTTTTTTTGGCTGTGGTTCTTGCTATTAATCCCCAAACTTTTATGACCATGAACCACCACTTTCAAATTCTTTCTAACCATTTTCATCAATATGACTATATTTAATCTTGCTTTTGCAAAGAGAAAACAGACCAACAGTGCATTACAATTGGCAGGCTTATGCAAAATTAAATATTACCTGTTGACTTGAATAGACCTTTACAGCAACTCAGAATTCATAATAATCTTTTCTATGGACCTCATTCATTGACTTGGGCACTTGAAGACACACAGTAAGCAACAATATTAGTATCATACATTTCCTTTATTAATAAATAATAGGAGCAGTAGTAATTTGCATTCTTTAGCATCCAAAAGCACCAAAGATTAATTAACAAGATCTCTACATTCCTTTGAGGCTGAGAGGTATTATGACAAACACTGTCTCATAGCTCAATCTTCTATAGATAATCCTTTCATAACAATTCGCACTGCTGAAATTATATTGCTGACCTCAGAGGCATTAGTTATAAAGTATTTCAACAACAAAATTTCTCTAAGAATTTAACACTTAGGCCAGTGTCACTACCTAAAGAACACTCGTGTTTAATAAAAGTTACTTGATTATTAAAATCTCATTCCTACTAATGAATTTATGTCATATTACCAAGTTCTATTATTCCCTGTACCCCATTATATTAGAATCTTCTTCCCATTCTACTATCCTTCTGGCTCTCTATTCTGATTTCCCTTCCATTGTGTTCTTAAAGCCCTGTTTTTTTTCATCACCTAACATTTGTTGAGACATCTCACATTTCTTGCTCAAAACTTCAACTCACAGATAAAACTATATTTTTATAGGCATCATACCAACTACACTGCTGTGGTAGCAGTCTCAGTAGGCAGCAACTATGATACTAAGTAGTGAAAATGTTCAGGAAAAGGGTATGTAAGCTTCCCCTAGGGAAGTAGTGATTTATACTAAACAAATCCCATTAGTGAATTCTCATGATTTTTGAATGAATTTGAAAGGGGCTACCTAAGAGTCGAGTCTAAAGGTAGTAAGGACCATGTGGAGTGAATCCACAGCAAACACTGTATTTGCCTCCACAGTATATGGACCACTTAACTCCCTTGCTCAGTTCAACTTTAAATCAATTTAATTCAGCAAATATTTAATAAGATTATGTTGTGGCAGGACACCATAATAGGTATTGACATTTCATCTTCCTTTTATTGTTTTTCATCTCTTTTCCACTCTTTCCTAATATACTTGATCCTGAAGCTCTTTACCATTTCCTTTTAGTTGAAAGGATCTGAAGACTCAAAGGTCCCCAGTTTATGTTTGCAAGGAAAATTTCTGGAGGAAGGAATAACTCTACAATACCTTGTTTGTACACATGTAAAATCTTGAGTTATGTTGAATGAAAATCAATTAAGTGGAGTCATAAGATTTAGAATAGTCAGTCAGGCAATAAGCATTTATTAAGAACTTACTATAGTAGGGTCAATGATAAGTTCTGGGAGATGTAAAGATGGAAGGTACTTCAGAGTCCATCTAGTTCTACCCAAATGTTTAAAAAAAAGACTAAAAAGAAAAAAAAAACAAAGACCCAAGGGGTGGAAACTGAGGCCCAGAAAATCTGAATCATACATGTAAGAAAATCCAAGCCAGATCACTTCCAAACTATGTAAAAGGGGACTCTGAACAACTTCTGGAGCCCCAGCACCCATAGAACAACACAGAGAAGCTAAACTCCCGCTGAAGACAGCGCAGCAGCCCTGCAGTAAGGACAAGAGCAGCTCTCTGGGAGCCGGCAGCACAGTTCAAAGCAGTGCATGGAAAGCTGAACCCAGGTCCCCATGAGGAGCGGTTTTAGGCCCAGGGTGGCCAGGCCAGTAGCCGGCTGGAGGGACCCCAGAACACCAGCAGCTGTGGGGATTCCAGAATTATCAACTCAGATATGCCTAGGAAAAAGTGAAAGTTTAGTGCCCTATGAACTTTGGGACCAGTATTTGGGGAATGCGTCGGCTTCCTCCCCTGGGGGCTAGAAGCCACTGAGGAGACATGCCATTTAGTAGTTTTCAGTGGCAGCTCCAGCTCCTGGCCTGAGAACTGTAGGGAGATCCAGCGATTAGTGTTGGGGGTTAATCACTCTTACTTTAACCTCCCTGGATCTGGATTGTGATCTGGGTGGGTGGGGGGGGAAAGTGTGAAGGGGGTATCCAGCTTGCCAGAAAACTGTGAAGACCCCAATGTTCAGGACCAAAACTCTCCTGTCTGGTGGCAGAGTCCTACTGTGGCAACAAGCGCAAAAGTCAAGTAATTAAGAGGCAACATGTCAAGGCAAAGGAAACAAAATAAACAGAAAAATGCAACCTTAGACTCCTATTTTGGGGGCAAAGAGGATCGAAGCATAGAACAGGAAGAGGTTGTGAGGTCAGAAATCCTCCTCCAAAAGCCCCAAAGGAAAATATGAGCGGGTTACAGGCCATAGAGGACCTTAAGAAGGACTTTAAAAATCAAATAAGAGAAGTGGAGGAAAAATTGGGAAGAGAAATGAGAAGGATACAGGAAAAGTATGAAATGAAGGTCAACAGCCTGACTGAGGAAAACAACACCTTAAAAATAGATTTACTCAAATGGCAAAGGAGGCCCAAAAAGGCAATGAGGAGAAGAATGCCTTAAAAAGCCAAATTTGCCAGATGGAAAAAGAATCTCAAAAGCTCACTGAAGAGATTCATTCCTTCAGAGTTAGACTGGAGTAAATGGAAGGTAATGACTTTATGAGAAATCAAGATGTTGTTAAGCAGCTACAAGCTAATGAAAGAATAGAAAGCAATGTGAAATATCTCATGGGAAAAACCACTGACCTGGAAAATAGATCCAGGAGAGACAATTTAAAAATTATTGGACTACCTGAAAGCTATGATCAAAGAAAGAACCTAGAAATCACCCTTCAAGAAATTCTTAAGGAAAATTGCCCTGATGTTTTAGACGTAGAGGGCAAAATGAGGTTGAAAGAATCTACCAATCACCTCCTGAAAAAAAACCTAAAAAGAAAACTCCCAGGAATATTATAGCCAGATTCCAGAATCCCCAGATCAAGGAGAAAATACTCCAAGCAGCCAGGAAGAAACAATTTCAATGTTGTGGAAACAATCAGAATAACACAGGACCTGGCAGCTTCTACACTGAGGGATCGAAGGGCATGGAATATGATATTCCAGAGGGCAAAAGAGCTGGGAATGAACCCAAGGGTCACCTACCCAGCAAAACTGAGTATCATGTTTCAGGGGAAAATATGGTCATTCAGTGGAATAGAGGACTTTCAAGCATTCTTGAGGAAAAAAACCATAATTGAATAGAACATTTGACATCCAGACACAGGAAGCAAGAGATGCCTGAGAAGGTAATCAGGGAAAAGAAATCAAAAGGAACTTATCAAAGTTGACCTATTTACATTCCTAAATGGAAAACAATATCTGTGGCTGATGAAACCTTTCTCAGTATAAAAATAATGGAAGAAAAAAAAATAATGGAAGAAGGGTGTATGTTCATATGAATACATATGTGAATGTGTGTATATATGTTTACAATTATACATGGAGAGAGGGCATAGGTTGAATTTGTTGGGAAGGAATGATACTTGAGGGGTAAAATTATGAGGTGATAGAGGAAAGTGGCAAGAGGAGATGGGGAGAAACAGGGTAGGGTAAACTATCTCATGTAAAAGAAGCAAGGGGAAGTGGCTGCAAGGGAGGGGAAGAATAGGAAGGTAAAAAGGCAAAACCACATTCTCATTGAATTTGGTTCAGGGAGAGAATGACATACATATAAATGGGATACCTCAACCTGCAGCAGAATAGGGTGAAGGGGGAATGAGAGGAAAGGTGATGGATGAGAGGGCATTCTTGGGGGGAGGGGAGGTTGGAAGTACCCACTATACAAGAGGGACAGGATCAAGTAGGGAATGGACCAGGTGGGGGGTGGGATGGGTGGGAGGGAATTATAAGCAGCCTTGTACAATATATCTACTATGGTAATGTTTAGCATAGCTAGACATCTACAACACATACTGAATTACTTATCTTCCCAGAGGGAATGGGTGGCAAGGGAGGAAGGGAATGGATCTGAAATTCGAGGTCTTAAAATTAAATGTTTCTAATATATATAAGTACTATTATCAAAACTCTTTTGCATGTAATTGGGAGATACAATGTGCAGGCATTGGGGCACAGAGATTCAGCTTGCTCTGATGAAAAAGTCGAAGGCAGTATGAGAGAAGATATGGGAGAGAGCAGATTGGAGGAAGGGATATCTTTTGGGACTGCTATTCTGGGATGGTGGGTAGGGGAAAAATGGGGAAAAATTGTAACTCAAAATCTGGCGGAAATGAACGATGTAAACAAGAAGTTAATAAAGCATTTGTCTAATTAAAAAAAAAAAGAAAATTCAAGCCAAGGTCTTCTGACTCTCACCCAATCCAAAGATCTTTCAATTGAATCAAAACAAACAAACAAACAAAATCACTGTATATATGCAACACCAGCTATTTAACCTACTGGCTGAAACTCCTTAAGTAGAAATGTTTTCACCTAAGGTAATTACCACAATACCTGCTTGGGCTGACAAATTTAGTTGGGGTTGGGGATGTTGGAGTATACCTTGGGGTAGGAAATTTTAGATCTAAAGATTTGCGGCCCTATTGGAAGGGTAACAGAACCTTTAAGATATTAAGGTGTTGCTGTTGGGGAGGCTACTAGGGGCAGAATGAGAACAGGACTATGCCAAAGAGGTCTCTAGGGATAGAATCATCAATTCACTTGCTATTTTAAATAAAAGGTAGTGTGAAATAGAGGATTTGGGGGGCTCTGAGTCAGAGATCCTGATTCAAGTTTCACTTCTGATACATTTTAACCTTTTTTTTCATTACTTAGGACTCTAAGATTCAATCATTTTTTTTTAGTTGGCCTGTTTACATTTTGTTATTTTCATGATAAGCAGGCCTCTACTGGAGAAAGACTGCTTCCTTCCTTGGTCCATCTCTTATAATTCATGATGAGTTTCTGTATGATTGTAACCCATACTTGCACTAGGAGGTTGTGATGGAAGTTCTGTTATGTTTTCTTTCCTATAACTACAGGATCCTAGTGATATTGGGTTAAGACTATACTTAGTGTACTATCGTAAAAAGCATTAATTCTGGATTCAAAAGACCATAGGTATGATTCAGTCTCTGAAACTTATATGGTCTTCAACTTTGTGGGTCTCAAATTGGTTATCTGCATCTTAAGTAACTTAGCCATGGAGTGGATAAATAGTGGGCTCAGAATAAAGTTTTATATTCAAATCCTGTCTCAGTCACTTACTAACTTCATAACCCTGAGCAAGCCACTCAATCTGTCTTGGCATCAGGTTCCTCATTAGTAAAGTGGGAATAATAATAATACCTATTTCCCAGGCTCATTGGGAATCAAATAAGACAAAAATTGCAAAGTACTTATCAAATTGTTATATAAATGCTAACTTTAAATTTTTAATGTTTTGGAAATAATGCTGCTTACAATCTCTTATTGTGTCAGACATGCTATGACTTTACATTTCATTAATTCTAATGATTAAAAAATAATTTGTAATTACAAAGTAATGATGCTCCCTTTTTGTCTTCCCCTAGCATATCCTATGTATTTGATTTTTTTTAAGTTGCCACATTCCTTTGATTGCTGCCTCAGAGGCAGCAGCTGTTTAGAGTTTCTATATGCCAAGGGGAAAAATAATTGAAGAATAAAATCCTTCAATGAGTGCAACTGCAAAAACAGAGCATCTGAATTCACTGAAGAAGACACTGAAGAAGCAGTGTGACAGAACCTCTTTGTTAAGCTGCATTCTGGTAACTGGAAATGTAAGTAATAGAGTATGACCTCAACTTGTCCTTCAATTTCACTGGCTAAAGGAGAGAGCTGCATTGAGAAGCATGGCTATGATGTAAACCAATTTTATGCTGCTGTTTGTGATCTCTGTGGATCCAAGATTGCTGAGTGCTGGGAGAAGGCTTGGAAATAATAAAGCATTGGTATATCTTTGGGAGTGACTCATTTGCCATTTGTAACGAGAGTCAATGTATTACTACCTACAAAAAGTTCATGTTATTCTACGTGGCAAAGTGAATTATTGACCAAAGCTGAGCTGTACTCTGCCTACCTTGGTCTTGGTTAGAAACATAAAGCAGAACTATCCATATGGCCAGAATAGTTTACATAAATACTTGGAAAACTACATATATTCTTGGAGAGCTCTGTGATGCCATTACTATGTATTTCCCACTGTAACATATCATGTATGTCCTTCATGTCTTCTAAAGCTAAGCAATTTTTGTTCATGACTATCTGTAAATCCTTCAGAAAATACCCACTCATTTTGCTGAAGAGAAGAGGGAGGAGACCCTGGGTAAAGGAAGAGAACTTATGAGTAAAACTCATTAGGAAGGAGGCTAAAGTGGGACTTGTTAAGGGAAAGATGGCCAAAATGTTTTTGTTTTATTTTGTTTTGTGGGGTAGGTACTGCTAAAGTAAAATTAACTGAGTGTGCTCTGCTCAAGATGTCATCTTTCTCTTGATGACCAAAGAATTTCACTTAATACTAGAGTTTTAAGAATCTATTTTGTAAAAGCAAACAAGCAAACAAAAATAAATTCAGTTTTAACAATGTGGCTAATTATCCATTGGCTTTTACTTTTACTGTGTGTCCAACTCACCTTCTTTTCCCATAAAATATATATTTCATCTCTATGATTTTAATTCTCATGAATGAGTTAGTAACAACAATTTGTTTCTATTTATTGTCCTTCATGAGCCCTAGTCCTTGAATTAGGGGACATCAAAATGTGATTTCAGCTGACAGTTACTACTTTATGATCTTGAGGACATTCCATCATTTCCATGAGCCTGAATTTCATCATTTGTAAAATGGAGAGTGTGGATTATGGTCTTTAAGGTCCATTCCCACTCTACCAATAGTCGTTTTATTCTCTAGATTAATTGATTTTTGATTCTTTAAAGATTATAATATTCTATGGACCACAGCCATATCACATTATTGGAATAATATTGGTGTTGAAAAGAACTATTTTTGTTATGTGTGTAGTGGAGATAGCATGGGGATAGGTGGAGATTATTGAAAGCACTATGCGTTTATCAAATGAGTTACAGTATCCTCTTTTCCTTCTTTTCAATTTGCATTCAGTATGTATATGCTATGTGTGTATAAACACATACACACTCACACACACACACACACACATACGAGCGTAGTCATCTACCTGACAAATCTAATAGGCAAAACCATGGAACTATATATTTTTAGAAATATTTGAAACATTTCACATCCATTTTACTGGAAGTAGTTCAGGTCTTCTGTGAATAAAGTTGGGAAAATCCATTTATATGGAATGGGGCTTATTGCATTGGATAATTGCTGTTTTAATTTTTTTTCTAGGAAACAATATTGTTGTATGGAAGACACCAGGGAAGAGATCTAATTATCCCTGAGAACTAGGTCATGATAGACTGAACCTGTTGGTGGTAGTGAACATTTAGGAAGTGTTGAAATTTCATTTAACTGAATAAGCCTTAACCTGTACTGTATCTATTCTATTGCTAACTCCATGAGCAATATAGTTCCATATGCTGGATTTTCCATGTACTGAATTTCCATATTGCAAATAATAGCAGTAGTACTTCCGTTTGAATGTGGCAATACATGTCTCTTTTGGGCATTTATTTTACTCTTCAGCAAGGAATTTGTCCAAAATATTTTCAGAATACTAAGATAGCATTTAGGATGTTTTTCCTTCTATTGTCTTTCATTCTCAGTACATAGTTAGTCCTGCATGTTCCCAAATCACTAATGTTAATCTTAGTATGTTCTTTAAAGACAAAGTCTTTCCACAAGAGTAGAACTATATAATTTACAAAGACAGAAAAGGTCTTTTGCATCTTAGATTTAGAATTGGGAGGGAATTTAAGAGATCATGTACTTCATTTCATTCATTCTACAAATTAGGAAACTCTGACCCAAAGAGGTGAAATGATTTTCCCAAGATCAACTTAAAGAGTCAAGATTTAAAATGAGGGCACTGGGTTTTCAAAATCCAGTACTTTGTCCACTGAACCATATTGTCATTTTTAGAGGTAAGCTAAAAATATTAAATTGAACTTTAATATATGGAGGTATAAGAATTCTGGATTTAGAATAAAGAAAACTGGGTATGAATCTGAGTTCTTCTCTTTGTCTGCTGAGCAACACTGAACAAATAACAAACCCAACGGACCTCAGTTTTCTCATCTTTAAAATGGAAGTTTTGAACTAGTTAACCTAGTCTCTTCTAGCACAAAATTATCACTGAAAATGAAGGTCATGAATATACACAATGTTTAACTGAAAATGGAAGATATAAAGGTAACTCTGGTAATAGAGCAGAAAACTTCTATTTAAGTTTAGCTATAAGGCAATAATTCAGCAGGATACATGTTGTTGACTCAGTTCTTCTAAGCTGACAATTGTTTTGAGCTTTTGTTTATAGATTCAAAATTTTTTTTGTTCAATTTGTGCAAAAGCTACATAAATTATAATAGTGCACAGGCAGGATGAAACCACCAATTTGCTTTGCCTCACTACAGCATTAAATGTCAAGGTGTCAAGTCATCCCTTCAGGTTTCATTGGTAAACATAAATTATTGCTAATAGAATGCACCAGTGAAATTTTCTGAATAACAAATGGCTTCAGAGAGCATTACCACATGAAGGAACTGGAGGATGCTTGAGATAATTTATGATACAAATATTTTCAAAAGCTGCCTGCTTGGAAAGTTGATTTCTAAATGTAAAATAAATAACTGACTGAGCTTCATATGCTCAACTCATCCTCCTGCAATTTCTGTCAAAACCACTCTTAAAGACTACCATGGTTATGGCTGCAAAGCTTCAGTGCCCTATTGCCCTCAGAACCCCAGGCAATTGATGAATGATTCCATTCAACATGAATCACATCTAGTCCATATACAAAATCTCTCTGTGCCACAACAGGGAAGGATCCATAGGCTTTCACATCTTTTGTTATTTCCCCACCCCAACATACACTCCTCTTTGTTTTTGTTTTATTTTTAATAACTCTTTTTTGTTCTACAAAAAGTACATTTTTTTTTTAGAGACTAGCACAGTCTGGTATTTGAAAGGCTAAACCTCTTCCCTGGCAAATTATGAAATCAAATATTATAATGAAGCAGGAGGGGAATGCTTGTAGAATCTAATCTCAGGAAAAACTGTGAAGAAAGAACACCATATGCAGCAAAATGTTGAACTGATGAGACCTGCTCTTTCATTATGATTAACAAATAGCTAGAATAATACAAGTCAGGATGAACATGTCATGAGAGTTTCTGGCACTAGGTCCATATAAAGATGGAGCTTCCCTTCCATAAACATCAAATCCCAGACATGAAAAGGCAGAAAAAATAAACAACTCAACAGGAAAGTAAATTTGAGTATTTACATACAGAAATCATTCACATGGGAGAATGGAAAAGGGTACATATTTATTTTCATACACAATGGTCATAACTGCGATCTTCATGGGAAAATGTATGTACAATTGACTGAGTTTTTAAAAAATCTATATCAGGTCCATTTGTTTGAGCTGATCATCTTATTGCACTCTTGAATTGTTCTACTATAGCTGAGCACACTGATGCTCAAGTGTTGTGCTCACATGGATGAATTGGCTTTCTCAATGAAGCCTCATTATTGTGCCTAAGCAAAAAAGTAAAAAGATTAAAATAAAAATAACAGAGTCAAAACAAGGTCAAATTACTGTCACTGCATCATAATATATAGAAATGCAAAGACATCTGTAATTTGGTAACTGTGAGCAACTCCTAGTAGAGAAACAATTGAAAACTATACACAACTTGGTCTTAGAGAATTGCCTGAAGCATAAAGAGACAAAGTAATTTGCTAAGGCTTATGCAGCTATAGGATTAGCAACAGGATTTATAGTCAGATCTACCTTGCTTTAACCCCAGCTCTACTCTATTCCTGCTCCTTCTTTTCCTAATTCTATTAGTGCTTTTTTCTATTACTACTGCTGCTACTGCTACTACTATTGATACTAATATTGCTTTATCTGCTGGTATTACTTATACTATTACTGCTTCTATTGCTACAACTGCTTCTAAAATCAATATTGCTAGTATTGCTATTTCTACTACTAACTCTATTAGTAGTTACACCTTCTTCTATTATAACTATTAATACTATTATGACATCTGCTACTTGTTTAGTCATTTTAGTCTTGTCTGACTCTCCATGACACCATTTGGGGTTTTCTTAGCAGAGATCCTGGAGAGGTTTATCATTTACTTCTCTAGCTCATATTACAAGTGAAGAAACTGAGACAAACAGGGTCAAGTGATTTGCCCAGGTCAGCTACTAAGTGTCTCAGGCCAGAATTGAACTCCAGGGCCAGCACACTCTCCTAGCTGTACCACCTAGCTGGCATACTTTTACTCCCACTACTATTAATACTGATGTTTCTGCTTCTACTATTAATGCTACTTATATGGCTGCTATCAATTATTATATTAATATTACTACTACAATTTCTATTTTGTGCCTAAGACATAAAAAGATGAAGTGATCAGCCCAGATTCAAAGATAACAAATACCAGAACCAAGATTCAACCCAGAACCTCTGATTTCATTTTTATCATTTTTTCCACTGCATAGTGATTATCATTTGATTTGTTTTCACTCGTGGTTAGGAAAATTTACTAAAGACATGGACAAATTAGAGGAAGTTAAGCAGAATGCTGAGAAGCCTGGAATTTATAACTTGGTGATTGTTGAAAAACCTAGGAAAGGTTTGCTTGAAAAGAGAAGAATTGGGCTAGATATCTTTGGTATTTTCATTTATGAGAATCACAGTGAGGTCAGCTATAGAACTATATTAAGCCTTTCTTTTTTATCACACTTGATGACTATACACACACACACACACACACACACACACACACACACACACACACACACACACACACTGGGGAAAATTATTAATCGAATAAAGAGAAGCTAGGGAATTAAAATTTACCTCTGATACATACTAGCTATGTGACCCTGATCAAAGTTTGTAACCTCTCAGTGCCCAAGATAACTCTACAAGTTGCAGAGAAGGCATCAACCTGCATTGGTAGAGGAAGTCTCCACACCAGCAAAATAGCCAGTAGACAGGTAAAGACTGACAATTAGCGAGAGTATAGAGATGATGGAGTAGAGGGATGTCTGCTGAAGAAGATGGGTTGAAATGATATTAAGTATACATGTACAGAACTTAATCTTTAAAGGTAAAGATCCATATTTTCTTCTGATACAAGAGTGAAGGAAAAGATATTAGGTAAAGACATCTGAGTGAAATGATATGAGGAGCAGAGGATAAGGAGATTTTTGAAAATGGCTGGACTTCCTGGAGCCAAGATGTGGAGTAAGCAGTAAATTGCTTTCACTTTCCTATATTCACCTCCAAACACCCAAACACATACAAAATACTGCCCCAGAACAAATCCTGATACAGCCAAGCCAGTAGAAAGAGTGGAAGATAAGAGATGAGAGAGGAATATAATGAGAGAAGATGGGGAGAGACAAAAGGGGGTAAACTGTCTCATATAAAAGAGGCAAGGGAAAACTGTTACAATGGAGGGGAAGAACAGGAAGGCAAAAGGGAATGGGCCAACCTTATTTGCATTGAATTTGGCTCTGGGAGGGAATGACATATATACTAAATAGGGTATCTCACCCTACAGGAGAGTAGTTGGGAAGGGGATGAGTGGGGGGATGATGAAAGGGAGGCCAGGCTGGGGGGAAGCAGTGGCTGGAAGAAACCACTTTTGAAAAGAGACCAAACCAAAGTATAGAATAGAACAAGTGAGAGGTGGAAGAGGAGGGAGGGAAATAAAATCTTTTATAATATATCTACTATGGTAATGTTTGGCATTAGCTACACACATACAACCTATATTGAATTGCTTATCTTCCCAGTAAGGGTGAGCAACAAGGGAGGTGACCCTTGGCTTCAATCCCAGCTCTTTTGCCCTGTGGAATATCATATTCCATGCCCTACAATCCCTCAGTGTAGAAGCTGCCAGGTCCTGTGCTATTCTGATTGGGTTTCTACAATATTCAAATTGTTTCTTCCTGGCAGCTTGGAGTATTTTCTCCTTGATCTGGGAATTCTGGAACCTGGCTATAATATTCCTGGGAGTTTTCTTTTTGGGATCTTTTTCAGCAGGTGATCTGTGGATTCTTTCAACCTCTATCTTGCTCTCTGGGTCTAAAACATCAAGGCAATTTTCCTTAAGAATTTCTTGAAAGGTCATTTCTAGGTTCTTTCTTTGATCATGGCTTTCAGGTAGTCCAATAATTTTTAAATTATCTCCCCTGGATCTATTTTCCAGGTCGGTGGTTTTTCCCACGAGATCTTTCACATTGCCTTCTAATCTTTCATTTGTTTGGATCTGCTTAACTGCATCTTGATTTCTCATAAATTCATTAGCTTCCATTTTTTCCACTCTAACTCTGAAGGAATGAATCTCATCAGTGAGCTTTTGAGATTCTTTTTCCATCTGGAAAATTCAGCTTTTTAAGGCATTCTTCTCCTCACTGCCCTTTTGGGCCTCCTTTGCCAGTCTGTTTTTGAAGGTGTTATTTTCCTCAGTCAGGCTGTTGACCCTCATTTCATACTTTTCCTTCATCCTTCTCATTTCTCTTCCCAATTTTTCCTCCACTTCTTTTATTTGATTTTTAAAGTCCTTCTTAAGGTCCTCTATGGCCTTTAACCCCCTAATATTTCCTTTGGGGCTTTTGGAGGAGGATTTCTGACCTCATAGTCCTCCTCCTATTTCATGCTTCCATCCTCTTTGCCTCCAAAATAGTAGTCTAATGTTGCACTTTTCTGTTTATTTTGTTTCCTTTGCCTAGGCATGTTGCCACTTAATTACTTGACTTTTGGGCTTTTTGCCACAGTAGGACTCTACCACCAGACAGGGGAGCTTCTGTCCAGAATATTGGGGTCTTCACAACTTCTGGTTCTGGCAAGTTGGATGCCCACCCCATACCTCCCCCCAGATCACAATCCATATCCAAGCAGGTTAAAGCAAGAGTGCTTAACCCCCAAGACTGATCGCTGGATCTCCCTACAGTTCGTAGGCCAGGGGCTGGAGCTGCCACTAAAACTACAAAATGGCATGTCTCCTGAGAGGCTTCTAGTCCCCAGGGGAGGAAGCCGATATGTTCCCCAAATACTGGTCCCAAAGTCCATGGGGCACCAACCTCTCACTTTTTCCTAGACATGTCTGTGTTGATAATTCTGGAATGGTGTCCTGGGGTCCCTCTGGCCAGCTGTTGGCCCAGCCGCCCTGGGGCTAAAACCATGGCACACGCAGGCCTGGGCTTGGCTCCTCGAACACTGCCCAGTCAGTTTCTAGCTCACTGTGCTGTCGGCTCCCAGAGCACTGTGCTGGCCACACCCTGCAGAGCTGCTGGGCTGTCCTCAGCGGGAGGGTAGCTTCTCTGTGTCGTTCTGTGGGTCCTGGGGCTCCAGAAGTTGTTCAGAGTCCCCTTTTACATGGTTTGGAGGTAATCTGGGGGAGAGCACCTTGGACATGCTGTTTCTACTGCACCATCTTGGTTCTGCCCCCCACTTTCAAGCATTCTTGAGGAAAAAAAAAACAGAATTGAATAGAAAATTTGACATTCAGACACAAGAAGCAAGAGATGCTTAAGAAGGTAATCAGGGAAAAGAAATCAAGAGGAACTTATTGAAGTTGAACTATTTACATCCCTACATGGTAAAACAATAATTGTGACTGATAAAACCTTTCACATTATGAAAATAATTGAAGAAGTGTATATGGGCATATGAATACATAAGTGAATGTGTGTACATATATTTACAGGTATACATGGATAGAGGGCACAGGTTGAATTTGGTAGGAAGGGATGATACTTAAGGGGTGAAATTAAGGGGTGAGAGAATAAAGTGGCAAGAGGAGATGGGGAGAGACAGGGTAGGGTAAACTATCTCATGTAGAAGAAGCAAGGGGAAGTAGCTTCAGGGGAGGGGAAGCACAGGAAGGCAAAAAGGCAAAACCTTATTCTCATTGAATTTGGCTCAGGGAGAGAATGACATGCATACTAAATGAGATATCTCACCTTTCAGGAAAGTCGGAGGAAGGGGTATGAGAGGGAGAATGATGGAAGGGAGGGCATTCTAGGGGGAGGGGAGGTTGGAAGTACCCACTTTCGAAGAGGGACAGGATCAAAGTAGGTATTGGACCAGGTGGGGGGTGGGATGGGTGGGAGGGAAATATAAGCAGTCTTTTAAAATATATCTACTATGGTAATGTTTTGCATAGCTATACTTGTACAACACACACTGAATTGCTTATCTTCTCAGAGGGAGTGGGTGACAAGAGAGGAAGGGAATGGATCTGAAATTCGAAGTTTTAAAGTTAAATGTTCCAAATATATATACATACTATTATTATCAATATTATTTTGCATGTAATTGGGAGATAGGATGTGCAGCCATTGGTGTACAGAGATTCACCTTGCCCTAATGGTAAAGTTGAAGGGGGTATGGACAAAGATATAGGAGAGAGAATATTGTTTGGGGGGATATCTTGTGAGATTTCTATTCTGGGGTGGTGGGTAGGGGAACAATGGGAGAAAATTATAACTCAAAATCTGGTGGGAATGAATGATGTAAACCAGTAATTAATAAAGCATTTGTTTAATAAAAAAATAATTAAACACAATAAATCAAGCGGAAAATGATCATTTAACAAAATAGAAGGATTTCAAGCCTTCATAAGGAGAAGACCAGATCTAAACCAAAAATGTGACCTCCAATATCTTAACCCAAAAGAAACATAAATAGGTAAAAAGAGAAAAGAAATCAGAAGGAACTCAGTGGAGCTAAACTTTGTATTCTGACATGGGAAGATGATACTTGTAACTCTTAAAAATTATATCAAAACAGTACTGATAGAAGGAATAATGATAGAGGATATGGCTTTAAAGTGTATTGGAAAGAATGACAAATCTATTCTACCTCTGTGCCCCTTGACAAGTGACTTAACCTTTTTTTATTCCATTTTGTTTCCATGCAAAATGGGGTAATGATAATAATATTTAATGTTCAGAGATTTTGTGAGGTTCTAATAAAATTTTTATCAGGCAATCATGTGGCACAACAGAGATATCAAAAAAAACTTGGAATCAGGAAAACTTGGGTTCAAATGTGGCCTCAGATATCCTGTCCTGTGCAAGTTACATAATTTTTGTTAGTCTCAGTTCCACAAGTTGAAAACTGGCATTAGAATAGCACCCAACCCCCAGGTTTGTTGTGAGGATCAAATGAAGTAATATTTGTAAAAGTATTAGCACAGTGCTTGTTACATGGTAAATATTTTCTGAATTTCTTGATGAACCAAGCTTTTTTGGCAAAGGTCCTTCTTTTGAAATATCATATTTTATAAGTGTTATTGTATGTCCTTGAAAAATGGAGTACAACAGAGTCCAAAGAATTTAACCCAAATTTGGGGAACCAGAGGCCTCAAGTTTGCATGGGACCCTCTAGGTCCTCCCCGGCTTTGAAAACCCAGATATCGATGCTTCCCTCTCTGGTAACTGTGATTTTGGTATTGATAATGGTTGGACAGTTTGGAAGCCTGTCTGTTTGATCTGTCTGTTTCTCTGTTTTGAAACTTTGATCTGTGTACTCTGAAGTTTGGGGTGTTGACCTTTTCCCCCGAACTAGGTAAATGATATATGTTTGTTTGATTAAAGTGAGCTTGTTAACTGATTTTGAATTGCTTTCCTTTACAAAAGCAGATCTAAGAACCTGTGTTGGCAACAACTCTAGGGATGCTGGGGTGCTTGCTGCTACAAAATGGCACCCCACCCCTGAACTGTCTTAATCCATTACCAAAAGTCAATCCACTCTATTTTGAGAAAATTCTGATTGTTTTGTGAGTGAGCATGGATTAGTGGCTAGAAGTTTGTCTTGGCTGGACCTAAAAGAGGAGAAGCAGATCCAATCTAGCATCATGTTGACATGTTTAAGTAAGATATATAGACACCAAAATAAGTAGTCCTACATCACTGAAGCTTAGGTTAAGTCGCATGATTTATACAGCAAAGGCTTCTGACATTCCATATCTTGTTTCCCAATCTTCTATGTAATAATAGGACTTGACCTCCCTGGTGAGTTATTTTCACATTTTTATGAAGCCTCTGAGCTTTGATGTTCCAAAAAAACCATAATACTGACCTGCTCTGGACTCCCTAGCACACCAACAGTTTTAGTTTATTCCTACCATATTTCAGGTCTAGATTCTGCCTTTCTTCCCTGAAGGATGTAGCTCCTTTCCCTTCTTTCAATATTTTAACATCAGTTTTAAATTTAATATGACATTTCCCCCGAACCTAACCTCTTTAATATTATAGTAGCAAGCAACCTAGCATACCCAGGATGGCTACTAGCACACGTTCCTAGATCTGCTTTTCTAAAGGAAAGCAACTCAAAATGGTTTAACAATCTTGCTTTAATAAAACATGTCATTTACCTAGTTCAGGGGGAAAAGGTCAGACCCCCGAACTTCAGAGAAAACTAACAGAGGTTACAAGCAGACAAAAAAATGCAGACAGAGAAACAGATCAGCAGACTGGCTACCAGCTGTCTGACCATTACATCCATACCTAGTCAATTACTAGAGAGGGTTTTCAAAGCCGGGGGGCTCTCATCTGGTCAAATCACACAACTCTTCTCAAAGTGAGTCCCAAAGCAAAACCTCACATGAGAGTATATGTAGCCTTCTCCTGGCTCAGAGAATGTCACAACCCTCTTGACCCACTGCCCAATCACAAAGAAACAATGTATGGGCATCCCTGCAAAACAAGTCTCATGCCACAGGCTCCATGAGACCACATTCAGCCTATTAGGGGACAGAGCACATTTTCAAATAAGGGAAGTTTCTCAGTGTCACTTAAGCCTATGAAAGGGCCAAAGGGCAGGGAAGATCTTCAGATTCCCATTCGGCCCCAAGATCTTTCATGCCCATTACGTAGGCAACTTACATCTGAATTAGCATTAACATCTCTTAAATACAACACAATCCTCACAAAATAGATACATAACATTTGCAAGATACATAACAGAACAACTCATTACCAAAGTGGCCATAGGGCCTTAAACAAATACAAAGTACATTGCATTATTATCCCCCCCAATCCAAAACAAAAATGTCCAAATAAAGTTCTCTTTGGAGGGAGGGGGAGTCCTTCCCCCCACACTACCCTTGTAAGTTTCCTCCTGGCACTTTCAGGTTCAAGTTCTAATGAGCTAAGCCCCAGTTTTAACACTGCTCCAGCCTCTGCTTCCAAATAGAGTTCTGACATTTTGTGATCACGCACTTGGTGACAAATATAACAACAATGCAATATTCACAATGCCTACAGTAACTATAAATATGCTGATATGGTTATTATTCACAAAATATACCAGGATCTCTACATGTGGGACATAGCTAGAACATTTATTCAAATACCAGAAAACTGAGTACCAAAACCAGAAAGTCAAAGACATCACAGTAGCTATAGTGTTGGCACATGTAGTTAATGCATTAAACGCCCACATTCTCAAGCCTTCAAAATAGAACAGGCTACATCAGGCAAAGGTCCTCCTTTCCTCATTCACAGCAACTGCTCAGCATCCACACAGCTTGCTCCCAGCAGCTCTGGCCCCTTGCAGTTCCCATCCCTGGCAGTCCTTAGCAAGAGTCCTTAGCAGAAATTCTGGCTGACTCAAAAAAATAAAAACAAAACAAAACAAACAAACAAAATGGTGTTTACACCACTGCTGCTGCTTCCAGTCAACTCAGTCACTCTAGCTGCTGCTTCCTCTTGCCCCATACCTTTCTGTTATGTCAGCCAGTTCAAGGGGCATGGAAGATTTTCAAATAACCATCACAAATATTTACTCTCATATCAAACAACTAGCAATCCCTTTGGAGGTAATTAATAAACACATGAATATAGATCATAGTGGTGGTGATGAAAACAATTGAAAGTGATGGGCAATTAGGAGACAAGGAATGTAGTTAGATTTGGTATGAGGGGCACCTGAGATTGAATCCTGACTCACTAGCTCTGTGACCCTGGATAAGTCATTTAACTATTTTCACCCTCAATTTCCTCCTCTGTAAAATGAAGCTATCAATGGCACTTACCTCACATTGTTGTATCAGATGATATAATCCATATAACGTGTTTTTCAAATATTAAAATAAAATATACAACATATAATACTATGATAATGACAATGCATAATTACATATGGTAGTTATAATGGTTCTTATATGGATGCCAAACTGAGTAGACATTGCAGGGCTTGGAGTCAAGAAGAACTGAGTTTAAATAATCCTAACACTTGTAAGTTTTTTGAACATTATAAACCACTCAGTCTTTTTTTTTTTTTTGCTTTTCGGATGGCAATTGGGGTTAAGTAACTTGCCCAAGGTCACACGGCTAGATTTGTTTGTTTGTTTGTTTGTTTGTGTGCGATAAGTGTCTGGGGCCGGATCCGAACTCAGGTCCTTCTGACTGCAGGGCCGACGTTCTACTCACTGCGCCACCTAGCCGCC
This sequence comes from Gymnobelideus leadbeateri, assembly GCA_011680675.1. NCBI lineage: Eukaryota > Metazoa > Chordata > Mammalia > Diprotodontia > Petauridae > Gymnobelideus > Gymnobelideus leadbeateri. The sequence goes on along the minus strand of WOXC01000208.1, from coordinate 35,287 downwards.
CCCTAAACCACTCAGTCTTACTAACCTGAGTGCCACTTGCCAGCAAAGCTAAGTACTTAATCGCTATGGATGATTTTTATCAATAAAATGAAGGTAATAGTTTTGATCGGACCTAAGATAAAAACTTGGCCTTAGAGCTGGGGTGGTCTGAAGGATCTGGTGTCCTCTATTTTATCAGAAGGAATGGAATTGTGATTCATATCACAGTGAAGACCTATGACTAGTTAATCAGCTTTGATGAAATTGAGAAGCACCGAGATTGGGTAAGGTACCTGGTTGCATCAAGGGGCAAAGTCTTAATAAGAGCTATTCAGTACAAAATATCATTCCATCACCTCTTTATGTATAGAGTTGATTATTGAGGGCAGTACTATCATTATGGAACATGGAACATAGTTTGGATCACATACAAGATTGTAAAAGAAAAAAATGCTTTAAACCACTTAACATTGATTAAGAGGATGACCAACTATATTATCTATGTTTTTAGATGACCCATGCTGAAATGGGTGACCCACCTCCTGGCAGTGAGATGATAGACACAAAATGAATAAACATACATTTTAGACCTACAAAGAAAAGAAAATGGACTTAATTTTTCAGTGAAGAATGAGATTTTCAAGTGGTGATGGGCAACCAGGAATATTCCATCTCCATCACCATGGCCAGTAAGTTGAGGATATGAAGAAAGTGTCACTCCTGTAAAGGGTGGCCAAGAATGCAGTGTTCTTAGAAGGATCTAGGTCTTGAGTTGCAAACGGTGGAAGAAGTGGTAGAGAAGTTTTTAGATGAAGCCTTTTTTTTAAATATAACTATGGAACAGGCATTGCAGACAGTACAGTGGAAGGAGTGGATAGACTTTGAATGGGACATTAAGAGGGTATTGTTGAAGGGCATGGGAAAAAGGTAAAGAAAGCATGGGATGAGGAATAAGATTTGTATAGTGTCAGTCATAGGTTCAGAATCACAGGATTGAGAAAACTATAATGGGATGGGAATATATTAACTAATGAGGGATAAATTCAGACAAATTAGTAATCAATGACTAGTGATAAATTCATCAAGATAACAAGGAGGTTGAGGGGTGATGATTAGATTGTACAGGATCACAGGAAAGATATTCTTCTGAGATAGTATATAGGCTAATGACAAAGGGATAGATTGTAAGATTAAGGGCTGGCATGAGCCTTAGAGAGGATCTAGTCTAAACTCTTTCACTTTGCAGAAGAAAATCTAAAGCACTGAGAAATATCATACCTTTCCCCAGGTCACATTTATATTAAATGACCAAGCTGGGTGTCACAATCAATGCCTAAGATTCCAAATTAGATGCCGCCTGGTATAAGGAGGATTTTAGACTTGTGAGGTTTATACCACATTTATATGATCAGCTGAATACTTTGTGTGAGGTCAGAAAATATGTCTGACAGATTCCCTAACTCCTCTTCAGAACTATCCACTGCCTTGGAATCATAAATTGTTGACAGTAATTATTTATTATTATTTTGTAGGAAAAAGTGAATTGCCATAGATTTCCTATGTGATGATAGCACAGATTTTTTTTTCCCTCTACTTTTTTTTCTTCTTATTTTTTATCACTCAGAACAATTAGCATAGTGCTAACTACTGTAAACAGCTATAATTCCTGGACATTTGACAGTCAAAATGTGGATAAATGGTTAAAATGTCAATGATTACTTGCAGTCTGATTAAAATTTAAAAAAATGCACACACCTTATGTGAAGGAATTTACTGTAAAGAGAAACTAACAGAATACTGCAGAGATATACTCTCTACAATGCAGCAGTATGCAGTTTGCTGCAGTCTATCAGTATAATATCTGTCACGCAATGTATCATCACATGTCTTTCCATAATGGTTCACTGCAGTAGGAGTGGTATGCTGCCATTAGAGAAACTATGGCCAAGGTAGAAGGTAGAGGACACCAATAATTTGAAATTTATTGTGTCAGGGCATATTTATATTTCTGTGATCAGCTGACATGGTTGGTAAGGGATGGTTTTCCTGACATCAAATATAATCTTCCCTTCTTTGACTATGACCCATTTCCTACTTTTGCCCTCCAGAGCTAAACAAAACCAAGTCTAATTTCTCATTCATGATCTAGCTACCCTCTTTCCTCCCCACCCCCAGGCACCACCACCCATAGGCTTTAAATGTCTTCTGCTATTTCAAATGAAAAACACAACCTCAATGTTTTCCCCATACTGGTTGCTTGTTTAGTTCTCTATCAATGTCCTTCCTAATGTGCAGTGACTTGATTTCTTAGTTTATTAGTCATCCTTGTTTCCTGTAAAATATAATAGCTATGAAGTTGGAAAGTATGTTCACTTGTCGATAGCTTTTTAAAATAGGGAAAATCTTAATCAATATTTTACCATTGGTAACTAGCTCATCTTTCCTATCATTATCTAGCTTCCAATGTATCAACAATGCAATATTCACAATGCCTATGGTAACTATAAATATGCTGATATGCTTATTAATAAAAAAAAATAAACCAGGCTCTCTACTTGGGAGAGAAAGCTAGAACATTTATTCAAATATGAGAAAACTGAGTCCCAAAACCAGAAAGTCAAAGCCATCACAGTAGCCATGGAGTTGACACACATAGTTAATACAGTAAACACCCGCATTCTCTCAAGCCTTCAAAATAGAGCAGGCTACCTCAGGCAAAGATCCTCCTCTCCTCACTCATGGCAACTGCTCAGCATCCATGCAGTGTGCTCAGAGCAGCTCTGGCCCCCTGCAGTTCCTGTCCCTGGCAGTCCTCAGCAGAAGTCCTTAGCAGACATTCTAGCTGGCTCAAAAAAAGGAGTTAACACTGCTGCTGCTGCTGCTGCCGCTGCCACCACCACCCTTCCAACCACCTCAGGCCAGCTCTAACTTGGCTCCTGCTTCCTCTTGCCCCACCCCTTCCTGTTACATCAGCAAGTTAAAGGGGCATGGAAGATCTTCAAATCCCATAAACATTACACCTCAACACCACTTCGCAAGTAAGCTTCATAAATTATTACTATAGTTATGTACCTTTTTTACACAAGTTCTTCAATTACTTCTCATTAAAAATAAAGTGAAAAAATAAGATTGCTAATAATCACATATAAGTATATATATATATATATATATATATATATATATATATCTCATATCACTGAATATGAAATTAAATTCCTTACATTGTCATTCAAGGCCCAGTAACATAAAACTCCAGTTCCTTGGCGCAGTCTTATATTATTTTTTTTAAGCAATTAGGGTTAAATAACTTCCTAAAGGTTACACGGCCATCATTATTTATGTGTGGGTGCTCATTTTCTGAGGCCAGAACCGATCCCGGCTCCTCCAGACTCCAGGGCTGGCACTCTTACTCACTGTGCCACCTAGGTGCCCCCTTATATTAATTTTTAATGTACTGTACATTACAGAGAAAGATAATACTCTCCATGCCCTACACTTATTTTACTCTTTTATTCCTCTGTATTTTGGACTCATGTCATTTATCCATACCTAGAATACATGTTCTTTGCCCTTTCCTTGTTTTCCCATTTACCCCATTGGTGTATGTCTGAACTGGAGAGCCCAATTCAGAATGTTTCTTTTTTTATTAATTATTCATTGAATAATCTAGGTGAAAAAGATAATTCCTTCCTAAAATTTCTCAAACTATTTTCCCAGATGATTTCCTTTATATTTATCCCATTTTCCTTTGTATCTCAAGGGGTCCCTATTATCATCACTTTTAAAGGATTGTAAGCTTTACAAAGGCATGACATCTACTGCATCTGTGTTTGATTTTTTTTTCTTTTTGGAGGGAGAAGAGGGCAATTGCAGTTAAGTGACTTGCCCAAGGTTGCACAGCTAGTAAATATTAAATGTCTGAGTCTAGATCATTTTTTTTCCTGTCTCCAGCATGAAGCACCCGATCTCACAGAAATTCCTCAGTAATTTTGCATTGATTTTATTGTTGACAACTTTAAGCAAAACACATTTCATATACATAGAAGAAACTGATTTTATTTTTTTAAACAAATGCTTTATTAACTTCTGTTTTACAACATTCATTTCTGCCAGATTTTGAGTTACAATCATTTTCCCCCCATTATTCCCCTACCCAACCTCCCAGAATAGCAGTCCCACAAGATATCACTTGCTCCAATCTGCTCTCTCCCATACCTTCTCCCATACGCCCTTTGACTTTTCCTTTAGAGGAAGGTGAATCTTTGTGTCCCAATGCCTATACATCTTATCTCCCAATTACAAGCAAAAGAGTATTAATAATAGTATTTATATATATTTGAAATATTTAATGTTAAGACCTCGAATTTCAGATCCTTTTCCTTCCTCCCTTGTCACCCATTCCCTCTGGGGTGATAAGTAATTCAGTATATGTTGTACGTGTCAAGCTATGCAAAATATTATCATAGTAGATATATTGTACAAGATTGCTTATAATTCCCTCCCACTCATCTCACCCCCACCTGGTCCATTCCCTACATAATCCTGTCCCTCTTCTATAGTGGGTTCTTCCAACCTCCCCTCCCCCCAAGGATGCCCTCCCATCCATCATCCCTCCTCTCATCCCCCTTCCCCCTATCCTGCTGCAGGTTGAGATATCCCGTTTAGTATGTATGTCATTCTCTCCCTGAACAAAATTCGATGAGAATGTGGTTTTGCCTTTTTTGCCTTCCTATTCTCCCCCTCCCTTGCAACCACTTCCTCTTGCTTCTTCTACATGAGATAGTTTACCCTACCCAGTCTCTCCCCATCTCCTCTTGACACTTTCCTCTCTCACCTCATAATTTCATCCCTTGAGTATTCTCCCTTCCCAACAAATTCAACCTATGCCCTCTATCCATATATAACTGTAACCATATACACACACATTCACATATGTATTCATATGACCACACATCCTTCTTCCATTATTTTCATACTGAGAAAGATATCATCAGTCACAATTATTGCTTTTCCATATAGGAATGTAAATAGTTCAACTTGGATAAGTTCCTTTGGATTTCTTTTCCCTGATTACCTTCTCAGGCATCTCTTGCTTCTTGTGTCTGGATGTCAAATTTTCTATTCAATTCTGGTTTTTTCTCAAGAATGCCTGAAAGTCCTCTATTCCACTGAATGACCATATTTTCCCCTGAAACAAAATACTCAGTTTTGCTGGGTAGGTGACCCTTGTATTCATTCCCAGTTCTTTTGCCCTCTGGAATATCATATTCCATGTCCTTCAATCCCTCAGTGTAGAAGCTGCCAGGTTCTGGGCTATTCTGATTGTGTTTCCACAATATTGAAATTGTTTCTTCCTGGCTGCTTGTAGTATTTTCTCCTTGATCTGGGGATACTGGAACCTGGCTATAATATTCCTGGGAGTTTTCTTTTTGGGATCTTTTTCAGGAGGTATTCAGTGGATTCTTTCAAACTCTATGTTGCCATCTAAAACATCAGGGCAATTTTCCTTGAGAATTTCTTGAAGGGTGATTTCTAGGTTCTTTCTTTGATCATGGCTTTCAGGTTGTCCAATACTTTTTAAATTGTCTCTCCTGGATCTATTTTCCAGGTCAGTGGTTTTTCCCATGAGATATTTCACATTGCTTTCTAATCTTTCATTTGTTTGGATCTGCTTAACAGCATCTTGCTTTCTCATGAAGTCATTAGTTTCCATTTGCTCCAGTCTAACTCTGCAGGAATGAATCTCCTCAGTGAACTTTTGAGATTCTTTTTCCATCTGCCAAATTCGACTTTTTAAAGCATTCTTCTCCTCATTGCCCTTTTGGGCCTCCTTTGCCATTTGAGCTAGTCTATTTTTTAAGGAGTTGTTTTCCTCAGTCAGGCTGTTGATCCTCATTTCATACTTTTCCTGCATCCTTCTCATTTCTCTTTCTAATTTTTCCTCCACTTCTCTTATTTGATTTTTAAAGTCCTTCTTAACGTCCTCTATGGCCTACAACCTGCTCATGTTTTCCCCTGGGGCTTTTGGAGCAGGACTTCTGATCTCACAGTCCTTTTCCTGCTCTATGCCCCCAAAATAGGAGTCTAGGGTTGCATTTTTCTGTTTCCTTTGCCTTGGCATGTTGCCATTTAATTACTTGACTTTTGGGCTTGTTGCCACACTATGGCTTTAAGGCCAGATAGAGGAATTTTCGTCCCAAACGTGTGGGGGGCAACTTCCCTTTCTGGCAAGCTGTAAACCCACCCACGACTTCCACCCTAGATTACAATCCAGATCCAGGGAGGTTAAAGCAAGAGCGATTACCCCCCCAAGACTGATCGCTGGATCTCCCCACAATTAATTGCAGGCTGGGAGCCGGAGCTGCCTCTGAAAACTACAGAATGGTGTTTCTCCTCAGCGGCTTCTAGCCCCCAGGGGAGGAAGCCAACGCATTCCCCAAATACCAGTCCCAAAGTCCATAGGACACTAATCTCTTACTTTGTCCTAGGCATGTCTATGTTGATAAGTCTGGATTCGCCACAGCTGCTGGTGTTCTGGGGTCTCTCCAGATGGCTGCTGGCCCTGCCTTCCTGGGGTAAAACCTCGGCTCACAGGGACCTGGGCTCTGTTGGGCTTGGCTCCCTGTGCTCTGTGTGCTGCCGGCTCCCAGAGTGATGCGCTGGTCCTTCCTGCAGGGTTGCTAGGCTGTCCTCAGTAGGAGGTTAGCTTCTCTGTGTTGTTCTGTGGGTTCTGGGGCTCCAGAAGTTGTTCAGAGTCCCCTTTTACATAGTTTGGGGGGAATCTGGGAGCAGAGTGCCTTGGATGAGCTGTTTCTACTCCGCCATCTTGGCTCCACCCTCAACAGATTTTATTTTATGAATATAACCAATAAATTGCTAATGATTACTTCATCTTTATTATTAACTTAGATTAAATTACCATATATATTTTTGGCCATGGTAAAGCTTCAGAGTCATTAAAGGTAACTATTGAGATTTTTAAGTTTTATTATTTTGTAGAATTTTACAAATTAGTGTTGAAGAAAGATGAGAGATGTAAGGAAGAACCATTAATTACATATCAGTATGAATTTATCAAATTTATATATTTGGATTGTATAGTGTATACCCATAGACATTAATTCTGTTCAACTTAGGGAGTAGGCTTAACTTGAATAAATGAAAAATCAAAATTATTAGAATTTTAAAAATAAATCAATAGGTACTACTTTTGAAAGCAGAAAGTAGCAAATTAACCACTAAATATGATTTGTTTCTCTAATTACAGTGCCTTTTGGAATTGCTTTAAGAATAACTAAAATTCATTTGTAATTAGTAGCAGCATTTTCATAGCACTAAAGTCCTATGGAATTAACAAAAAAAGTACTTCTTCTAAAGTTAAATACATCCTCTACAGGTTTATATGATTGATTTGCCTGGCAAATCCTTCCTTTATAGAAAGTACAAAAGTTTCTTTCAGTCTTTTCTGGAATCAGATCAGTCTGGAGGGAGCTGGAGTCTTTGTGCCTGAAGATATTGCTGAGGGGTTCCAGACCCTTCCACCTTCTGGGCACCTTCCCACAATTTTTGTCTCCAATTCCTTGGGCTCTGTCCCCATGACACCTTATATTTGCCAAGTCTTCCTGGGTAAGTAAGGATAGCTTATAGGAAAGGAAGCTGGCATTGGATGAATATGCCTGAATGTGATACACAAAGAGACAGGCCCGGGAAACTTAGCCCAAAGAAGATGGAGCAAACTAAGGCAGCCTGAAGAAGGCCAAGGGGCAGCCCCTCCACCCCAGGCCAGATGGGTGGGGTTGGTAAAGAGAAAGAATGCCTCCCCTCCCCAACTTCCCATTAAATTCAGAGTTTTCATTCCAGAAAAGTTTACATGATCATAATTCACTCTTATTATGTAGTACAAGATATGGATTGGAATAGAATTGTATTCTATAGTACTATATAGTCTATACTACTATAGACTATATTCTAGTCCTGAAGATAGAGTCAAGTGTAATGGGAAGATGGCTGGGCTTCTGAAGTCAGAAGACTTGTATTCAAGGCCCATTTCCTGTCTCACCTGTCATGTTACCCATATTGTCATGTAGCCTCCAATGTTACCTAATCTGTATAGGACCAATTTTCTCTATCTAAAAGCAAGTTAATATTCTTTCCAGTAACTGTACACTTCATGCGGGATAAATGTAGAAGCAAATCCGACAAAGCCCTTAATTTTCTTTTTTTTTTCTTTTTGGAGGGCAATTGGGGTTAAGTAACTTGCCCAAGGCCACACGGCTAGGTTTTTATTTGTGTGTGCATTATGTGTCTGAGGCCGGATCCAAACTCAGGTCCTTCTGACTCCAGGGCCGACGCTCTACTCTCTGCGCCACCTAGCCACCCCTTAATTTTCTTTATAGATTTTAAAGCATAACATATAGAATGTTATTCTAAATTTCATTTGATTCTTATTATTCTTCCATCTGCTGTGACGGCAGGCATTCATGACTCTTTGTTATTAACCAGAAAACACAGAGGGGGCCTACTTTCCCTATTTAACTTCAACTAGTGCATCCTGCTTTTCCCCTGATTTGCCAGAGTTCATAACCCAAATTATTCCTTTTTTTTCCTTTTTTTTCTAGTAGGGGGAAGGCATATGGGGTTAAGTGACTTGCCCAAGGTCACATGGCTAGTTTTTTGTTTTTGTGTTAAGTGTCTGAGGCCGGATTTGAATTCAGGTCCTCTTGACTACAGGGCTGGTGCTCTATTGTCTGTACCACCTAGCCATCCCAATCATTCCTATATTTCAAGATTATTTGACAACAACTAATATAATGAAATTAGGTAGTTCTAAAATGTTATAAAATAGGTTTGCAGACTTAAGTCTCTAATTTTTGGTTCTTATAACTAAGTAGCTTCTCTCCAACTTCCTTACCTTGGTACCAGACTTTCTCAATGGATCTGAATGACTAAAGCCTCTAGATCATCTATGTACCCTTTAATTAAATTCAGCAAATACATTTTAAGGATTTACTATGTATAAGGCCATAAGCTAGGTACAGGGGGATACAAAAACAGAAATAAAACAATACTTTTTCCTAAGAAGATTGTGCTTCACTGGGGAGAATTCACTGGGTGAATATGACATGTTCGTGACAGCCTATGACAAGGCAAAATGAGGGGGAGAGGGCTCTCACAAGCAAAGGTATGGCTCACAGTCGTGGCATATTCATGACATCTGAAAGTAACAGAATATTGTCATGGCAATAAAAAATAAATATGAGGAATTCAGAGAAGAATGGGAAAGTATGCGAAATGATGCAAAATGTAAAAAATCAGAGCCAGGACAATTTATAAAATAAATACAATAATGTAAAAGAAAACCATATCAAAAAAGTTGAATTTTATTAATTTAGTAACCAATCTTGGTCCTGAGGAATAGATGCTAAACACTCTTCCCTCTTTGGTATAGGGAATTGTGTAGGGTGGGGCCTGTGGTGGGGTAAGTGGCTTACTGTCAATGTGGCATGTTGCATAATATCTCAAAAGCAGTCATCGAATTAGTTAGTGTTCCTAATTGTTCCTACCCAGCCCAGTATGTTATAAGGGAGTCTCAAATGGCAAGGAAAGGATATCAGGAAAATTTTGTTTGTCCATCATTTGCAAAGAGCACCAATGACAACACAGGGTGATGTCTCAACTTGTGCATGAATCCATTTAAGTGAAGGAGAGTTGTAAAAAGTTGTCAGTCTCAGTATCTCTTCCAGAGAATTCAAAATTCGTTTGCAAGACAAAAGTCAAGATGACTGGTGATGGTCCAGGACGTAGTGGATGGCCTTGGCATCCTTCATGTTTAACCAAGCCCTAAGCACTCTGCAACAGCTGCTTCAGCCACAGTCACTTTCATGGTTATTGGAACAAATTGTTCTCATCCACTCATTCTGTTTGGGGAAGTTTTCACATGCATGGGGTAGACATCACCCTAATTCATCAATGGATTTGTGGCCCATTGGTTATCCTCAGTTTGGTTTTTTGTATCCTCTGAGATGGTTTACTATGGTGTGGTCACTGCACAAACTACAGCTTTTTGGAGCCACAGATGATAGTTGGGTGCCAGGTAGATGCCAAAGATGGATGAACAGCACTGAAAAAGAGTTCAGCAAGCTCTCACACAAGGGGTGCTAGTCCTCCTTAAACACCCTATGTGCCCAATCAGGAAAGTGATGTGATGATAAAAGAGAAGTCATGGATAAAGCACTTTTAAAAAGTTTCTGAATGTATATAACAAAATATCTTTCACTAAAGTCCCATTTTAAGGTTTTATCTTAGTGTAAAGGAATATTTAGAAAGGTTTTAAGCATTAACCAAGGACTAAATTAAATTCAGAAAAACCTATCACCAGACCCTTAATCATCATTGCCCCTCCCTCACTTTATGCATGCATGCATATGTGTATGTATGTATGCATGTATGGATTACTACCCTAGTAAATCCTGAGATCTATTTACTAAAGCATGGAAGGAGTATTGTCTGTATTGTTTGAGAAAAAATCCTCATTAATAAAGTCACTGATACTTAAAAGTATAGCTTCCCTTTCTGCATCACAATATATACATAATATGGTAAACATAAGTGATTTTAGATCAGAGTTTTAACAAAGTCCATTCTTAAAAAATTCATTTCTAAGGTCAAATTTGTGTATGTGTGTGTATGTTCCCATTTCTCCTCCTCTGAGTAATCCCAAAAGATTTTTCCTTAAATCTGCAACAAACTTACAGGGTCCATCTGAAATCCATTTCTCTTATCACTTTCGAATGCCATCTTAAGCCTCATTTCTTCCCAAGAAACCTATCTAGCTTCACCTTTAGACTTCTAAAAAAAAATAAACAATTGAAATAGACCAAATAATCAATATATCCCTGGCCTTGGCATGACAGTGACACCTCCCGGTTTTTTTTTTTTTTTGCCTTTCTGTCAGATTTCTTCAGCAAGTCCACATTCCTCAGACTTCACCACAAGTATATAATTACTTTATCTCTTGTTTTGTACCTAAATATATACTAAGTTTTTTTTTTTCACTTTGAAATATGTATGTTGCCAAGGCCTCTCTATGTAATTATTTTATTTTACATTCTTTTTTTCTTCTGCTCGCATGTTTCTGCACAAGAGTTGTTCATAATGGAATGTAAATATTTAAAGGGGCCCTAGTCTCTGGCAGTTCTATTATAGAGATCCTCAGCTTTTCAGGAGAAATTAGTTGCTTAATAAATATTTGTTGATGATTATGAGAATCTTATGCTTTGGAACATAAGGAATACATGTTGAGTCATACCTATGCATAGTGTAGTTTATAGTTCAACATCTATTTCTTAAGTACATGTGGTATGAAATCAGTCACGTGTTTATTAAGCACCTATTTTGTGAAAGATGTTATACTAGATGCTAATGATACTGAATATTTGATAAAACAACTTGTACATGTAAATTTTAAAATATATTCAGAAACAATAGAAAATATATAGGGGGGTCTTTAGAAGTAGGGAAGATCAGAAAAGGCTTGTACGGAAGGAGATGCATGAACTGTGTTTTGAAGGAAGACAGGTATTCTCTGGGACTGGGGAGAGGAGAGAATGCGTTCCAGATGTGGAGGACAGCCCATGCAAAGATAGGGAGATAAGACGTGAATAACTACAGGGAAGAGATGTTCAGCTGAACTGTGAAATAGAAGCAATGTATAAAGATGTTGGAAAGACAGGTTGGGGCCAGCAATCCTCAGAGTTTACTGAGTGGGAAAGTGACATTATCATATTTATATCTGGAAGGGACCTTAGAGATTATCTATCCTAACCCAAGATCAGTAGTTGGTAAAGGAAGATGGGGCTAGGGCTTTAAAATGGTAGCACTATTATTAATGATTCAAGTGGGGAAGTGGGTATTTTAGATAAGCTTGAATACATTTGGGTGACTGGTTACCTGAATGTATGTTTGAGTCTCAATCATGCCTGTTAATACTGCTCTTTTTACCTCAATACTTCTGAATTGCCAATCTGAATTTCTAAGACTTGATGTTATGTTTTGTTGTTGTTCTTGTTGTTTTCTGTCTCCAGCTTATACCAGCTTTATATTGGGTAATAATCAATACTTAGCTACACAGAACATAATATATCCTTGCTCTTTGGTTCATCAACATCAAACTTTATTTTTGCCATCTGCTCCAACTATACACAGAGACATGGGTATGCTTGCACAAAAGCAAAGCACACACATATTTTAGTTGCACCCCCTGTCTGGTCCTTTTCTTGAATCTATTCCAATGTAAAATCAGGTGAAGTAGCATATGTGACACCTGTATGGGTAAAATGAAGAAAAAAAAGAACTTAATGATAGATTCACTGGGCTTAGGAGCTGGTTAAATGAACTATCCTTAAAAGTGCTTATTTGCAGATCAGCATCACTTGAAATGAGGTTTGTATTAGTGTGCTATAGACCTCTTTCCCTGCTTCTTAGTAGGTCAACAATTTTATTATATAATTAGATAGACATAAAGGGAATACTTGTCAAATAAGCAGGTGACCCAAAGTGAGGAAGGATAACCAGTAAACTTAATGACAATATTAATATCCAAAGAGATCATGAGAGGCTAGGAACCTAGGTTGAACCCAAGATATAATTTGAAAGATATAAATGCAAAGTCTTATACATAGTTCAACAACAACAACAAGGAAGCAACTCTAAAAGTAACAGATATAGATAGGTTGAAAGAAATTTATAGTTGGTGATGAGCTCAATATAAGCCAACAGTGCTCCGGGCACTATTAAAGATTATTAAAAAAAAAACCAATAACACAAGAAAAACAAGAAAAACGTTAACATAATCTTAGACTGTATTAATAAAAAAATATTCTCCAGTTCAAAGGAGCTAATAGTTTGAGTGTATTTTACACTGTTTATACAGCTTCTGGAATGCTGTGCTGAGTTATGTGCAATGTAGTTTCAAAAATACAATTTCAATATCTTTTCTTGTCCCTAAACAATTAATTTGGTTTAAAAAAATAAAAATTAGGTAAAGGGGTAAAGGAAAAGAACACTATCAAGATTCTCTAACACCAAGGTCCTTGTGTAACAATCAGAAGTATTTGACTCCCAAAAAAGTCAGGCTTAGTATAGTGTTTTGAGAGGGATATTTTAAAAATAGAATAGATCCAGAAGAAGAGGGCTAGGAGAGTGAGGGTTCTGAAAATAATCTCAAAGAAGAAATCATAAACAGAGCAAATAAAGGGAATGGTTAGACCTTAAGAAAAGGAAAAATGGGGAGTATGATAGCTATCACCAAATATTTGAAAGCCTATCCTGATGAAGGAATATGGAAGCTATACTATACTGCTACAGATTGATGAATAATTTTTAAATATTTAATAAGGACCTAGAATGTTCTAGGTTCCGGGGATACAGAGTTTATATTGTTCAGTCACTCATTAAGACACTTGGTAACCCCATGGACCATATCTTCTATCCTCCACTGTCTCTCAAAGTCTGTTAATTTCATCTTCATTGTTTCCATGATGTTATCTATTCATCTCACCCTCTGCTCTCCCCTTTTCCTTTCGCCTTCAATCTTTCCCAAAATCAAGGTCTTTTCCATTGAATCCCATCTTCTCACTATGTGGGCAAGTTATTTAAGCTTCAGCTTCATGTAATACAGAGAAAAAAAATAGCAGAAATAGGTACTGCTCTGAGACAGCCTACAGTCTAGGAAGATATTATGTACATATGTGATGACAGACAAAATATGTGCATGATAAACAAAAGATGATTGGAAGGTGGAACTAGTAACTAGGAAATTCAAGAAAGACCTCATAAGGAAGGGGTTACTTGTATTGAACTTTGAAGTAAACAAAGGATACTGACAGATGGTTGTGATGTAGAGGGAAAGAACTAACACCAAGTTGGTGATGATATTCAGGTGGAAATTAAATAACTTGTTTTTTCTTGAATTGCCTTGTTATAGGGGTAGGATGATATAGTAGATAGATTCAGGAAGACCTCAACTATTCCTTAGACACTTAGACACTCTCTGACCCAGGGTGAAATACTTAACCTCTCTGACTCTGTGTTCCAATCTAGAAAACTGGGATATTAACAGTTATTGTAACGATCAAATGAAATAGTATGTATCAAGTACTCTGTAAAACTTAAAGCCTTTTAGAAAAGTCAACTATTAAAATTTGTATTTCATAACCTGAAATAGTTTGCCTGTAAGCACTCCTTGGTCTCTATAGTTAATGGCATAGTAATTTTTCCTTTTAAAATAGATGTTTTTGACCAACTCAATACTTTATTTTGAAGCAGGAAACCATTATCCTGTGACAACATTTCCTTCTAAGTGACATTATCTCCTAAATAGATATCAAAGTCTTCTTTCTTTTTAATTTATAAAACATTTTTTCCCAGTTTTCTGCTTGTTTATATCCTACTACTCAGTCCCATTGATAAAATAATTTCCCCTTAGTTGAATGGGGGCCTCTAACTTTCATTTAGATGACTCAGTGATGAGGTGGAACTCCATTAAGAGGATCCTTTGATCAAACCCTCTGTTCCCTGACAGGTTGAGAAAGAAGAGTTTTAAGAGCCAACAGATAAAGAGATGTTAAGTTTCTTCAGGGAAAATCTCCTATCTGGAGAAAGAAGATTTGGGCTATTTATTGCTGCAGTCATGATGTATAATAAGGTCTAGGGGGGAAAAGTTATCATTCAGTTTTAATCAGGTTTTTCAAAGGGAACAACTGCAAGCAGAGATTGTTGTCTAGGCTGAAGTTAAGAAAGTTTTTTTTTTCCTCTCATAGAGTGGAATCCTTTAGGGTCATATGGGACCTTTCTCTGTCTTTATGGAAAATACAAAAAAAAGATTAAAAATATTTCAACTTCTTTAGAACCTAGCTGTATAGTGAAAAATACCATCATATCACGTCCTACATGATTTGGCAGCCAGTTTGATTGATCTGCTCACTTGGCAGTCCATCTCCTGCCTTCTATACCTTTTCACAAGCTGCTCTCTCTGCCTGAGATTCACTATATCCCTGCCTTTGTTGCATAGAATCTATAGTTTCATGCATGGGGATAGTCACAAAAGTCTTAATGCTTCTTTCAGTTTTAAACTTCTTTTTTAATTTTAAATTTAATTTTAAAGCTTTAAACTGCAGTAAAACTTTTGGTATGCCCTATATACTTACCCATTTATATGTCAAATCACTTAAGGGATGGGTCTACTTTTCATTTATCTGTATCCTTGGTGCTTATTACAGTGTCTTGCATAGACTAAGTACTTAGTAAATGCTTGTTAGATTGAGTTAGATTGCAAGAAAAAAAGTGTAGAAAAATGTTTTATTCAAAATGTTGTAATGATAACTTCCACTTTTATTTATATTTTCAGTTGTTTAAATGACAGTTTTTAATTTAATATAAGATTATTAAAAGTAGAAGTTGGAATTAAATATTTCTTAATTCTCTAAAATGCCACTCTAACAGTGGAGTTATAAATTATATACAGCCACCAAAAGATATTTTCATGTTGAATGTTAGAAGATTTGATAGCTATTTGTTGTTGCTGTTTTTACAGGTTAGTAACATGTTTTAGTCACATTTTTAAAAAAACTTAATGATAGAAGCTATGAAGGTGAAAGAGGAAGTGATTCTCAGGCAACAAACTTTTAGTAATCATGCTGTGCCAAGCCTATGTTAGCTAAGTGGTGGGAATACCAAAACTAAAAAGACTGTGTCTATTTTCAGTGAGAGTATAGTGTAATGGGAGAGAAAATATTTAAATTACTGTGGACAACTAAGGTATAGACAGGATAAATTGGAGATTATCCACAGAGAGAATGCACTAACATTAAGAAGGAATGATAGAGGCTTCTGGTAGAAGGTTGGATTTTTGCTGGGTCTTGAGTGGAGCCAGGAAGCTGAGACGAGAAGACAGAATATTCCAAGGTGAAAAGGAAAGCCAGTTCAAAAGCAGGGAGTTGAAAGATGGAGTGTATTGTTTTTGTAAGAGCAAGAGGGTAAGTTTCACTTTCTATGAATGTTAATTATCTTTCTGTGAAACCATGTAAATTCAAGATAATTCAAATCAATTAAGTAATAATTATTTATTATATACCTATTGTTCAGAACTGTGGACTGGTTTGGGGGTACAGTGTCACAACATCTCTGGGACTGGTTTCTCCTTTGTAAGAAGAGGGATGTGGACTATATATCCTTAAAGGTTGACAAAACCTTTGTGTTAGTCCTCACTCTTCACAAAAGGGCCTATATATACTCTGAGGATATTTAAAAAAAAAAACTACACTTTATCTAATCTATTCAGAATCAAATGAAACCTCAGAATTCGACCATATGACCTCCACAGAAAATGCCCATCATATACTATAAATGTTAACTTTAGGAATAAGAGAAGAAAAAGAAATGGAAAGAACTAGAATAGGATAAGAAGAAACTAAGCTATCACTCTTTGCAGATGATATGATGATTTACTGAGAATGCTAGATCAAGTAAAAAAAAAATACTTGAAATAATAAACAACTTTAGCTAAGTTGAAAGATATAAAATAAAACCACATATGTCATTGGCATATATATATATTGCTAACAAAATGCAACAGCAAAAGACAAAAATAAAACTTCCAATTAAAGTTACTATAGATAGTAACAAATATTTGGGAGTCTACCTGCCAAAAGAAAGCCAGGAACTATATGAACATAATTATAAAACACTTTGCATACAGATAAAGTCAGATATAAACAATTGGAAAAATATCAGTTGGTTGTGGGTAGACAGAGCTAATATAATAAAAATGACAATTCTACCTAAATTAATTTACTTATTCAGTGCCATACCAATCAAACTACCAAAAATTCTTTTATAGAGTTAGAAAAATAATGTTAAAATTTATCTGGAAGAACCCAAGTTCAGAATATCAAGGGAATTAATGAAAGGAAATGCTAGGGAAGGTGGCCTAGCCATACCAGATCTTAAATTGCTATTATAAAGAAGGAATCATCAAAACTACTTGGTACTGGTTAAGAAATAGAGGTGTAGATCAGTGGAATAGGTTAGGTAGACAAGACACAGTAGTCATTGTTTATAATAATCTACTGTTTGATAAACCCAAAGACCCCAGCTTCTGACAGAAACTGCTGGGAAAATGAAAAACAGTGTGGCTAAAACAGCATAGACCAATGTTTGACACCATTTACCAAAATAAAGTCCAAATGCATACACAACTTAGATATAAAGGCTGATACTATAAACAAATTAGGGGAGCAAGGAATTATCTCTCACATTTATGGAGAATGGAAGAATTTGTTATCAAACAAAAGATAGAGAACATTATGGAATTCAAAATGGATAATTTTGATTAAATTACATTGAAAAGTTTTTGCACAAACAAAGGCAATACAACCAAGATGAGGAAGAAAGCAGAAAATTTGGAAAGTATTTTTCCAACCAGTGTCTCTGATAAAGGCCTCATTTCTAAAATATATAGAGAACCCAGTCAAATTTACAAGAATACAAGTAATCTCCCAATTAAAAAATTGTCAAAGGATATGAACAAGCAGTTTTCAGAGGAAGAAAATGAAGCTATTTATAGTCTATGAAAAATGCTCTAAATCACTATTGATTAGAGAAATGCAAATCAAAATAACTCAGAGGTACCACATCACACCGATCAGATTGACTATCATGACAAAACAGGAAAATGATAAATGTTGGAGAAGATGTGGGAAATTTGAAACACTAATTCATTGTTGGAGGAGTTCTGAACTGATCCAACCATTCTTGAGAGCAATCTGTAACTTTGTACAAAGCACTACAAAAAATATGTATAACCTTTGACCCAACAGTATCACTTATAGGGGTGTAACCTATATCCCAAAGAGATGATAAAAATGAGAAAAAGACTCACATGTACAAAACTATTTAGAGCAGTTTTTTTTTCTTTGTGGTGGCCAAGAACTGGAAATTGAGGGGATGCCCATCAATTGGGGAATGGCTAAACATGTTGTGGTATATGAATGTAATGGAATAGCATTATGCTATAAGAAATGATAAACAGGCAGACTTCAGAAAAAACTTGGAAAGACTTATATAAACTGATGCTGAGTGAAGTAAGCAGAACCAGGAGAATATTGTACACAGTAACAGTGACAGTGTGATGACTGACTGATAGATTTAGCTCTTCTCAGCAATGCAAGGACTTAAACAATTCTAAAATTCTGATGATGGAAAATGTCATCCACATCCAGAGGAAAAGAAAATATGGAATCTGAATGCATACCGAAGCAGACTATTTTCTTTCTTTTTATTTTGTGGTATATTTTTTCTCATGGTTACTCCCATTCATTCTAATTCTTCTTTACAAAATGATTAATGTGAAAATATATTTAATAGGAATGTATATGTAGAGTCTATATAAGATTGCATACAATCTTTGGTAGGGAGAGGGGATGGAGGTGGAGAAAATTTAAAACTTATGGAAGTGAATGCTGAAAACTAAAAATAAATAAACTAAAATTAAAAAAAAGAAAAAAAAAACATCAATTCAATCACCTCACCAGTCTGTCTTATCTGTCCTCACTTATGTGATACCATAAATTTTTCCACATGAGGGCCATATACTCTTCTTATAAACACTCAGACAAGTAGCACATTAAGTATGGAACCCACTTTTTTTAAACAGGAAAGGGCATGAATTTGCACCTGAACCCAGAGCCAGTTCTTAGGTCTTAGGAGTAGAAGAGAAACTTAGAAATAAAAATTTAGGTATATGTCCCTTCCCTCTTCTATGGGATCTAGTCCTCTCAATCTCCCCTCCTCCACCCAGGAACCCATACAATCCTGTTGACTTATACAGAAAGAACTAGGTTTTCCAACAGGATTGAGAACACTTTTTTATCCATTGATTTTCCTTCCCTAGTACTTTCAGAGTCCATATGACTTACAGGACTACACTAATTGATGTCCAAATATTGGATAAAAGCAGGATTGTCAATTCCAATTGACATAGCCACTGGATGTTGTTAAGTCATTTCAGTGCTGTCTGACTCTTCATGACCTCGTTTGTGGTTTTCTTAGCAAAGATACTGGAGTGGTTTGTAATATCCTTCTCCAGCTTGTTTTACAGATGAAGAAACTGAAGTAAACAGCATTAAATGACTTACCCAAGGTCACACAACTAGTTATTTTCTAAGGCCAGATTTAAAATCAGGAAGATGAGTCTTCCTGACTCCAGGACCAACGCTCTAACCACCGTACCACTTAGCAAGTGTATACACCCCATCTTTTTGCTCTGCCATTAGCCTCTCTTGAATAATCTCATTGTTCCCTTGTCAATGTTCCAAGGTCAGATTTTCTACATCAGAATCCTACTGCGTAGGGGTGGCTAGGTGGCTCGGTGAGTAGAGCACCAGCCCTGGAGTCAGGAGGACCTGGGTCTGGATCAGGCCTCAGACACTTAACACAAAATCTAGCTGTGTGACCTTGGGCAAGTCACTTAACCCGAATTACCCTCCAAAAAACAAAAACAAAACAAAACAAAACAAACAAACAAAAGAATCCTGTTGCATTATATTGTCTCTACTGTCATTGGTCACATACTCTCATCCCTAGCTATACATCTGTTCAGCAACAGGAATTGGTCCTTCTTCCCAGCAGACATTATCAGCTTTAGATCATCTGGACCTATGGAAAATAAAACTACTAATGTAATAGAGTTTTCAAAATGAAATAACCAGGGTCAACGTGGCTCTAGGTAGGTCGAAGCTTCCCAGCTCTTTAATAAGTCTGTAGCCAGAATATCTCCAGGCTAATAAAACTGTCTCTTCTTTCACTTTGGTCCCATATACACTCTCTTCCTTAAGTGCTTCCAGGATAACTGTGGGAAAAGTAACAATGTGCTCTGCTCAAAAAAGGTCTCTTTTGTTCCTATTCTAAGACAAACTGGAGTGAATCAGTCCCATATGCCAAATTCTTGGCTAGTCCCTGGGCTGAGAATCTTCTGAGGTTACCCCTTCAAACTGAGTACTTTTAAGATAAAGATTCTTTTTTTTTTCTTTGCTTTCCCACATTTCACTGCTGTGTCTGAGCTAGGACAGACAAATCACAAATAGAGTTTCACTGAGACTTGAGAAAGAACTGAACATAAAATAGAAAAGGGGGAGAGATCAGGGTATTCCAGATATAGATAAACACCTATGAAACATGGGGAAAGGACCCTAAAACTATCGTGAGATTTATGCAGTCACCAAAAGATTGTAGTCACATTTTAATGACTATCGGTCTAAGTCAGATACATGTTGAATCTAAGTTTTCATTTGTAATGTCAAGGTAAGGCTTGGGAAAATTGGCATAACTTTTTGTATTCCATTAAATTAAGATCAGTTGGGATTGCTTTTTAATTTTCAAAATGGAAATAAGTCAGACTCCCCCCAAATCCTTTCCTGACCCATGAAATACATGAAGAAATAAAGTTAACTGCTGTTGGACCATACCTGCCACTCATAACTAACCTGTTTTCCACAGGCATTGCCCTTCTCTTATAACTGCCTCTCCCTCTATTTCCTCAAAAAGGTAAAAAAGACAAAACTCTAAGGGAGAAAAAAGAGAATTTTTGATTTATGATAATCTGCACTGCAGGCACTATACAATATGCTGCAAAACTTAGGAAGTACCAAGAGAATTGCTTTCCTCTCCAGAAGACAAAAAGGATACTGTTATTTACTGCTATTTGCCCTGCCAAACATGAGGATCTCCTGCATGGGGATACTGCATGCCTGGGCAATCTATTATTTCTCCTTTAACTAGATATTAATGTTTTCTGTCCATTTTACCACTTTCCAGTGGCTTCTGAAGTCATTGTAGAAAAGCATTGGATATCTGTCAGAACAAATGTCATTAAATGGCTCTATGTTGCCAATGTAGTTTGCTATTACATGTCTTGCCACCAAATATCTTCCTCACTAACTATATTTTGCAGCTGAAATTTTATTATTTTACCACTTTTGCCCCAAAGTATCACATGGCTACTAGGGAGTGGTGAAACAGCCTACCCAACACACTCAGTCTTTTCTCATATTATTCTGCCCCATGTAGGATCATAGTCACAAAATCACAGAATCTCAGAATTGAAAGGAGAATCAGAGATTAGTGAACTCAGTTGAAATCTGAACAAAAATATGCTCTTCAGGATACCCGTTGAAGTTTTCTAGCCTTTCCAAGAAGATATCTAGTTCAGAGAGGCAACCTATTCCACTTTTATTTTGCTATGATTATTAGAAAGCCTTAATTAAATCAAATAATAATAATAATATAGAACAGAAGGCTTTATAGTTTTTAAAGTGCTTCATATATGTCATCTCACTTGATCTTCACAATAACCTTGTGAGGTAGTGGTATTATTATCCCCATTTTACAAAGGAGGAAACAGAGGCAAAATACTTAAGTTATTTGCTCATGGTCACACTGTAGCAGCAATCACCTGAGCATCCCCAGGGTGGCTGCCAACATGGATTCTTAGATCTGTTTTTCTAAAGGAAAGCAACTCAAAATGGGTTAACAATCTTGCTTTAATCAATCAAACATATCATTTACCTAGTTCAGGGGAAAAAGTCAGTACCCCAAAGTTCATAGTATATAGACAGAAGTTACAAGCAGAAGTTACAAGAAGACAGAGAAACATTTCAAGCAGACAAGCATCCAACTGTTTGACCATTACATACATCCATACCTGCTCACAGTTACCAGAGAGGGAAGCACCAACATCTGGGTTTTCAAAGCTGGGGGGCTCTCAACGGCTGAACAGAATCTTATCTGGTTAAATTACACAACACTTCTCAAAGTGAGCCCCAAAGCAAAGCCTTACAACAGGGTTTATATAGCCTTCTCCTGGCTCAGAGAATGTAACCACCCTCTTGACCCGCTGCCCAATCACAGAGCACCAAGGTGTGGGTATTCCTGGCCACAGGCTCCAGGTGCACTTAAGCCTATCAAAGGGGATGAGAAGATCTTAAATTTACATTCCCATTACACACACCTATCAAGTAAGTATCAAGCAGGATTTGAACTCAGGTCTCCCTCATTCTGAATCCCACATTCTGCCCTTTACATAACATTTCTTACCCCTGGTGTCAGGCAGTAGAAGTTTAATTCATCTCCCTTAAGATACGATCTTAAATATTTAAAGCACCATAAGTGGCAGCTAGGTAGTGTAGTGGATAGAAAATCAGGCCTGGAGCCAGGAAGACTAGTCTTTGACAAATTTAAATTTGTCTTCAGATACTTACTAGCTTACTATATGGCCTTGGGCAAGATACTTAAGCCTTTTGGACTCATTTTCCTTGTCTATAAAATGATCTGGAAGAGGGAATGGCAAATCACTCTAGTACCTTTGCCAAGCAAACCCCATATGAGGTCACGTAGAGTCAGACATGACTGAAACTACTGAACGCACACACAGACACACATCATAATCTTTATAATTTTTATCTTACCCAGGCTAAATAGTCACAATTTCTTCAACTGATCTATATGATATAGTCACCAGGAAATGTTCCATGTGTAAGTGAAGAATACATGCATGACAGAAACAAAAGGCTGCTCAGATATTCAGTGTGCTTAAGTATTGGCCATGTGATACTTGAAAATTGAATTTGTCCATAAGTACTATATCATTTGCCTTCATATACATCCAGCTCATAAGATTGGGATCATCCTTGCCTCCTTCCTCAATCTTCCTCACTCCACATATGGAAATATTTCTCAAGTTCTGCCATTTTCATTTCTAGAACATCTCTCACATCTGTCCCCTTCTTTCGACTAATGCAACCACAACCGTAATCCAGAAGCTCATCTTTGTTTTTCTGATACATTGCAAAAACCTCCTAATTTAAAGTCATCATCCACAAAGCCTCTAAGCTGATATCCCTAAAACAAAGGTCTGACCACTTCCTCTTTACTCCCATTCTAATTAAAAATCCAGTAGTTCCCTGTATTCCTCTATATAACCTATATAACCTCTATATTCCTCTAATATAACCTTTTTCTACTTGCTTTAAACACCATTCACAATATGCTTTCAATCTCCCTTTCTAGTCTTATTACCCATTGCTTTCCTTCCCTTTTCATACACTATAAAACCACTAGACAGACGCCTTCTTATTGAACGTATGAATCAATAAACACACATTTATTAATTGTTAACTATGTGTCATGAAATGACAGGAAGTAAGTACTAAGGATAGAAACACAAGTGAACAAGATCACTCTTGTCTTCAAAGAATTTATAATCTAAAGAATGAAGACACCATATATAAGAGAATCATGACCAGGAGGAGTGTTTGGTATGAGAAATTCAAAGAGAATGGCAATTGGCATTATAGGATAATTACTCGGCGTGTCCATACCAGGAATCATTTTGTCACTTTGATTATGGTTCTTCATAGACAACCATCGATCTACCACCTCCATCCCTATATATTTGCTGCCTGTTTCCCATTATCTGGAAGGTGTTGATGCCCCTCCTACTCCCTTGTCTTCCCCCTACAAATATCTTGCATTGACATTGGTCTTATTTTATGTGTGCCTGTGTATGCATTTCTTATCCACCTTAATAGAATATAACTTCTTTTTTGGCAGGGATTATTTAGCTTTTATAGGTATATCTTTAAAGGCTGGCACGATGCTGGGCACAAAGTTGTTACTGACAGTGAAACAAGTGGAAAAATACACACATTTATGTACGTGGTTAAATATGAGATTTCATTCATTCAGGGAAATTGCAGTAAGATAATTCACTCTGGGGATGTAGAGGGCCACAGGCACAGCAAATTATAATTTCAGAGAGTTGTGTAGGGGCACTGCACTGAGAAATTAAATATGTTGTCCAGGGTCATAGAGTCAGTATGAGGGATAAATACATGAACATATCAAATATACATAAATGAAATAAATAGTATGTAATGATCATATAACAAATACTTAATTTGTTATACAAAATTAATAGTTAGCTAAACAGAACTATTATAACTCTAAAGAGTTAATATAACTATTTAATTACTTATTTTAATGAGGTGCAGATTTAGTAATTTTCTGTCTAGAACTGGTCACAGAAAGAATATAAAAGCTATAGAAAGTAAAGTAAATGTGACAAGGAACATCACTGCATTGTGCCATTCAAACAGTGAAATGCATTCAAACTATATAGTTTCTAAGGTGACTCATATGGATCTTTTAAGAGAATTTGGAACATTTTAATTGTATTTTATGTAGGAAAAAAGCACAATAATTATTCTCTATCTTTTCTATCCCTCCTACAATCACATACAGAGGTTGGTAACAGAAAGGAAGATAAAAGGCAGCGAGTAGAGAAGGTTTCTGAGGCACTCGAAAAGCACAGAAGGAAATGGAAGTACTCTAAATAAGTAGTGTCCCCTTTTCTTCCATCAACTAATCCTTCATCACACCTTGCATTTGAGAAATGGAGGCAAGAGGAGCTAGTTATTCTGGAAAAAAAAAGGATGTCACTGCAGGAAGAGGCATAGAGATTAGAGATGGACAAAACACTTTAGGAAGGCAAAGGGACACCTTGACAGAATAAAGCCTCAGAAGACATTTCAACACATTAAGTGTGAAAATGTGAGAGTGAAGTATCTCATGTAACACTTATCACCAGGTAGGTCTTCAGCTTTCAACCTTCTCTCCCTCCCCAACTCTTAGGAAAAAGAGGGTTCTTTTGGGAATTCAGTATACTTTTGCTACTTCATAAATCACCTTTGTTATCTTGTGCTCAATAATAACTGTCTTAAGATAATCAGCAAGTAAATATTTCACAGAGTATTTTTCTATAAGACGTTATTGTATTTTTCTTTAGATAGTGAAAAAAATTGGCAGAGTGAACATCAACTAATTTATTAAGTGCCTACCCTATGTCCATCATTGTAGTGTTAGGGAAATCACATAGATGTACTCTACAAACCCAGAACTCAGTAATCTATTAACTGTGTTGTTGTGTCTAGATTTGCTACCTGAAGGGAAATGTAACTCCAGGAGGTGCTGCAGCCAACAGGGCCAGGAACCCAATAAAACCGTAGATGCTCCAATGGAGATGGATGCTAGAAACACAGATCTCAGTTAAAATACACAATCAGATCCAAATCAGACTCAAAACCATATCTGTGGGGGATATTGAGATGCAAAGTCTAAAATTTAGGAATCAAGGATTCTGTTTTGAAAAACAGGAGATTATTGGATTAAAACAAGTAGAATTCCATGTTAGCACTCATTGCTCTGAAAGTGGATAGAGACTAGTTTGACCCTTGCTGTATTTGATAGTTCCTCCTCCAGCTTCCTAGAATTTCACCTGGAGATCTGCTATTGTAATTCACAGTATATCCTATAAGAAACTTGCATACGTTTTGCAGCAATGCATCTTAACCTCACATGACTGGAATAGAAATGAACCTAAAATGAGGTAAAAAGAGAAGCCCAAAATGTCAATAATCCATCCATAAAAGCTTGTATACTTTCTTTCCTCCTTAAGTCAAGCTACTTACTCTTATTTCACATTTTAACAGCACTGCTTTTCTTATTGCTCACCTAAAATCAGTTTGGAAGTGACATATTTGGAACAGAAATGAAAGGGAGGAAGAGAGTCAGGAAAATACTAGAGAAAGGCACTTTGACAACAAAAAGGAAAAAAATAGTGAGGGAAGAGATAAAAAATTTTAAATGATTTAAAAAAAAACATGACTGTTTAGATTCATATAATGTAGGAATGAATAGTCCCATATATCTGAAATAATCCATTAGGTCATTATTGTAAAATTGTACTGTGCAAAATTTGATGCTCAAAATGATAACCCTGAATCACTAATAAAGTTAGTTTGTTTACAAAGGCAGGAAAATATGTAATTCTTTCAAGAAGCTTCCCATAAAAACTATATATATGCATATATACATACATAAATTCATTCCTATGTTTTATGTGTATATGTAGCTATATGTACATATGTACCAATATGTCTATTCAATTTTGGTGTTTAAAGGAATATTCATTAGATATCTAGCTAATCATGCATTTTGTAACAATAGCTGAAATCCCTCTGAAACTGAGACGTGTTCCTAAAATGGATAGGCTAAAAATACATCCTTAAATTCCTATTGATTATTGCTGATTTAAGAATCTTACAAGACAAATTGAGTGTTAAAGTGGAAGACATGAACCTTGTATGCCATTGATTTTAGTCTGATTGGAAAAAAAGGCCCATTAAACAACTGGAAAACAATTAAGTTCCATGCTACTTAGAAGTGACTACATATGAAATCAGAGTTCTCACAAGAGAAGTCAGTGTACTTTAAAGGAGTTTCCTTGGAAGAACTGGTCCATGAACTAGGCCTTGAAAGATAAGGATAATTTGGATTGCTGAGAGAAGACAGAAATTGCCTGATAAGAAGTTTAAAGAGTAAATTTGCACATTATAGATAAGGAACAATAAAAATGGGGATAAGACCTGAAATTTGTTAATCATTTGTTTAGGGTTTTTTTTTTTTTTTAACTCTCATGCTACCTCATCAGCCAGCCAAACAGTCAATAGGTTCAATACATTGTTAAGAGAGTAAAAATTCAAAAAGTGGACTTAATTTCTCACAAAAAGCATCTGAAAATATATATCAATTGAATAATATCCATTGTCTTTGGATGGGTCTTCACCATCTGAAAAAAAGATTCTCGAGGGCTAGTACTACTTAGCCTTCCTTTATTTTATCTAATTCCCATCCTTTTGCCCTATGCCCCAAGTACTCTGTAGCCAGCTAGATGGTGTAGTAGACAGAATACTAGATATGGAGTTGGGGATTATTGAATTCAAATGCTGCCCCAGACTCTTACTAGCTGTGAGACGGTTGTAAGCCTCTTAGCCTATCTCAACTTCAGTTTCTTGATCTCTAAAATGTGGATAATAATAACACCTATCTCACAAGGTTATTGTGAGGATAAATTGAAATAAAATTTGTTAAAATATTTCACAAACTGTTAATTGATATATAAATACTAGCTATAGAATAATTATGTCATTATATTATCTGTGGGTTGATGGGCAGATGATGGAGAGGTTTACTGTTATAGATTCTGACTGTAGTCATCAAGCTGCTACTTCACTTTGGAAGAGAATAGCTAAATATAGAATAATCACAGATTAATATCTGATTGTCTCAAAATTAGAAGCACAAATTCAATCGGCAGACTTTTGTCTAAAAAATTCTGATAGGTCTTATGAATACCATGGGGCCGAAGCCTAAATCGTTTATGGACAGGCACATTTTTACTCCACCCTCCTCCTAATTGATACACCCAATTTGCATGCCCAAAGTATACATGACTCGGGAGAATAGTATCAATAAATCAGGAAATACTCATTCTGTCAAAATAGTGGCATCTTGATTACCTGGACAAGAACTGGGGAAAAAAAAATTAAAAACTTTTATTTCTAAGACCAGCACAAAATTTTACTGGTACCCAAGCTATGATTTGTATGTTTCACTGGAAAGCCCAAAAGGAGCACACAAATTCCTTAATAGAGCTGCAGAAGACTTTTATGGGTAATTCTCTCTGGAGTTTTAAAGAAGGCCTGAAAAAAGCTGCATTTGGAAATCATGCAAATAAAAGGAAACTGGAAATTAGATATATTCAAGGGATTTGAAATATAAGATCTAGCAGAAGATTAGATTAAGTATTGTGAAGATCATCTTTTAAGCTCTAAGAATAAGAGAAGAAAATCTCCCACAGAAAGACTTATAGTTTAAGGGATCTGGAAAGGTGAGACCTTAGGCGGCAGCAGCATTCTCTCATAGGTTACCAGGGGGATATAGAGCAGATCAGCATGTCTTTAGGTAAGTAAAAGACTTGGTAACATACACCAAGTCTGGATTTCAAGAGGATTAGGAAATATAATTCAGTGGTCACTAAATTTCATCATAACCAACACAAAAATATGAACCCCTTTCACCAAAAGGAATAATCACATCTGAATAGCAAATTAAATACAAGTGGGCATTTAGGCTCAGCCAAAAAGGTAATTAATATATGAAAAAAAAGATATTCAAATGTGAATTTAGGGTGAAAGAACTTATCAGAGAATCTTAGAGGCATGAGAGATTTCTGAGGTAACTGAGTTCTGAATATTAATCCATTTTACAACATAAATCTTTTGCTTATAGACCTTTAATGGAAGGAAATTCATTATTCTCTTAGGCTTCTCATACCACTTTTGACCATCTTTTACTATTAGTCAGTCAGTCACTGAACATTTGTTAAGAATCTACTGTATTGGGGGCAGAGCCAAGATGGTGGAGTAGAAACAGCACTTCCAAGGTGCTCTCCTCCACACCACTTCAAAACCATGTAAAATGGAACTCTGAACAACTTCTGGAGTGGCAGCACCCACAGAACAATACAGAGAAGCTAACCTCCCTCTGAGGACAGCCCAGCAGCCCTGCAGGGAGCAGCCAGCACAGTGCTCTGAGAGCCGGCAGCTCAGGACTCTGAGAGCTGGCAGTGCAGCACACTGGGAACCAACAGCGAAGCGCTCGGGAGCTGAGCCAAGGCCCCCATGAGTCACTGTTTTATCCCCAGGGCGTCCAGACAGAAAACAAGCAACTGTGGAGATTCCAGAACTATCAACACAGATATGCTTAGGACAAAGTGAGAGGTTAGTGCCCTATGGATTTTGGGATCATTATTTGGGGAAGGCATCAGCTTCTTCCCCTGGGGGTGAGAAGTAGCTGAGGAGAAAAGGCACAGATGCCATTTGGAGCTTCAGTGGCAGCTTCAGCTACTGGCCTGCAACCTGTAGGGAGATTCAGCTATCAGTCTTAGGGGGTAATCACTCTTGCTTTAACCTCCCTGGATCTGGATTGTGGTCTGGGGTGTGTATCCAGCTTGCGGGAGTGTATGGAGGCTCGACTGAGGCCACCCAACTAATACCTCTGGAAGTTGTGAAGACCCCAATGTTTGGGACTGAAGCTCCCCTGTCTGGTGGCAGAGTTCTACTGTGGCAACAAGCCCAAAAATCAAATAATTAAGTGGCAACATGCCTAGGCAAAAGAAACAAAATAAACAGAAAAATGCAACATTAGACTCCTATTTTGTGGGCAAAGAGGATCAAAGCATGGAACAGGAGGAGGACTGTGAGGTTGGAAATCCTGCACCAAAAGCACCAGATGAAAATATGAGTGGGTTACAGGCCATAGAGGACCTTAAAAAGATTTTAAAAACCAAATAAGAGAAGTGGAGGAAAATTGGGAAGAGAAATGATAAGGATGCAGGAAAAGTATAAAATGAGAGTCAACAGCCTGACTGAGGAAAATAACACCTTAAAAATAGACTAACTCAAATGGCAAAGGAGGCTCAAAAGGGCAATGAGGAGAAGAATGCCTTAAAAAGCCAAATTTGCCAGATGGAAAAAGAATCTCAAAAGCTCACTGAGGAGATTCATTCCTTCAGAGTTAGACTGGAGCAAATGGAAGCTAGTGACTTTAAGCGAAATCAAGATGCTGTTAAGCAAATCCAAACAAATGAAAGAATACAAGGCAATGTGAAATACCTCATGGGAAAAACAACTGACCTGGAAAATAGATCCAAGAGAGATAATTTAAAAAATTATTGGACTACCTGAAAGCCATGATCAAACAAAGAACCTAGAAATCATCCTTCAAGAAATTCTCAAGGAAAATTGCCCTGATGTTTTATACCCAGAGGGCAAAATAGAGGTTGAAAGAATCCACAGATCATCTCCTGAAAAAGATCCCCAAAAGAAAACTCCTAGGAATATTATAGCCAGGTTGCAGAATTCCCAGATCAAGGAGAAAATACTACAAGCAGCCAGGAAGAAACAATTTCAATATTGTGGAAACACAATCAGAATAGCCCAGGACCTGGCAGCTTCTACACTGAGGGATTGAAGGGCATGGGACATGATATTCTGCAGGTCAAAGGACCTGGGATTAAAACCAAGAATCACCTACCCAGCAAAACTGAGCATTTTGTTTCAGGGGAAAATATGGTCATTCAGTGGAATAGATGACTTTTAGCATTCTTGAGGGAAAAACCAGAGATGAATAGAAAATTTGACATTCAGACACAAGAAGCAAGCAATGCTTGAGAAGGTCATTAGGGAAAAGAAATCAAAAGGAACTTATCAAAGTTGAACTGTTTGCATTTCTATGTGGAAAAACAGTGGCTGTGACTGATGAAACCTTTCTCATTATGAAAATAATTGAAGAAGGGTATATGGGTATATGAATACATATGTGAATGTGTGTATATATGTTTACAGGTATATATGGAGAGAGGGCACAGGTGGAATTTGGTGGGAAGCATGATACTTAAGGGGTGAAGTTAAGAGGTGAGAGAATAAAGTGGCAAGAGTAGATGGGGAGAGACAAGGTAGGGTAAACTATCTCATGTAGAAGAAGCAAGGGGAAATGGTGGCAGGGGAGGGGAAGAACAGGAAGGCAAAAAGGCAAAACCATATTCTCATTGAATTTGGCTCAGGGAGAAAATGACATACATTCTAAATGGGATATCTTACCCTGCAGGAGAGCTGGGGTAAGGGGGATGAGAAGGGGGATGATGGAGGGGAGGGCATTCTGGGGGGAGGAGAGGTTGGAAGTAACCACTATCAAAGAGGGTCAGGATCAAAGTAGAGTATGGACCACTTGGGGGGTGGGATGGGTGGGAGGGAAATATAAGCAGTCTTTTACTATATATCTACTATGGTAATGTTTTGCATAGCTATACATGTACAACACATACTGATTTGCTTATCTTCCAAGAGGGAATGGTTGACAAGGGACGAAGGGAATGGATCTGAAATTCAAAGTTTTAAAATTGTGTTTCAGTTATATATATAAAAACAATCTTCTATATTCCAGGTACTAGAAAAAAAGAAGCAAGGAAGGGCAGAAAAAGGAAGGAAGAAAGGAAGGAAGGAAGGAAGGAAGGAAGGAAGGAAGGAAGGAAGGAAGGAAGGAAGGAAGGAAGGAAGGGAGGGAGGGAGGAAGGAAGTAAGGAAGGGAGGGAGGAAGGAAGGAAGGAAGGAAGAAACCACGAATATATTAAGCTTCTACTATGTGACAGGTGGAGCAGTTAGTTTGATCAGTGGAGAGGCCATGCATAGGGTCAAGATGAATCATCTTAAATTCAAATCTAGCCTCAAATCCTAGTTGTGCAGACCTGGGTGAGTCTCTTAACCCTATTTGCCTCAGTTTCCTCATCTGTAATATGATCTAGAGAAGGAAATGATAGGCCACTCCAGTATCCTTGCCAGGAAAACCCCAAATGGGGTCACAAAGCATTAGTAATGACTGAAAGGAATGAACAACAAATGTGATAGTTACTGTGATAAGATCTTTATAAATATTACCTCATTTAATCCTCATGAGACAGTGCTTGGATTTGAGTACTCTCATTATCTACATTTTAAGGTTAAGGAAATTGTGTTAGAGACAGGTTAATGATTTATTCAGGGTCAGATAGCAAGTATATATTTGAGGATAAATTTGAACTCAAGTATTCTTGACTCCAGGCCCAAGAGACATTCTAGACCTTGAGGAACTCATAATCTAAAAGAGGAGAAAATGTCAAAACTATGAACAAACAAGACATATGCAGTTTAAGTTGGAAATAATCAGTAGAGGTAAGGAATTAAAATTAAGAGAATTTAGGAAAGGCTTCCTCTAGAAAGTGGGATTTGAAGGAAACCAAAAGTAGAAATGAGGAGGGAGAGCATTCCAATCATGGAGAATAGCCAGTGAATTTGAGTGGAGTCAGGAGATGGACTGTCATGTTCTAGAGAAAACATGGAGGTCAATGTCATTGGATCAGAGACTACATAGGGAATTGAGGGGTGATGAGGTATAAGGATACTGGGCAGGGAAAGTAGATTATCAAGGGCATTGCATGGAAATCAGACGATTTTATATTTGATTCTATAAGTAATTGGAAGTGACAGAAGTTTATTGCTAGGAAAGGCGACATATGGGTCTACATAAGACATTGTTTTCCTTTTCACATTTAATGTAAATCATTTTTAAAAATTAGAAGTAAAATGTATCAAGTAAATACATTGTCACCTCAGCTTGTTAGGTTTGTTTTCTCACTGGCCAGTGAACTGTTTTTCATATATATTAGCCAAGAAATCTAAAGGCCATTCTCAGGCAATTTTCTCAACTAGCTGTTTCTTTCGACCATATTTTTCTGCAGAACATTCCAGAGCTGATGCCCAGAGTTTCTTTACACTGATATTTCTTAAAAACCTTAAGATGTCAAAAAGAGATGAAACTAAATTTATCTACATGCATAAAAAGCTGATTTCAGAAAGCACCCATTTGAACTCTTCAATCTAGAGGGTATAAGTTCACATCTAAGCAAAACATAGAACATTAATTTAAATTTAGGAAGTCTTATCTAGTATGGTGTCTAGAATTCTTATGGGGCACCTGTCTGCCTTTAAGTTATTGAAGTGACTAACCCAAAGAGAGTCTGAGCCTTCATATACTTATTTCTTTTATTTAAAATTTAAAGAAGTAAACACAGGGATTTCCATTAATATTTCTGGTCTTCAACCCACTTCCAGTCTTTTTCTTTACTGTTGCCTTCCCCAGAGGTAGTATGTCTTCAGGCTGCAAGGACAGCTAATGAATTACAATTAACTTTAAAAAAAATGATTAAAATTTTTTTTTCCAATTTATTTATTTATTTTTAGTTTTCAACATTCATTTCCACCTTATTTTGAATTACATTTTTTTCTCCCTGTCTTTCTCCTGCCCCCAACCCAAAATAGCAAGACTACTGAATACCCCTTGTCCCAATCTGTTCTCTCTTATATCCTCCCCGACTCCCCCAAAATTTCTAATAGGGCTACATGGATTTCTCCACACCAGTTCCTGTATATCTAATTTCCCAGCTGCAAGTAAAATATTTTTTAAAATATTTGTTTTTAAAACTTTCAGTTCCATATTTTTTTCCATCTTTCTTCCTTACCCACCCTCACTGGGAAGATAAGCAATCCAATATAGGTTGTACATGAATGGTTACACAACACATTACCATAGTAGTTATATTGTGAAAGACTAACTATATTTCCCTCCATCTGATCCCACTGCCCAATTATTCTAATTTCTCCTTTGACCCTATCCCTTTTCAAAATTGCTTGCTACTAACTACCCTCAAGAGCAATCAGCCCTCCCTTCTATCATATTCTCTCTTATGCTCTTCCCCGCCCCCCCTATTTTCCTGTAGAGTAAGATAACCCATTGAGTATGTATGTTATTCCCTCCTTAAGCAAAATTCAATGAGAATAAGGTGTTCCCATTCCCTTTCACCTTCCTGCTCTTCTCCTCCATTGTAACAGTTTTCTCTTGCCTCTTTTATATGGGATAATTGACCCTGATCAATCTCTCTCTTCTTCTCCCAATTAATTCCTCTCTCACCTCTTAATTTTATATTTTTAGTTATCTTACCTTTATATACATGTACATACATATGCCCACACTCACATAAATTTATATATACATACACCCTCCCATACATACATATATGTATGTATACATATCTATATTTATATATACATATATATTCCCTCCAACTAGGCTCATACTGAGAATAGTCTTATGAGTTACAATTATCATTTTTCCATGTAGGAATGTAAATCGTTCAACTTTAATAAGTTCCTTATCATTTATTTTTCCTGTTTACCTTATTATGCTTCTCTTGCTTCTTGTAGCTGAAAGTCAAATTTTCTGTTCAGCTCCGGTTTTATCATCAAGAATGCTTGAAAATCCTCTATTTCATTGAATGACTATATTTTCCCCTGAAACATTATACTCAGTTTTTTTCTAGTTTTAGTCCTAGCTCCTTTGACCTCTGGAATATCGTATTCCAAGCCCTTTCATCCCTTAATGTTGAAGCTGCCAGGTCCTGTGTTATCCTGATTATATTTCCACAATACTCAAATTGTTGCTTCCTGACTGCTTGCATTATTTGCTCCTTGATTTGGGAACTGTGCAATTTGGCTATGACATTCCTAGGAGTTTTCTTTTTGGGATCTTTTAAAAGAGGCGATTGATGAATTCTTTCAATTTCTCAATTTTGCTGGACAATTTCTTGAAAGATGGTGTCAAGGTTCTTTTTTTTGCTTGTGGCTTTAAGGTAGTCCAATAATTTTAAAATTGTCTCTCCTGGGTATATTTTCTTGGTCATTGATTTTTCCAATGAGATATTTCACATTGCCTCCTATTTTATTTCATTTGTTTGGATCTGTTTTTTTTTTTTCTCATAAAGTCATTAGCTTCCATTTGCTTCAATCTAATTTTCAAGGAATTATTCTCTTCAGTGAGTTTTTTTTTTTCCTTTTAATTCCTTTTCCATCTGGGCAATTAGGCTTTTTAAGACATTGTTCTCTTCGTTGACTTTTTGGGCCTCTTTTGTCACTTGAGTTAGTCTATTTTTTATTAAGCAAATGCTTTATTAACTTCTGGTTTATATCATTCATTTCTGCCAGATTTTGAGTTACAATTTTTTCCCCGTTTTCCCCCTAGGCACCATCCCAGAATAGCAGTCCCACAAGATATCACTTCCTCCAATCTGCTCTCTCCGATATCTTCTCCCATATCCCCTTCGACTTTTCCATTAGAGCAAGGTGAGTCTCTGTGCCCCAATGCCTGCACATCTTATCACCCAATTACATGCAAAAGAGTATTAATAATAGTATTTATACATATTTGAACCATTTAATTTTAAGACCTCAAATTTCAGATCCATTCCCTTCCTCCCTTGTCACCCATTCCTTCTGGGAAGATAAGTAATTCAGTATATGTTGTACACGTTTAGCTATGCAAAACATTACCATAGTAGATATATTGTACAAGGCTGCTTATAGTTCCCTCCCACCCATCCCACCCTGGTTAATTCCCTACTTGATCCTGTCCCTCTTCTATAATGGGTACTTCCAACCTCCCCTCCCCACAAGAATACCCTCCCATCCATCACCCCTCCTCTCATCCCCCTTCCCCCTATCCTGCTGCAGGTTGAGATATCCCATTTAGTATGTATGTCATTCTCTCCCTGGACCAAATTTAATGTGAATGTGGTTTTGCCTTTTGCCTTCCTATTCTTCCCCTCCCCTGCAGCCACTTCCCCTTGCTTCTTGTACATGAGATAGTTTACCCTACCCTATCTCTCCCCATCTCCTCTTGCCACTTCCCTCTCTCAACCCTTAGCTTC